>QVTF01024376.1:0-142500 GCA_003573665.1 Oxygymnocypris stewartii
AAATAGAAATTTGTATATAATTGTGTAAAATTTTGATGCTAAAATCTGTTCTTTTAGTTCTGAAATGATCACATAATTTGGCAACAAGCTGTTCAAGGCAGAAAGCAACCTGATATGTTATATGGAAGAAAAGTAGCTCGAATTAAATCACTAATGGAACCGGAATCATTTTGAGTAATCGGAAAAGGAATCGATTCCCAGCCCAAGTTTGAGACACGTTACATAAAGGGAAAAAACAGTAAAAGACGTTAAAAAAATGCGTTTCCCGTTCTCCCACAAGTCAGTGTTTAAAAGCACCCTGATCTAGCTACCAGGTCTTCGAAAACCCCATATTTGGGCGACCACTACTGTACTACAAAAACTGCCATCATATCAAAATATCTGGGACAGTACTGTACATTTGGTTACATAACACAATTTAAAACGACCTCGTGTTTATATTGTACGGACCGCCCGTTTTAATAACGAGGATGATTAAAAACGAGGATATAATGAATGTCAACAATAGGCCCTTTCGGTGTCCATGTTAGCAGCGCGAGCGCACGAACCACCTTCTACACCACCTGCAGAATGCGCACTGCAGCGCCAGCTTCTTCATTTATTACGCCAATACAGTCCATCCCCGAGACGCAACTTTAACTGGAAACACATTCAAAGATTCAACATTGTTTGATGTGCATGCACGCGCGCAAGCATCCACTCTCGTGACATTAGTAGAAATGCTGGGGTGCAACATTCACATTTGGGCTCAGGCAAATGGATGCTCGCTTACCTCCAGCGTTCGGATTTCTTTTTGTGTCAAGTCGTTGGATCTGGCACATTTGGTCCTCAGACCTTCCAAGCTGGAGATACTAATGTCTATCATGTTCTGCACCAGTTCGCACTGCTGCAAGGCTTTTTGCAAACTCAGATGATGCTCGTCGCTTTTGGTCATGTTCTCCTCGTCCATCATTTGGGAGCAGTGGTCCGTCTCTTAAGTGCAAGCTACTTTTTTCGCTCAATCAGATTAGACAACACTTGGATAGTGCGTTCGTGAAAGCACTAATAATGGTGTGTGATCATGAAAAACTAGACTCTACGTGTAAGGCGATTCCATTGTTGATATCCTGATATCCTGACGGTGTTGTCATCAGGGTTGCACAGTTTATGTTTGATGCTCCGGCTTGACTCTACCATAATACACAGATATCGAAGGAAGGAAGGCAGAAATACAAATCAGATCCTCGCTGCGGTGGCATCAGCTAGATCCATTGCGCGCGTGTGAAAGGCAACACAAATTCAGACATCTTTGTCACAGCTGATAAAGGAGAACGTTCGGTGTTATTTCTTAACGATAACGTCTGATATGACTGCGTGTATTCCCCTTCTGGACCATCATCAGCTGCATCCCGGCGCTCCCCCATCACACCGACATGTTCGCGTCAATCAAATTCACAGCAACAGCATCAGCATCTCATCGCCGACACAAGAGGGGGAGAGAGTTCTCGCGAGATAAGCATCAATGCAGTGAGCTCACTGTTTGAACTCGGAGAACCTTTTTATAATCAAACCACTGTTTTATTTGCTCAAGCTTTATAAAAAAAAGCATCCATCAGGAGCATCCCTTTAAAAATAAAATATAATAATAATAGCTTAATAATATGACTGAATCCCCAAGATGGTTTGCTGGTTTTAAATGGTTTGCACTGGTCTAACAGCCACAGACCAATCTAGCCGACCAACAAATAAGCTCAGGCTGTTTTTTTTTTGGTTTGTTGGTTTGTTTGTTTGTTTGTTTTTTGGCAAGGAAATATACTAATAAACAACTGTCTTGAAAAAAAGTGTGTGTGTGCGTGTGTGTGTGTGTGTGTGTGTGCGTGTGTGTGTGTGTGCGCGCGCGCGTGTGTGCGTGCATGTGTGTGTGTGTGTGTGTGTGTGTGTGTGTGTGCTTGTGTGTGCGTGTGTAAATTTATGTATATATATATATATATATATATATATATACATATATATACATAAATTTAAACACATATAAACACATATATACATGTGTGCGTGTGTAAATTTATGTATATATATATATATATATATATATATATACATACATATATATACATAAATTTACACACGCACACACAAGCACACACACACACACACACCACACACACACACATGCACGCACACACGGCGCGCGCGCACACACACACACACGCACACACACACACACACACACACGCACACACACACTTTTTTTCAAGACAGTTGTTTATTAGTATATTTCCTTGTATACATACATATATATATACACACACACACATGCGCACACACACACACATATATATATGTGTGTGTGTGTGTTGTTTGGTGTGTGTGTGTGTGTGTGTGTGGGTGTGTGTGTGTGTGTGTGTGTGTGTGTGTGTGTGTGTGTGTGTGTGTGTGTGTGGGTGTGTGTGTGTGTGTGTGTGTGTGTGTGTGTGTGTGTGTGTGTGTGTGTGTGTTTGTGAAGAGTTCATTTGCAAAAACAGATAACTCCATTTTTTTAACAGTTCTCAGAAATCATGTTTTTTCATTGTGCATTCCAATTGTCAAAAAAATGACAACAAAACTGAGTGGCCAGGGTCATACAGAGGTTTTCCACGACGGTTTCACTCGGAACAGGCCTCGCAAGGGTCGATCAAAGATGCTGAGTCCTTTTGCTGTGCGTCAGGTGTAGAAGATATAGCTTCAAAAAACAGATGCATGCCAGCATTGCTTTAGAGGTTGCAGAAGTGGGAGGTCAGCTTTTTATTGCTCAAACCACATGCCACACACAAGCATGGTGGTGGTAGCATCATGGTCTGGGGCTGCATGACAGCTACTGGTACTGGGGAGCTGCGGTTCTTTTGAGGGACACATGGATTCCAACATGTTTCCAACATCCACTTGATTGGCTCTATGATTGGCTCTCCTCTCCACCTGTAGCTGGTGTGTGGTGAGCGCACACTTGATTGGCTCTATGACTCTCTCTCCTCTCCACCTGTAGCTGGTGTGTGGTGAGCGCACACTTGATTGGCTCTATGACTCTCTCTCCTCTCCACCTGTAGCTGGTGTGTGGTGAGCGCACACTTGATTGGCTCTATGATTGGCTCTACGATTGGCTCTCCTCTCCACCTGTAGCTGGTGTGTGGTGAGCGCACACTTGATTGGCTCTATGACTCTCTCTCCTCTCCACCTGTAGCTGTGTGTGGTGAGCGCACACTTGATTGGCTCTATGATTGGCTCTACGATTGGCTCTCCTCTCCACCTGTAGCTGGTGTGTGGTGAGCGCACACTTGATTGGCTCTATGACTCTCTCTCCTCTCCACCTGTAGCTGGTGTGTGGTGAGCGCACACTTGATTGGCTCTATGATTGGCTCTACGATTGGCTCTCCTCTCCACCTGTAGCTGGTGTGTGGTGAGCGCACACTTGATTGGCTCTATGACTCTCTCTCCTCTCCACCTGTAGCTGGTGTGTGGTGAGCGCACACTTGATTGGCTCTATGATTGGCTCTATGATTGGCTCTCCTCTCCACCTGTAGCTGGTGTGTGGTGAGCGCACACTTGATTGGCTCTATGACTCTCTCTCCTCTCCACCTGTAGCTGGTGTGTGGTGAGCGCAATGGCGCTGTTGTCCTGTGTCAGCCGTCGCATCATTCAAGTGGATGCTGCACACTAGTGGTGGTTGAGAATAGACCCCCCCACATGATTGTAAAGCGCTTTGGGTGTACAGCAATACACAATAAACGCTATATAAATGCATCATTCATTCATGTACTGTGACATTCTGAAGCCGAAGATGATACCTTCCCTTCAGAAACTGTTTTCCAACATAACCACCCCCAAACACACCGCCGAGATGACAACTGCCTTGCTGATGAAGGTGAAGGTGATGGAGTGGCCAAGTATGTCTCCAGAATTGATCTCTATTGAGCACATGTGGGGCATCCTCAAGTGGAAGGTGGAGAAGCACCATGTGTCTAACATCCAGCTGCTCCGTGATATCATTATGGAGTGGAAGAGGATACCAGCAACAAACTGTGCAGCTCTGGTGAACTCCATGCCCAGGAGGATTAAGGCAGTGGTAGATAACAATGGTGCCCCTACAAAATATTGACACTTTGGACACAGTTTTGACATGTTATCTTAGGGTGTACTCGTTTTTGTAGCCAGTTGTTTGGATAATAATGGTTATATGTTGAGTTATATTTACAGGACAGTAAATTTGTTCTTCTATACAAGCTGCACATTGACAACTCATCACTGTGTTTCGCCAAGTTTAATTTGTGCAGTATTGTCCCTTGAGAAATTATACAAACATTTTTGCTGAAATAAGAGGGCTGTACTTACTTTTGTGAGATACTGTATACAGGTACATCTCAAAAAAATTGAATATCGTGGAAAAGGTCAATATTTTTTGTCACTTATTTCAGAAAGTGAAACCCATATATTATATAGATTCATTAACATAGAGCGATAATGAAAACCCAAAATTCAGTGTCTCATAAAATTTGATTATTACATAAAATTAATAAAAAATTATATTTTAAACAGAAATATCAGGCTTCTGAAAAGTATGTTCAATTCTATGCACTCAATACTTGGTTGGGCCTCCTTTTGCATGAATTACTGCATCAATTCGGCGTGGCATGGAGGTGATCAGCTTGTGGCACTGTTCAGGTGTAATGGAAGTCCAGGTTTCTTTGATAGCGGCCTTCAGGTCATCTGCATTATTGGGTCTGATGTCTCTAATCTTCCTCTCGAGAATACCCCATAGATTCTCAATGGGATTCAGGTCAGGCGAGTTTGCAGGTCAATCAAGCACAGTAACACCATGGGCATTGACCCAGCTTTTTGTACTTTTGGCTGTGTGGGCAGGTACCAAGTCCTGCTGGAAAATGAAATCAACATCTTTAAAAAGCTTGTCAGCAGAAGGAAGCATGAAGAGGACGTAGATGGCTACGTTGACTGTGGACTTCAGAAAACACAGTGGACCAACACCAGCAGATGACACGGCAGCCCAAATCTTCACTGACTGTGAAAACTTAACTTCAAGCAACATGGATTCTGTACCTCTCCACTCTTCCTCCAAACTCTGGGACCTTGATTTCCAATTGAAATGCAAAATTGACTTTCATCTGAAAAGAGGACTTTGGACCACTGAGCAACAGTACAGTTCTTTTTCTCCTTAGCCCAGGTAAGATGCTTCTGACAATGTTTCTGGTTCAGAAGTGATTTGGTAGCCCTTTTCCTGAAGATGTCTGAGCGTGGTGACTCTTGATGCACTGACTCCAGCTTCAGTTCACTCCTTGTGAAACTCTCCCAAGTGTTTGAATCGGCTTCGTTTGACAGTATTCTCAAGCTTGCGGTTATCCCGGTTGCTTGAGCACATTTTCCTACCCAATTTCTTCTTTCCAGTCAACTTTGCATTTAATATGCTTTGATACAGCACTCCTTGAACAGACACCCCTTTCAGTAATGACCCTCTGTTACTTACCCTCTTTGTGGAGGGTGTCAATGATCATCTTCTGGACCATTGCCAAGTCAGCAGTGTTCTCCATTATTGTGGTTTCAAAGAACAAGAGATACCCAGAATTTATACTGTATGGCTTGTCATTTATTGAAACTCAAATGTAAATATTCTAATATTTTGAGATACTGATTTTTGACTTTCATGAGCTGTAAGCTCTAATCATCAAAATTAAAACAAAAAACTTTTGAATTGTTTTACTTTACATGTAAAGAATCTAAAATATATGAAAGTTTCACTTTTTGAAATACTTTTTTCACCATGTTTTTTTTTTTTAGATGTACCTGTATATATACACACACAGTGTATATATAGTGGTGGTCAAAAGTATTAGTCACTAGTAACCACTAGTCTTTTCACCATTTAAAAAAAAATGGTTTTAAGTCAATTATTTCTATATTTTGCGGTGTGTCAGTAGGAAATATCAGTTTACATTTCCAAATATTCATTTTGCCATTAAATGTAATAATCCAGTGAGATTTTTGTCTGATAACAGCCAGTGCTCCGCACAGATATCTGGGCCCGTATTTATCAAGCCTCTAAGAATTACTCTCAAGAACATGCTAAGAATTTACTTAAAAAAATTATTGAACAAACTGAAAAAGACTCAATCCAGATGAACTGTGGCAACGCCTCCAAGATGCTTCAAGAGACCTATCTGCAAAGCTGCCTGAAAAAACTATGCACAAGTGCACTTAGAGCAAAAGCTGCTTTAAACGCAAAGGTTAATGGATAAAGAAAATATATTTATGACATTATTTATGACAGCATCCTCATTTAGCAGCATTTTTACACAAGTGCTTAAAACTTTTAACAGTACTGTGTTCAGTTTTTATTTATACCATTACTTTTTCATTTATACCATTCATTTTTACCTGTATTTTTTTATGTATCTAATATTAATTTCCACTGCAGACCTGTAAAATTAAATTTGGCTGGAATGACAATAAACAAATCTTGACTCGAATAACCAGAACTGAATAAAAATCCCCCCCCGCTAAAGCTTTATAAGCTTTATCATTTTGTGTGAACTCTTAAATTCCTACAGTAACTGCTCCAATGTTGTATTAGGGAATATAAATAGCTTTTTGATGAAAACATCCTTTTTAAACATGATAATTTGGAGGGCACCAAACTTGCTGGTGACGTTTCTCTTATACTCTTATTATGAAATCACAGCAAGCTACTTCTTTGTCAGATCCCGCCTTCATTAAAAGCGCGCTTCTGATTGGTCGAGAATCTGTCAGCATGCGACGTTCGCGGACGGAAATCTTTGTGTAGTCCAGAAAAACGCGCCAAAGCACGTCGCGGGGTTGACAGAACAAAATAATACAAGAGGATGGCATCAACAAGTAAAGCACAACCACAGACGAGAAATTTACCATGGTAATGTACTTTGTGTTCAGTAGTACACATTTCGGTCGTGTGTTCTTAGCTCATGGTTAAAAGGTGTTTATTTTACTTGAGACATTCTTTAGCCGTCATGTGCAGAACGTTACAAGTTTGCTTTGTTTACATTTGAATTGCTCTTATTCTTTACTTATGGCCATATTCATTTATGGATATTAAATTACTATGGCCTGTAGTTGACCTCTTCATTTAGTATGCATGACATATATACACAAGAATGTATCAGATCTGTATTGTTATGACAGCGTATCATACTGATGGAGAAAAGCGATGAGAACTCGAGTGAATCAGTCAATTCACTGCAAACTAATCCTTATTAAAGCACATATCTGAAATGATAAACTCTTTATTAATAATGTCTGCTTGTGATGGATAATGTTAATTTAAAAAGGTAAGAAAGTTTATTAGAATTGCTGTCACTCCACTTGACTTAAACAATACGATGAAACAAAAACAGTGTTTTAAAAATATTATTTCTGGACTTTCAGGGTTGAAAAGTACAGGCCACAGACATTAGATGACCTCATCTCTCATCAAGACATCCTGAGCACAAGTAAGCAGTGATCAATTAATTATACATTGTACCCTTTTATTATTATTATTATTAACAAACTAAGATTTGCACTGTAATAGTAATATACAGGAGAGTCTGTGAATTGTTTACCCAAAATGAAAATTCAGTAGCGTAGCGTCCATGTTTGATTTTTATACTATATATTTTATACTATTTATTTATATACTATATGGCTTAAGAAGACTTAAATATATATTCCAAAAGTTGTATGGATAACTTTCATGGTACTTTTGCATCCATTATTTGTAATATTCTGTAAATGACCAGTATATTCTTGACATTTCTATATAAATGAATTGATTAACCTCTTTCTATTTCTTCCACAGTTCAGAAGTTCATCAGTGAAGAGCGATTGCCTCATCTGCTCTTCTATGGACCTCCAGGAACAGGAAAGACCTCTACTATACTAGCATGTGCTAAACAGCTGTACAAAGATAAAGAGTTCAACTCCATGGTCCTGGAGGTACTGTAGAAGTTTGCGGTTGTTTTCCAGATGCATATATTTGGTAAAAAAAATGTCCCCATGACAAAAAATATGTGGTCATCCACTTAAAACAAAAGTTCATATAAAAATGTCAAAAACATCTGAAAATGTACCCCCCCCCTCAGGCCGTCCAAGATGTAGATGTTTGTTTCTTCATCGGAACAGATTTGAGGAAATGTATCATTACATGACTTGCTCACCAAAGGATCCTCTGCAGTGAATGGGTGCCGTCAGAATGAGAGTCCTAACAACTGATAAAAACACCACAATAGTCCACACCACTCCAGTCCATCAATTAACATCTTGTGAAGTGAAAGATGTGTGTTTGTAATGAACAAACCAATCCAGACATTTTTTATCTGAAATTATTGCTTTTGGCCAAAATAGGGTCATCTGTCTATAATATTGCTTTCTCAAAATGTCTCCAAATCGGTTCTAATGAAGAAACTAACTCCTTTACATCTTTGATATACTGAGGGTGAGTACATTTTCAGCAAATATTCACTTTTGGGTGAACTATTCAAGCTGTAATAGATCTATTGTTAATCTTGTCTGATATTAAAGGGGTCATATTATGCTTTAAAGATAATTATTTTGTGTGTTTGGTGTAACAGAATATGTTGGCATGCTTTAATGTTCAACAAACACATAATTTTTCAAATACTGTACATTATTTTAAGTCCTCTATGCCCCGCCTCTTTCAAACGCATCATTTTCTACAAAGCCCCTCCTTCCGACAAGCACAGTCTGCGCTGATTGGCCAACTGACCCAGTGCATTGTGATTGGCCGGACACAACAAGCGTGTGTCGGAAATGTAACGCCCCCTTACCATAATAGCAAGCTTCAACTTTCAAAACTAAAGTAAAGACAGTTAATAATGTCCTTAGTTTTACCATCAGTTCAAGCCCGAAAGGGGAACAGATTCGCGTGAGAGACAAGGTGATGATGCTCGTATGTATTTGCACACAAGCCGCAGTTGTGTGACCGTGTCTCCCACTCTCCCACTCTCTCACACACACACACACACACACACACACACAACACGCTCAAAACGTCGCATTTGAACAGTCAATGGCAAAAACTTAAACTAATAACAAAAAAAAACAGTCGCTGATTCAGAAGCGCCAGATTGTCATAGCAAAGTCAGAATTACCTCGTCTATTAGGTTCCCGAAACTGTCGTCCATAAAATGCGTTGCTTTTCTGTTGTAAGTAATCTTAATGATTCCTAACTGCATCTACTTTCAGAAGGCCAAATAAAGTGCTTTTGCTTTCTTATAGAAACACAGCGTCTCCCTGAAATGGCTGCATCAACACTACTGCGGTTACTGAAACCACACCTTCTTTCTTTTTGCGTGAACATTTGCGCGGCATTATGCAAATATTTCCACACGGTGACATAGACATGTGGAGGCGTGTTTGAATGAACCCTTTTAGGGGGGTGTGGCAGAGTCTTAACTTTTGTAAAGAATATATCTTTGGGTTTGAGACTAGTCTTTGCAACTTTAGGGATCTCATCTATGCTTGTAACACTCCAAAGAGAAAGCAAAACTTGAAATCGCATCATATTACCCCTTTAAGTCTATAAAATAAATGATCTATTCTGTATTCATTAATAATTTATTACTTTTTTATTTATTTTTATATTAACAAATGAAAGCTAAGTATGCTTTTTACAAACCTTTTAAATGTTTTGTTTTTTCTAATGGAAATTATTGTGCATTTTACTTCATCAGCTCAATGCGTCAGATGACCGTGGCATAGATGTGGTGAGGGGGCCGATCCTCAGCTTTGCCAGCACACGAACCATCTTCAAGTAAGAACAGTACTCCTCCTTACATCCCATTCATGAATTTTTTTTATAATATAATAGTTCTCACATACAGCAATATATTACAGGCAGCTATTGAATGACTAGGGTTGGGTTTGAATCGTTTGAATTTGATCGATTCCGATTCTTAGCGATTTCTAGTTTCGATTCCAATAAGATAAAAAATCCAGTGTTTGAGCGTAAAAGTCAAACATTTATTATGTGTCATTTTACAAAGCATTCTGTTGCAGCTGAAAAACATGAGCAAAAATCAGCAGCATACAGAACACTTAAGCCTACAAGAGGAACTTTTGTCTATGCTTTTAACAAAAATACCACAGAAAAAACAACTACACTAATATACAATTCAAATATTAAAGTGTTAAAGATAAGTAAACAGTCAGTAATGAACACACAAATCAAATAACAATAGCATAAATAAATACAACTCAACCATATATTTTAGGTACAGAAACGGTAATTAAAATTTTAAAGACACTGCATAGTTTTCTTTTCAGAAATAAAATGTAGATTATTAAAGATATTCAGTCTAGGGGTGTGCACGAATAGTCGAACTCTCGAATATTCGGCCTGTAATTATTATTTGAACAATAGAAACACTTCAAATTTTACTATGTGTTAATTTGCTGGTCATAAATGCAGGGAGTCCATGATAAATCCTACGCAGTTATAACTACAGGCACGGGGTGGCGCTGTGGAGCGTGTTAAGTCGATAGTATTTGATCACAGAACGTTGTCGGCTGCCTCGCGAAGTTTGGTTTACTTTGATCTAAATTATCTTATTAAATTATCTGAGAAAATATAATGGTTACTGTTACATATGCGTTTTCTCTTTCTGACGTTTACTCTTTCTTAAGACCTAAATCGCTGTGTTTATGAGGATACTTGCAAAGACGGGGATTCTGATGCATATACGTGTGTTTCTGTAATTGTTCAAAGTCGGTGAAAATGAAAAAGCGCTCCTCTCACACAGAAAATAGACACAGGCTGGAAACCCGCAGAACCGCTGTTCTTTGTGCTCACGCTCATATGTCTATGTTCTCGCTTGCGCTGCGTGCAAACAAGGTGCAAGTTCTTTCTGTGGCTGCTTTTAAATTGTTTTAAATAACATTAAAATGCGAACGCAGGAATCGTTGCGCACGTCTTATCGAATACCTGGTTCTTGGAAATTTGGAACCGGATCTAAAATGGAATGACATCTTGTCTTTAGGCTTTTATTGCGTTAAAATATATACTGTTGTTATAATATAATGTTCCGTTCTCTATGTTTGCTTCTTGTAGGAGAGGCTTTAAGTTGGTGATCCTGGACGAGGCGGATGCTATGACCCAGGATGCACAGAATGCTTTAAGAAGAGGTAGCGTACCATCTGCCCTCCATCAGCTCACCTGCTGAGCCCCCAAATGTCCCGATGGCAGAAGAATAGTGTTCTGCCATTTCACTGTCCACAGTGAGACATGAATGAGAGCAGTGTGATTATGATTGGGGAAAAAAAAGAGTTTAAGGTTAAATTTGACCAAGCATCTGATTTATATTTAAAATAATAATAATAAAAAAACTGTATGCTTTATTTTAGGTTTTAAAATATAAGAATGTCCGTTCTGGATATCTTATGCTGCGTTCAAGTCATCCTGGGACGTTCGTACTTCCGAGTTGACAAGTCGTTATTACAACGTCAGGGGCATTCAAGTGACTTTGGTCGGAACAAGATAGTGATTTAACTTTTCCACATAAAATTCAATGATTTTTTTTACTCTACATCTACAAAATGATGTGGGAATAATGTGCATCGTGTTTTTTATTTTTTTCAGTTTTTATTTAATTTATGGGTTATTGTCAAGAGGAAAATGAGAAACAAGAGAATTTAACCAACTTTTTGGTGCAAATCCTGCTGGAAAATGAAATCAGCATCTTTAAAAAGCTGGTCAGCAGAAACAAGCATGAAGCACTCCAAACTTTCTTGGTAAATGGGTGCAGTGACGTTGGTTTTCAAAAAACACAATGGACCAACACCAGCAGATGACATTGCACCCCAAATCATCACAGACTGTGGAAACTTAACACTGGACTTCAAGCAACTTGGGCTATGGGCTTCTCCACCCTTCCTCCAGACTCTAGGACCTTGGTTTCCAAATGAAATACAAAACTTGCTCTCATCTGAAAAGAGGACTTTGGACCACTGGGCAACAGTCCAGTTCTTCTTCTCCTTAGCCCAAGTAAGACGCCTCTGATGACAACTGTAGCCAAATTCCTTGACACGTCTGTGTGTGGTGGCTCTTGATGCCTTGACCCCAGACTCAGTCCATTCCTTG
This sequence comes from Oxygymnocypris stewartii, assembly GCA_003573665.1. NCBI lineage: Eukaryota > Metazoa > Chordata > Actinopteri > Cypriniformes > Cyprinidae > Oxygymnocypris > Oxygymnocypris stewartii. The sequence continues at coordinate 12,134 of QVTF01024376.1, forward strand.
TGAAGTTCACCCAAATTCTTGAATTGATTTTACTTGACAATCCTCATAAGGCTGCGGTTCTCTCGGTTGCTTGTGCATCTTTTTCTTCCACACTTTTTCCTTCCGCTCAACTTTCTGTTAACATGCTTGGATACAGCACTCTGTGAAAGTATGTGTGTACTTCAGTCGGTGTGCATTGAATTTATTTAATACACGAGTTTCACAATTTGAGTTGATTTACTAAAATAAATTAACTTTTCCACGACATTCTAATTTATTGAGATGCACCTGTATTTATTCTAGTATAATTAGAAAATTATATAATATTTTGTATTTGTAACATATTGTTTTATTGTACATTACAATTTTTTTTTATAATTTCAACAACTTTACCGATGCTGCATATCTTTAGTCTTTGGCTGCATCCATTGCATCCGACACGTTTTTTCACTGACGTGCCCCCAACTCAGAAACTCAGGGCTTAAAGAAGATTTCGAGTTTCCCACTCGTAATAACGACTCTGTGGTAGCGTTCATGTGCGTTCAACTCAAATATGATGTGTCCGATAGGACTTGAGCACACCATTAGTAAAGAAGGATCATTTTTTTTATTTAATTCCTTTTTATATTATTCTTGATTTTAAATATTTGTATTATTTAATGTAATTATTATTTTATTTTTAGACTTGAATAAGCATTGTGCTTGGAAAAATATTTAAAGTGTTCAAGAATTAGTATCTATTTTTTATCATTATTACTATTTATTTTAAGTATTTGTAGATATATTTAGAGAGTTAATATTTGGGATATATATGATGATTTTGACAACATCTGGTTTTATGGTTTAAAATGTACAAATGTGTGTTCTGGATATTATAGATCTATTCTTTATTGTTATTATTAAAGTTGTTTTGTAATATTCTATATAGTAAATATTTTTTATTTGTTTAAAATGAATTTTATCTTCATTTTGAAGATTCATTTATGCTGACTTCTTTAAACCACACCTGATTTTTTTTCCCTCTTCTCTCTCTCAGTCATTGAGAAGTTTACAGAGAACACACGTTTCTGTCTGATCTGTAACTACCTTTCAAAGATCATACCTGCGCTGCAGTCTCGATGCACACGGTTTCGTTTCGGCCCCCTGTCCCAGAGCCAGATGATTCCCAGACTAGAGTATGTGATACAGCAAGAGAGGTGAGACTCATCACAGCAAATCCAGGACAAATGCATGCTATTTCTGTGTGAAATTAGTGTTCAATTGATTCCATTCTGAAAGAACTACACACCACTCAATTTCTATTTTATTAAATTTTTCAAGAAAAGATAAACATTTATTTATATTTGTGTGTAATTGGAGGCAAGACATCTTTTGTGCGGGTTGAAGATAGAGCAACGTTGAAATGACAGTATTAAGACCGTCCAGTGTTTTTATCAGGATTTTTGGATGATATCTGAAGTGAGTCATCAGATGGATCCACTCAAAAGACCCTGAACACAAAAGACCCTGGCTGAAGTGACCCAGCCCTACGGCCCATTTGATTAAAAAACTCTTCACACAAACACGCATTTTATATGGGCTCTGCCCTCTGGCGCAGGACACATCTTTGAACAAATAAAACCAAACATTGTTTTTCCCTAGCTTAGATTCATGCATATTTAAAAATCTGTTTTTCACTGATAGCATTGACATCACTCCAGATGGCATGAAGGCCATTGTGACCCTTTCAACAGGAGACATGAGGCGATCATTAAACATTTTACAGGTGTGTGTCATATGAAAAGTGATGTTTTGTGGTTTGCTTACTGCATGCTGCTGTCATGAAAAATGTTTATCTTGTGTTTTCATGTACAGAGTACACATATGGCCTATGGGAAGGTGACGGAGGAGATGGTGTACACATGTACTGGACATCCTCTCAGATCAGACATCGCCAACATACTGGACTGGGCCCTCAATAAAGACTTCACCACTGCATATAACCGTATCCTTTCTACTCTAAATTTGTAATCTTGTTGATAGGTTGTTGTTGCTTAGATAGTAAAGAGGGGATATGAAATGGGATCAAAGCCACCAGTTCACTTTGAAAGGCAGCAGCAACAAAAAGTTGAAACAAAATTAAAATAAATATTAATTACATTGTATAAATTGATCATTACGAAATATAATTATTGTTGTTAGCAGCATTATTGTTATGTAAATGATAATAATGTAGAATGTTTATAATGATTCATTCATTTTTAATTAGTTTATTCATTCAGATTCATTTTTATATATTCTCCAAAGCATTAACAAAAAGCTCAATACAATTTTTTAAATTACTTCTGTCTTTTTTTCCACATTAAAGGGATACTCCACCCCAAAATGAAAATGTTGTCATTAATCACTTACCCCCATGTCGTTCCGACCCCATAAAAGCTTTGTTCGTCTTCGGAACACAATTTAATATATTTTGGATAAAACCCGGGAGGTAAATAACACTATCAAGTTCCAGAAAAGCATCGCCAGAATACTCCATCTGCCATCAGTGGTTCGATCGTAACGTCATAACAGTCAGATTGAACCACTGATGACAGATGGAGTATTCTGGTGATGCTTTTCTGGACCTTGACCGTGTACAAACAAAGCTTTTACGGGTTCGGAACGACATGGGGGTAAGTGATTGACAATTTTCATTTTGGGGTGGATTATCCCTTTAACACTTCCTACCAAAATTTAAACCTAGATAGAAAATATTTATAATAATAAAAACAGTCAATAAATAATTAAATTAATATATCTATCTATATATATATATACACTCACCGGCCACTTTATTAGGTACACTTGTTCAATTGCTTGGTAACACAAATTGCTAATCAGCCAATCACATCGCAGCAACTCAATGCATTTAGGCATCTAGATGTGGTGAAGACGACTTGCTGAAGTTCAAACTGAGCATCAGAACGGGGAAGAAAGTGGATTTAAGTGACTGAACGTGGAATGGTTGTTGGTGCCAGACGGGCCGGTCTGAGTATTTCAAAAACTGCTGATCTACTGGGATTTTCACACACAACCATCTCTAGGGTTTACAGAGAATGGTCCGAAAAAGATAAAATATCCAGTGAGTGGCAGTTGTGTGGACGAAAATGCCTTGTTGATGTCAGAGGTCAGAGGAGAATGGACAGACTGGTTAGAGATGATAGAAAGGCAACAGTTACTCAAATAACCTCTCGTTACAACCAAGGTATACAGAACACCATCTCTGAACACACAACACGTCGAACCCTGAAGCAGATGAGCTCCAGCAGCAGAAGACCACACCGGGTGCCGCTCATGTCAGCTAGGAACAGGAAACGGAGGATACAATTCACACAGGCTCACCAAAACTGAACAATAGAAGATTGTAGAAACGTTGCCTCGTCTGATGAGTCTCAATTTCTGCTGCAACATTCAGATAGTAGGGTCAGAATGTGGCGTAAAGAACATGAAAGCATGGATCCATCCTGCCTTGTCTCAACGGTTCAGGCTGGTGGTGGTGTAATGGTGTGGGGGATATTTTCTCGGCACACTTTGGACCCCTTAGTACCAATTGAGTATCGTTTAAACGCCACAGCCGACCTGAGTATTGTTGCTGACCATGTCCATCCCTTTATGACTACAGTGTACACATCTTCTGATGACTACTTCCAGCAGGATAATGCACCATGTCACAAAGCTCAAATCATCTCAGACTGGTTTCTTTTACATTACAATGAGTTCACTTTACTTAAATGGACTCCACAATCACCAGATCTCAATCCAATAGAGCACTTTTGGGATGTGGTGGAACGGGAGATTCGCATCATGGATGTGCAGCCGACAAACCTGCAGCAACTGCGTGATGCGATCATGTTAATATGGATCAAAATCTCTGAGGAATATTTCCAACACCTTGTTGAATCTATGCCACGAAGTATTAAGGCAGATCTGAAGGCAAAAGTGGATCCAACCCGGTACTAGCAAGGTGTACCTAATAAAGTGGCCAGTGAGTGTATATTTAAATGTATATTTACAAACATTATATGCATATCAGGAAAATGACATCAAACATTCTACATGTAGTATTTTGAATATGTACAATGTTTTAAAATTTACTATAGAAAAGGGAATAAAAAATAATTATAGGAATATATTTATATAATTTAATTTAATGTGCTATTATAATATTATTTTATTAAAAAATATTGATATGTATAATTTAGTAAACAATTATTTTATGAATGATTAAGTTTTTATACAGGAATCGGAATTGTGGTGTAAGTTACTGATATGAGTTTATGACGTTTCCAAAGTCCTTATCTGGGTCCGACAGAAATTCTTCAGCTCAAAACTCTAAAAGGTCTGGCACTTCATGACATTTTAACTGAAGTCCATCTTCTCATTCATCGTGGTAAGACTGCGCGTTTAATTGAGTCATGCTTGGCTCTATAACTCATTCCTGTTCAGTGCAGAACGCCACACAACCAGCACAACTTTGATATAGTGATGAGCTACATGTTTTCCCTTCCCTTGTTACCATGGAGATCCTTTTGGGGTTGTTCTTGTTTTTAAAGGACGCCTGTTGGAAGAAGCAGAGTGTAGCGTTCTTCACTCACACTAAATACACTAAATATTACACTATTTTCAGAAACCAGACAATAATGAGAATATCATTTTTATTTATTGTATTTATTGCATGGCAAAAAAATATTTATCGCACTTTATACCAGGTTTTCTGTAGTTTTTATATATATATATATATATATATATAAAACAAAAGATATTTAGACTATTTAAATATTATTTATTGGTCCGACAGCACAGTTAGGTGGGTTAATTTTGCTCTAATGTTTTTTGTGTTTCTATTTTAGTGGACTTCCCACCCGCCGTCCGCATGGGCTTGCTTATAAAACTTGCAGATATTGAGTGAGTACATTTATTATGTCAAGTTAGTAAATCAGTCGAGAAATATGTACAGGTGCATCTCAATAAATTATAATGTCGTGGAAAAGTTAATTTATTTCAGTGGGTTTATGTTAAATGTGAGCCAAAATCATCACAATTAAAAGAACCAAAGACTTAAACTACTTCAGTCTGTGTGCATTTAATTTATTTAATACACGAGTTTCACAATTTGAGTTGAATTACTGAAAAAAATGAACTTTTCCACAACATTCTGATTTATTGATATGCACCTGTACACTGTTCTATTTATGACTGGTTTGATGACTTCAATACGAATGAAGCAAACAGCACCACTCCCATATGACTCATGGCTACTTTATTTCTTAACTTAGATTCACCAGATTCTTGTAAATATGCATTGGTCATTTGAAAATAATTATAAATATTTTATAACATATACAATCAAATTAATACTTTAATGCAGCAAGGATGCATTCAATTGAAGGCAAAGACATTTATAATGTTACTAAATATTTATATTCCAAATAAATGCTGTTCTTTTAAACTTTCTACTTAGAGTCCTGAAAAAAAGTATCAAGAGTTTGCTCAAAAATATTAAGCAGCACAACTGTTTTCAACATTGGTAGTAATCATAAATGTTTGATGAGCAGCATATTAGAATGATTTCTGAAGGATCATGTGACACTGAAGACTGGAGTAATGATGCTGAAAATTCAGCTTTCATCACAATAAATTACTTTCAAATGTATTGAAATAGAAAATAGTTATTTAAAATATATATATTTCACAATATTGTTGTTTTTACTGTATTTCTTATCAAATGATTGCAGCCTTGGTGAGAATAAGACCCTTTTAAAAACTACTAAATATCGTACCAATCCTAAACTTTTGAACAGTAGATGAAGTTTATTTTGTACTCGAATAAGCTTCAACTTCTGTTCTTTCCTTTTTAACCATAAGGTATCGTCTGGCCTCTGGAACCAATGAGAAGATCCAGCTGAGCTCCATGATTGCAGCTTTCCAGGCTGTTAGAGACATCGTAGCCAGCGATGGATAGACCATTGCTTCACACTTTGAAGGGTTATGTAACATAGATCTGTGATGTCATGAGAGGAAGTTGTTTACTTCATATTGTCACAGAACCCTGTAATATTTTTGAAATGTTTATTTTTTTAAGCTTAAAATAATGCTTGTTTCAGTACTTTGTAAAACAAATGCTACATTTTCAAAGTAGCTAGGTAAAAACTAAAGTCTTTAAATAAATATTTCAAGTATGGTGTCACAATAATATCTTGTTTTGAAAGCATAACCGTCTGGGAAAATTAGGCTTCCTCGAAAATTATGCAAAATATAAAGAAAGGTTTGACCAACAAACATTACTGTTTTCAGTCATCTGCAGTGTTCTTTACAATATACAATCTTTTGCTTTGGCATGTCCCTGTAAGTAAGGTATTCCGTGATTTTTTTCGGCAAGGGAAGAGCCTCCACTTGATAGGTTGAAATGGAGAATCTCAGGGCAATCCGGCACAGGTGCTTAAGGCTCAGAACGAGACGAGGAACTCGCCAGAACTTGACATGTCCATCTCTGCACCTACAATCAAATATAAAGAACATCTTAATATTTATTACAAGCAGAAGAAAAATCTAGAGTAAACACTGTCAGCTGAAACTGATTATCAATGATGTTCCAACACGATAATGTGACTTGAAATACCCTGTAGCGATGATGCCCCCGTGGGGATGGAAAGCACAGCACACGCCACCGGCTCGGTTGTGATCAGTGTCTGTGACTAGTTTATCTCTTTCCACATCCCAGATCCGTAACGCCCTGCAACACAGTACAGTGTCATTGACAACAATACACAAGGGTGATGTCTGGTCATGTAGTTCTGAAGATCTCAGATCTCCAAGGGATAGTTCACTGCTCACCTGTAGTCTTTAAAAGCCAGCAGCAAACCAACCGGAGAGAAGCTAAGAGATGTCAGTAGATTGTCACTTCTGTAAGCACAAACCTCACAGTCTCTGGAAACAGAAGAAAATGTTTTTTACAACGTACAGTATATTGTGACTGTTCACCTGGAAATTTGAATTGGCTGGAAATGTTCTATCCCTCAGGCCTGACAAGATGTAGATGAGTTTGTTTCTTCATCAGAACAGATTTGGAGAAATGTAGCATTACATCACTTGCTCTCCAGTGGATCCTCTGCAGTGAATGGGTGCCGTCAAAATGAGAGTACCAACGCTGATAAAAATATCACAATCCATAAGTAATCCACACCACTCAGTTCATCAAATAATGTCTGTTGGCGTGAAAAACTGTGTTTGTAATGAAAAAATCCATCAGTGATAAGTTTTTAACATTAAAATGTTTCTTCTGGCCAAAAGATGAGTCCTCTATCCATAAAATCGCTTCTTCCAGTAAAAAAGCAATCTCATCTGAATCAGGAATTAAATATGCACAAATTAAGCATTGTTCACAGGCCAAAATAGTTCTAAAAAAATAGATCAGTGGATTTTGATGTGCAAGAACAATAGTGAATGGAAGAAATGTTATAGATCATGGTCTTGTATTTTGGCCAGAAGCGATAGCTTAAATTTAAAACGCCTTGATGAATCTGTTTCTTACAAACAAAGTTTTTCTCTTCACAAGGTGTTAATTGATGGACTGGAGTGGTGTGGATTATTGTGATGTTTTTATTAGCTGTTTGGACTCTCATTCTGACGGCACCCATTCACTGCAGAGGATCCTTTTGTGCGCAAGTGATGAAATGCTACATTTCTCCAAATCTGTTCCAGTGAATAAACTCATCTACACCTTGGATGGCCGAAGGTGAGTACATATTCAGCAAATGTTTATTTTTGGGTGAACTATTCCTTTAACCATATTAGTTAAGAAACTGGACAATTTCTGTCTGCATTTATAAAAGCATCAATTCAGTCAGCATTTACTGTAACAGCATGCCCGAATAAATTGTTTTTCTTTTGTGAAGCACGGAAGATGACGTTTAGCAGAACATGCCCACTGTTCTGAACTTTTTGTATTTATTTATTTTTTAAATCATGCTTGTTGTATATTTGTTAAAAAAATATATATGAAATGAGAAAATGACATATTGGTTGGCCAACATACTCCACTCTAGTCAGGAGATCAGCTGTATAGGGGTCCCACAGGTCCAGCCACCAGCCTGTAGTCGAATGATACGAAGCGACCGCGAGCAGCGCTCCATCTTGGGAGAAGTCACATGATGCCATGGAGCGCTCGTGGTCATATGTAAGGTGTCTCATGAAGGTGTAGGACCGCAAGCTCCACAAAAACACCTTCTGTTGGGAAAACAACACTCAGATGATGTAACACGGTGTAAGCACTGTAATCACAACAATTAAAAGAACAGTGTTATTATTTGATCTGCATGTCTCTACAGGATATCCTGTTGCAGAGACCAAATGTTTCCCTGATTATATAACTAAACCTGTTATATAACTACATCCTAGCAGTGTAACCACAGCTTCAGCGCAGTAACTACTGTATAAAAGTCTTCATTTTGAACACTTTAGCTATTACTATTATTTATTATATTAAAATCTTCTGTTTCTGAAATATTTTGCTTTGGAACACATGCATGAGCTGTGTGTATTTTAAAAAAAAAACTTATTTGCTACTTAATAAAAAATCAATTATTTGTTGACATTTTGTTATTTAATGAAAACAGCTTTTCAGGCCACTACAGCATTGCAACTAATATAAATGACAAAAGCACAGAAAATCACTCAAACAAAATATAAAGTAAAAGCTAATTCGAACCATTAATGATGTATCTGTATATAAATAGTACTAAAACACTAAACTCACAGAGTCAAGGTTGCAAACTGAGGCGATCACACTGCTGTCAGGTGATATGGAACATCTGGAGACCCAGTAGTCTGGACCCCGCAGCACGTGGGGACTGGCGCCTGCAAAAATCAGCATTGCAATCTTCACAAGTACAAAATAAAAGGTCATGAAAACGTATTTTCATCCCATTGCAGAAATACGTTTCTTCCACATCAGATGCTCTGACCTTTCTTTACCAAGTCCCATATCCTTAAAGTTTTGTCTCGGGAGGCCGATACAAGCGTAAGACTTCCATTTGGAGTGAAGACTAAATCCCTGACAGGAGCCTGATGTCCAGCTAGAGTAACCCGCAGATTTCCTGAAGACAGAACAGGGACTTAAACATATTAAACCTTACACTGCATGTGCTAAACCCCATGCTGTTAATATTTAGACCAATCAGTTCTTGATGGTGAAACCGAGTCCAGAGTTCATTCTTACCAGTTGAGACGACCCACACTTGGATTGCTCCGTTGTTCAGACCCATGGCCAGCAGTAGCTCAGGATCACATCTGTTCTGATGTAAAGCATCCGCTCGAGTAGACAGGCAGGGTCCAAACGCCAGTGCCCACACCGTCTGCCCGCAGTTAAGCATCTTCTCTTCACCGCCTCCAGTTTCAGTGCTACTGTTAATACAAAGAGAAACATCGAAGGTTCAGCTGTGCTCTACATTCAAGTATGAGATGTTCCGGCTCAGCTTCCTCTATTATTGTTCCACATTACCCTGCGACTTTGTTCAAATAAGTACTGTGGTAGTACCATGGTACTGTGATATATCCCATATACCATAAATAAAATACATTTTTGATAGCACTTTATTTTAAGGTGTTCTTGTTACATGTTATTACTATAGTAATAGCACAAAATTATGCATAATTACATGCAATAACCCTAAACCCCTAATCCTAACCCTATAATAAATACATGTTTTTAATTAAGATTACTCCGTAATTAAATGTATAATGACACTGTACACCTTAAAATAAAGTGTAACCCATTTTGTTAATGGTAAACCAGGTGTGACCAGCCAACCACAAGAACCGGTTTCAGCAGGGGTGTTTTTAGCTGATATTACTTTTTTGTTAGTGACGGGTTCTCCCATAATATGAATGTATTGTGGTGTTACATATAAGCCAATATTTATTAACCCATTGAATTATGAACACAGACGCACTCTTTGGATGTCAGCGGCCAGGAGAGGAGTTTGACGATGCCGTTTCCCATCGACCAGGCAAAATAAGATCCGTCCGGGGAGAAGCGGACGCTCCATGTCTCGCAGCTGGCGGAGCCGTACAGACGCGGGGGATGAGCGGGCTTCAGCTCCGCGATCAGATCATCACTACTAAAGAGACCTATCATGTACGAAGACAAATGCGCATATGCGGAACTACTCATTTTCGACTAATATGAAAACGTATTTCCCTCATTTATCACATGCATATGATTATAGGCCATATCATCTAATAATGTGAATTGTCATTGTCTTACCTTTGACAGCACAACCTCGAAGCGACGTGCACATCTTCCCACTGAATTCATGAATGCATCATTTCACCTCTCCTGAGGGATTCATACGACTAGGGGGCGTGGTCAGATGGGCAAACCACGTGACGCCGTCGTCAAGTGTGTAACATTCTGAGTACAGTACGTACTTGGGTGCGTGTGTCTACAATGTATTTAGTGTTAATGTGATTTATACTTGTCATTTACATCTCAGGTATCGTGAGTTTACAGCTTTGAATACCTGTTACTTTATAGTGTCATTTAAAGCTAGTTTAAGTATTGTTTTATGCATTAATACAATTGTATATAAACATAATTTAAGCCCCCAATTCTCAATAAAAAGACAATTTCATATGTAATGGCAAAAATATAAAAACAATCTCAGTATTTGTTGTACTGCCTTCAATTTAGGCTTACATTTGAGCTATTTAATTACACACACACATATATATATATTACATTTTATAACACAAGTTAGTAAAATGTCTGGATGTTATACAGTAATGAGAATTGAAGGGAAATCTGCTTAATTCTCATGAAAATTCACAATGCAAAGAAATTGCAATGGTACAAAATAGGCTTCTTATAATTAAGTTTTTATTATTATTCTTATTATGCCACGAAATATAGCCCAGACATATTTTGTTGAGATTCACCCATACAACTTTACAGAAAGCATCATTGAAACCAGTTCAAGTAACAATAACATTTCGTAACACAGTTCACTGACATACTGTAGTATGGAGTAGTACAATTTTTAGTTTCATGAATTGAGGCCATTAAGTAAAAAATGAATACTGAAAATAAAAACAGGGCCTCGTTAAAATGAGTTTAAGACCTTTACACAGATTGCTGGAATATTATACAAGGGAAATATCACACAAACAAATAATTTAGCAGAGTTGACCATTTGGAAGAATAGATTTCTGTACATTTAAGCTGATAACTAACAGTCTGCAGACTGTTATACTGGTTCTGGATGTGTTTGATCGTCATGTACTGTACTATCTTCATGATCATCTGTAAAATAAACACTTGTTTCAGCAAGTCCAAAAGATAAAAAACACAGTTTATCACCAATACCAAATCCTACATATTTCAGAGCTGAGCATAACTTAGAGAAAATATATTCAATACAGAATTTTTTGCTATTTTTTTATTTATTTGATACATATTTACAAAAAAACAACTAAAATCATATTTTTTTTTCAGGTTTTTTAAGTTGAAGATCAAAATGGTCATTTTTCAAACGTGCCTTACTTTTCTTTGCTCAAGCTTTGTTTACTTTCATCATCATGATATAACATTTCTCAATTCTTTCAAAACACACTCCTTTTGATATCGTAACATCTAAACACTATTCGGGACACTGCGGACTTACTGGATGGCATTCTGTGAATCTCTACGAGTGTGGTTGCGTGTCCGTTTGTCAGCGGAGGGAGTTGTGGAACAGTCTCATAGAAGATTTCCTCTTCATCTGAATCCACTATACTCAGTATTTCCCGTCTGTCATCATCTAAATGACTGGACAGAAAATGTTACAATGCCTCAGCTTTACACATCCTTACCAGCGCATGTTATACGACAATAAAAATCGAATTTTGCAATAATGCTGACATACTACTATGATTATTAATGAGCTGTCATGTTTTGCGGTCATACTTACCTAAATCCTAAACCTGTAAAATAATAATAAAAACAAACAATTATACAAAGTATCGTAATAAAGAGTTTTATTTAGGCACTCAGTATGCAAAGATACTTACCAATACAAATTCTATCCCGCTTTGAATATACCATCACACCGATAGTGATTCCAATCATCATTATCAAAACCGAAACAAAGACACCAACCACGGCCCCGTCATTACCTGCAGAAGCTGAGAACAACGATTAAACAGTCATACTGTACAGTCTGAAGTTCATGTGGGGGATGTTGTGTAATCCTTTTGCAAAGGGATAGGTATTACAGAGCGCTGTCAGGAACATCTTGTCTGATCACATTCATGACCAGGTGTCTTAGCTTTAGCATCACTAGTATTTGAAGTATCTCCAGAACTGATTTTTTTAAAACATGCATCTCATTCTTAAACAACTGAAATCATAAGATTACTTCAATGCAAATAATACAATTAAATATCCAGACATATTACTGTCTTATGACAGTGTGAAAAATAGGAATGGTCTAAAAATAGGTTTCATTACCTTTATCCTTAATTCATCTTATTTTGAATTTGAGTTCAAATGTGATTGGACATGTCTTAAATAGGAATAAAATAATTATTTGTATATATATTTTTTTAAATAAGTATGGAGAAACATTCAAGTTTCTAACGTACTCTTCACAGTAAGGTACACGTCCAGCTCTTTTGGACCAAGAGGGTTTATACTGTAACAGAAGTAGATCCCTTCATCTTCCTTTGTTACATTGATTATTGTGAGTTTGTAGTTGGGGTTATTATCAGACACAATATATTTGGAGGTGGTGTTGATGATTTCCCTGTCCTTTTGCATCCAGACAGTCTTAGCCGGTGGCAGAGAGTCAGTCTCAGAACAGCTGAGGGTGATATTGCTGCCCACCAAAGCGGTTACCATGGGATCTCCTAAGGGGTACGGCTTCTCTGCAAGACACATCAAATATAACGGTTTAAATTTAGTCAATTTAGCCAGAGATGCAGTGGAAGAAGACTAAAACTGTAATCATCTGGGAATGTTTAAAGATCAAAACTCAAAAGAACTGCACATATAGTGGCTGATTTTAAAGAGGTTTCGTAACTCCGGCCCAAACTCACAACATTGGTCAGCCCACTTAAAGAAAAAAAAAAAAGTTTCAAATGCGCTACTTCAAATTTAACCCTCTAAGCGCCAAAGTCGCAAAATTGCGACTTCATGAAATAGACTGTAGTTCCTAATATGTTGTAATATTGCATATTATTTTCCCTACCACTAGATGGCAGACATGTAGTACTTTGATTCTAGACCAAAAGAGTTCGAGGAAATAGCAGAACAAGTGAGCTATTGTGTCATTGATGCGGAAGCAGTTCAGTTCATAGCGTGAGTAAATTGTGAGAGAAAATCGCCAAATGACTAATAAAAAGTTGTACTGTGAGGATGTGTTGCAAATGTTATTCGCCGATTCTCACTTTGAAGGGGAATATTTGCGGTTTGGAAATGACGATCGGCCGTCTAATGATCGCGCTTCTCCTGGTACATCTCTGCTGCGCAATGGTACCGCCGAGCATGGCGAGAGTGTTCACAAAGCACAAACAAGTGATCATTTCGGCCCTTTACCCAACGGGGATGGCGTGGCAGGGGTGGACGTGGTCTTAGTGTCCATAGAAGAGGCTCTGCGTTGCTGAAGATCGCCCCAGATGGAGTCTTTTATTCTGATCGTGCACGCTCAAAGTGCCACCGGCAGACAGTACAGGTGCCGTCAGTGTTGGGTAAGGTTAGGTCTGTGCGCTGTGCCATGCAATAAGAGGAAGCATACTCTCAAGAACTATAAACGGTCACCTAGATACCTGATTGGGCAAATAGCTGGTCAACTGATAAATAAATAGGCACATGTATTTTACTATGGCACAGTAATAATTTACTACTTTCTCCTGTTTTACTGTTATTTCCTCTTTTCCTGATAATTTGTAATGATGATAAAAAGATGGAAAAAAACATGCAAATAAGTTCAAACAACCATGCTATATCTAGTATTTCCTGAATATTACTGATAAAAATGTAGTCTACTGGTCATATGCATTTTAAAATTATTAAGAAATTATTAAGCTCAGATGAGCTTTATTTGTCACATACACAATTATACAGAGTATAACCAGCAGTGAAATGTGTTCTCTGCATTTAACCCATCCAAGTGCACACACACACCTAGAGTAGTGGGCAGCCAACACTGCGGCGCCCGGGGAGCTGTTGGGGGTTCGGTGCCTTGCTCAAGGGTCTCACCTCAGTCGTGGACAATTCCTGCCGGAGCCGAGATTCAAACCCACAACCTTGGATTACAAGTCCAAAGCTCTATCCACTAGGCCACAACTGCCCCCGTATACTACTACTACTTAAAATGTAGTAGTAGTACTACTTTTACTACTACTTAGTACTACTCTACCACTTTAAACTTACTACTATATAGTATAGTAATAATTTTGTACTTTCTCCTGTTTTATTGTTGTTTCCTCTTTTCATCATTTGTAATGATGATAAAAAGACAAAAAACAAACATGCAAATAAGTTCAAACATCAATTCAATATCTACTATTTCCTGAATATTATGAAATTCAAGAGGGCCGCCCCATGATTACGTCATAATATGCAAATTAGATGAGTATATTTACACCCCACATAAACTTTTGGTCATGCCCAACATTTTTTTTTATTTACAGTACATCTCTATCTTTAAGTGCTTTCAAGCCACAAGCTTTTGAAATCTTGATGTCAAAATCCAGCATTTTTTCCAAAAAACCCGGGCGCCTAAAGGGTTAAGCAAAAACTGGACTCATAGTGTAGATTAGAAAAATGTGATTGGGGTCGGTAAGATTTTTATGTTTTTGAAAGAAGTCTTTTATGCTCACCAATGCTGCTTTTGATCAAAAATACAGTAAAACAGAAATAGTAACATTTTCAATTAACAGTTCTATTTAAATATTTTACAATTAAATGTATTCCTGTGTTGACAAAGCTGAATTTGTATTATCATCATTTCTCCAGTCTTCAGTGTAACATGATCATTCGGAAATAATTTTAATATAACAAATCATAATATGCTGATTTGCTGCTGAAGAAACATTTCATATTATCAATGTTGAAATAAATTGTTATTATGCTGCCTAATATATTTCTATAGGAATTCTGTGATCCCCTTTTTCTGGATTATTTTATTAATAAAAAGTCATTTTAAAAATGGCTTTTATTTTAAATGTACATTTCTGGTAACAATAAATGTATTCGGTGTTAATTTTTATCTATTCAATATTTTCTTGCTGGATTTTTTTAATTAATGTATTCTTAAAAAAAAAAATCAATACTCTGAGAAAGATAAAACAACACAGAAGGTAAAGAAATGGTCTTACGGAGCATAAAAGAGCAGGATTTTTCCACTCCAGTCACATGATGTCCAATACACTTCACTTCCGCTCCATTGTCCAATATAAACCCATTCACATGGACCTCCAAACGCTCGGTCTCCTGGGATGTGGAGTTGACCGTGGGACCCTTGGCTATCACATGTTCTTCAAGGACCTCATGCCAGTCCAGAGTGGGCACAGGGTAACCTCCGTTCCAGCTACATACGAACAAGACATCCAACGGCTCATTTACGATCTCCCAACTGCACTCTGGATGCCTCTCCGGAGCATCTGAAAAAGACGTTAGAGACAATTAAAGCATACAGTATAAAACACAGATCTAACAAACAAAACAATATCTATACAGACAATGGCACCAAAAAATATGTTTTAATTGTCAAGATAAACTGAACGAATCAAATACAACCAAAACTAACTCCAGTTGCTTCAAAGAATCAATTATGAACTTACTTTTCCAAAAGAAAAAATTGTTTTAAAAAATATGAAAACATTTGTCTTACAGTAAACTAGCAGCTCCTGGCTCTTGTGCACAGTTGTCTTGGAGAGTGTATTCTGGGATGTACAGGTGTACATCCCTTGATCGCTTGGCTGGATGTTACTTATGGAGAACTCAAGGAATGATTTGTTCCCAGATGCCCGGTCGTAACCATCCAGTGCCAAATCTTCAACAGTCCATGTCAAGTTTTGTGAGGGAAAAGACTCACTGGAGCAGTTAAAATGCACATCTGTGCCTTGTTTGACATATAATGTTCCATTCTGTAGGAGAGATGCTGGATGAATGGCCAGTGAGACACTAGTTGGACCCTCTGAAATATAATGCAAATGTATGAACATAATTATTCATTTGACTTTCACAAAGCACCTGTCATTTCAACCATCATCAAAAATGTTTCTTTAGAACTTCAGAATTAATGAACATCAGCGGATCTTAAAATATTACATATCAAATGAACATTTTGACCTTCAATAACACACACTACCATTCAAAAGTTTGGGGTAAGTATTAATATATATATTTATATTTATTATTAAAAGAAATTGAAAGAAGGCTTTTATGCTCATCAAGTGAAGTCTGGGTTTATTATATAAGAAATACAGTAGAAATATCAGTGTAATAATATTAGAATTTTAAATAAATATTTTATATTTTAATGTATTTTAAATGTAATTTATTCCTGTGATGCTAAGCTGAATTTTCAGCATCATTCCTCCAGTCTTCAAATGTCACGTGATCCTTCAGAAATCATTCTAATGTACTGATTGGCTACTCAATAAATATTTCTGATTGTACCGAAAACAGTGGTGTTGTGCCTGCGTCATATTTTTTAGTGGTAAATGTGATTAATTTTATTCATTGATGAATAGAAAGTTTAAAAAACAGCATTAATTTGAAATGTACTATAACTTACTATTTTAATTTTCTGTACTATAACTTTTGATCAATTTAAAGTATCCTTGCTAAATAAACATATTCTCTTTATTTCAAAAATCTTTCTGACCCCAAACTTTTGCACTTTTTAAAAATGTTAAGAGAAACTGTAATATTTGTTGTTGTGTTCGGTTAGTCGTTACGCATGGTGTCTATCCTATGTATCTCGGTCACATGATGGTGGTTTTCTAGGTTTATGCATTACAGTTAAACCAGAAAAACCTGTTTGAGGTCAGACTCCCGATCTCACAGAAACCAGAGACATCTATTGCATATCAAAGCTTTCCATTGTCGCATTAGTACGATTTAGATATCCATAGCACCATACCAGCAACTCGAAGCTGGATGTTTGAGAGAGTTTTCCATGAGCTGCCGTCCTTTGTTTTGGATTCACATTCATACAGTCCTCCATCTATATACTGAAGGCCACTGATCCAAAGAGAGCCATTGTTTGAAATGGAAAGATGCTCTGATGGCTTCGAGTGGTTTTGGGTTGCAACAACAACCCCATTTTTCTTCCAATGATACAGAAGTGAAGACGCATTAACTGGCTGGTCAAGACACTGTAGAGTAGTATTCCCACCCTTCTCTCCAGTAACATACCGCTGCACCTGCTCCTCTGACACTACAGGAAGAAGGACAGAGACATGTGGTTTAGAGCAGTAACGTTACTGTGATCACGCAGCAAACATGCAGCAAAAGTACTGTGGTAATACTATGTTTTTCGAATACAGTGTCATTGTAACACATTGATACTAGATCTTGAAGTATCATGTCAATATCATTTTGTACAATGGTTTCGATTACAAAAAGTACTATGGTACCTCCATGGGGTTTGAACATGTACCATGGTATTTTGTGAAATTCCCTGGAGCACCACGTAAACACTATAGTAAATTACTATTTAGTATCTATATAAATACATAAGAATACCTCAGCATAACATCTCTTATAAAAGTGAAACCAGACTAGATTTCCCTCACCTGTTTGATGTGACAGAAGAAGCAGATGTAGAAATATTGCAGATATTATCATTTTAGGATTGTACGGATATCCCATCAGATTATGGGATACAATATTTCCTTGGCAAATTCGCTTGCTTTCTTTTGTTTCCCGGCAAACGCATCAAACATTTTTCTATGAATTCAATAAATAACCAGAAATGATTCAGATAAAATCGCGACCGTTCTAAACTTGCTTTGGGCTTCGAATCCTGTAAAGGTTTGATTAATGTCCATCTTTAAGCTGTTTACTTGCGTTCTTTCCCGGAAACTTTGAATGTGCTGTGTGACCACACCCTTCACCTGTGCTCTTAAAGAGACAGCATACGCGTGCGAGTCGAGTCTGGCAGGTCAACCCGGTATCACGCCAAAGCGTTTAATAGACACTGCTGGTCCACTCGATGATGTCACGCTTTGCCTCCTCTAGGCGTGAAAATGTCGATCAAGCTCACAGGCACAGCGTCACTGAGGGTTCAGATCTGTGTTTTACTATGGCCAATGCTCTGAGTCTGTACCCTTTATTTTGGCATAGGTAGTATCCCTGAAAGCATCCCTCATATCCAATTTCTATTCCTTACTGTGGAAATGATCAAGGGCCAAATTATTACTCAATTCTTAAAATTAAATAACTTTAAAAAAATGTTGAAATATACAAATAAATCGTTCAACGCATCATTAAATACATAAATATTTATTCACTTATTCATCTATCTATCTATCTATCTATCTATCTATCTATCTATCTATCTATCTATCTATCTATCTATCTATCTATCTATCTATCTATCTATCTATCTATCTATCTATCTATCTATCTATCTATCTATCTATCTATCTATCTATCTATCTATCTATCTATTTTCTCCACATTTGGTTTTCAGTGGTATGGTTGTCGGGATGTGCGTAAAATGAATGAATGAATATGCATTTATATATGTATTTAATTATATATTTAACGATTTATTTAAATATTTTAACATTTATAAAGTTATTTAATTTTGGAGTAATTTGGTCCTACATAGGAAATTCATACTTTACTTACTATGCAAATACATACTATTTTTTTTACTTACAGTTGTATATATACAGTACATAAATGCACACATCTGTACATAAACCTACTGATCTGGTAGTTAAATAAAATGTATATCAAGTAGTTTAATGCATTACAATATGGTGCACATGTGCAAAATGTAACTTCAATAATAATTCATGTAAACAATAATAACCAAACATATAAATTACTGTATTTTATTGTGGCTAATATTTGAAATAATATTTTTAAACAAGTAAGTTTTAAATAATAATAATATTGCAAACAATTATTTTAGATTTATAATTATATTTTTACATATTTTTTTTCAAATGTGAAAAGCCAAAGACAAATGTTTCCATGCTAATGGATAAAAAAAGTATATAGTATTTACTGTTTTCATTTTACATGATATTGTTATGTTAATTGTTTTCATTATATAGGCCTGCTAAAATGTAGTAATAGCTAACGTGTCTAGTCTGTTCATAAAAAGGCGTTTCATCCTCAGTTGGAACGTCTCAACGTTCACCTCCACTAGAGGACGCTAAAGCTTCACATCTCTACACGTGAAGGCGTTTCTGCATGTGTGCAACACTGTTTTGGTTCCGGTGAAAATCATTCCCTCAGATGTTCAAGATGTCAGGCTCTAAGAAGCCACGAGCTGTAGCAAATCCTCTGGAATCGACCATTACTTCTCCGAGTGAAAGAATACTGAAAGAATGCCACACTTTATATATCGACAACGACAACGGTAAATAACGGGTGTCATTCGTATGTAAACACGTGTTGCTATTTGTGTTTTTGTCATCTGAAACATTAACATTGTGGGGTATAAATCAGCTTGAAAGTTCAATCACCAAACGGCCGCAATATATAATGCTGTTAGATATATGTATAGTCTCTCATTCAGAAGTTGTGTTATTGACTGTGTGTCTAAAAACAACTCAGTAAGCCGCCTAACGTTACGTTACCCAAGACAGTTGTGGACTTCATATGATATGGCATCATGACTATGTAGGCAGCTCACAGGGGTTTGAGACAGCCATGTTGAGCAGTTGTCTCTGCATGTCACACTACTGTAAGTCTATGCCATCAAGCACAGTATGTAAATTCATATTATACAATATCTTCCAGTTTATCTAAACTTAAATGTCCTTTACAGGGTAGCAACATACAATTACAGTATATTCAGGTGCAAATATGCTCGTTTGTATGCACATTTACTGTATAACACAGTACCACCAAAGTATTATTCTCTTTGAATTGTTGCTGGAAAGTAAGAAGGCATCATATACTGATAATAAAGCTGCTTTTGTCCGGATGTTTTTGACAGGATTGGTGAAAATGGCAGAAAGTTTGGGTGTGAGGCTGTTACCGCCACGGAAAAAAATTATAGTTATGATTATGGGAAACCATTCTGCTGGGAAAAGCTCCTTTATTAACTGGTAATCACACCTCTCACCTCTTAATGATTTCACAGAATCAGATCATACAGACTAACATTTTTTAAATGAGAATTACATTTTCTTTTCCCGTATTTTGTTGTTAAATACCAACATCAAGTCCCATTATATTATGTTTCTTCTCCTGTTTGACTCCAAGCCCCTCTTTTGTGATTATACATTTTTAGGATTATGAAGAAAGATAGGGATTTTTTATTTCTATTTACTCACGACTTCTACCTGAAAAAAGATTTTAGAGATTGACACAAAAAATAAAGCACATTCATTATTAAAATTATTAATAAATATGATTTTCTATGTTTATTAATAATCATAAAAATCATAGAAATCTATAATAGATTTCTAGAATCTAGAAATCATGAAATGAATTAAATTAATTATTTTAAAGTAATCTTGAAGCCCTCTGGCTGCAAAACACTGCATTTGACCATTTAGTTCTTCAAAATTCTTTAATAAAAAGAGTAAACTATGTATTTACGTCTGTAACTATGATTACAAAAGAGGATACATTTTGTTTATGAATTTAGGGATACAAATATTTGTAATTAAATCTATCTTTCAGGTATGTGGAGGAGCACATACAGAAGACCGGTGTTGCCATTGAGACACAAGGCTTCACATTTATAACTAGTGGAAGAAAACGAGAGTCACTAACAGTAAGTACATTCATGTGCACACCAGAAAGCAGATTATTGTGAGAAAGCTGCTTAAGGCGAACGGTTTACACTCTTAACCCCGGTATATGGTGCAAGGCACATATTTTTTTATGTCTGATTGTGTTGGTGCATTGATTACCTTTTTAGTGCACATATTCATCTCTTTTATTCAACTGACTTTTTCCATGAAAATCTTTACAGAATTCAAGTTAGCATAGACCCTACTTCAGTTAATGTTATACACATTTAATGCACAGTCCATCTCCAAATACCAGCGGAGGAGTTCATGTAATGCATATTATATACAGAGGAATACAAAGATGAATAGTGCATTCATGTGTTTTTGTATTATTACCATTATTTTGACCACCTGATGGTCATAAATATGATGAATGAGCGGAAAAGTCACGTGACAGAAACAAATGAGTAGTGAAAGTGTATTTGTGAGTGCTGTTAATTATGGGGCTATTAATAATAATGTCTCATGGGTCACAAGTTGACCAGCGGGGGTTTTCTCTGCGTGTCATTCACTAAAATCCAAGCTGCAAAGAGATCAGTCAAATGAAAACACACTAGCAGAATCTGTTTTAATGCATTTCTGAAGAACACCTTTTCCTGATCTCAGGAGGGCTGTGAAAACCAGCTGTAGTATTAATGCAGAGACATAACTTCTGAAGAAGAGAATATGAACTGTTTGTTTGCTTTTAGCTACCAATAAAAATGTTGTAGGCTAAGATTCAATTAATAGCGTTTTCTGTTTAAATCTGTTTCACAGAAAATCAGCATTTCCTAAAATCAGAGCAAAAATGTAAAAAACAAATGACATTGCCCAATCCTGTTCTGTGCACATTCTCCACATTATTTCATGTTCTCACTCAACTTTCCTCCTTAAAGGCTCAAGTCCAGAAAAAGCGTTCTTGTGAGCAGATACAGATGGAATCTCTGGAATTGTTCCGCTGATTGAGGAGGAAATTCTTCAGAATGAATTTAAATACAGAAAAATGTGCCGATTTAAGACTGCATAAATTAGATCTACAGAAACAAAGATATCTTTAATGTCTTTAATAGACACCAATTTGATTAAACAGAGAGAAAATGTAGACAGTAGTTGAATTTATTTATTTTTCTAAAGAAATAAGAGTAATCTTACTTCCAGTACTGTTTTAGTACCGCTCTCTGTGATTATTCTTTTTTTGTGCTGTTCTTTATAACTTTCTATTTATCAAAGAATTATTAAAAACAAAATCCATCATAATTTCCACAAAAATATTATGTAGCACAACATTTTAAAATATATTCCAATGGAAAACAATTCTTTTTAATAATAACACTTCACAATATTACTTGTTTTTATTACTGAATGTTTGATTAAATAAATGCTGCATTAGTGAGCATAAGAGATTCTTCCATAAAAAGTTTCAAAAGGTCTGAAAATGTCAAAAAGCCAAACATTTAAAGAATATGAATTTAAGCATTTATCATTAAGTTCTCATTAAAGGCCAAATTATCTGAGATCTGTCTACATGCAGAATGCAAAAGTATTAAAGAGGAAATCTGGACCAAACGACTGTTTTTCCCTTAAGAGAGCGAGAGGGGAAATCGTACATGCGTGCATGTGGCAAAAGAGCAGACCATATCACAGCTTAGTCAGTGGCTCCTTCTGGAAGCAAAGGGGTTGTCTTAAAGACACAGCGTCTTTTTTCCTTAGCATATAGGGCTCTCCCTCTCTCTCATTCCTTCTCTGTCTCTGTGAAGACCTCAACGTGAGTAATGCAATTACGGTGAAGGAGTGATATGGAAGGATTTTCAGCTCTTAACAGGAAGAGTCTATCATCAGAACAGGAAGAGAGCTGCAGCGTGGCCGAGAGTGTCACACCATCACCCAGCCTGCAGAGAGAAAGAGCGAGGAAAGAGAGAAAGAGCGAGGAAAAAGAGAGAGAGCAGGGAGCCTCCCTACAGCGGGGCCTGGCTTCTGACCACACCACATTCTCCTCTTTAAATGTGTCTTATCTTTCCTTTATCAACATGTTTGCTTCTTTTCCTCACAGGGAAATGCAACATTACACCTTTACCCGCATTTCAGACCTCTGCTGGAGTTCAAAGGTAGGACATTTTAATAGAAGATTGATTTGAAACTTTTAGCATGCTGTCAAAAGAATATATATATATATATATATATAATAGATGAATACATGCTAGAGATAGAATGTGGAATCTGTTCTATTTATTAATGTCTCAGTCCCTTTAAAATATATGAATGTGCAATATTTTTTATATTATGAATATGATAAAAATATTTCAGAACCTTTGTTTTTTTGTGATGTACATGCTTTGAATTACATTTTTATTATTTTACTTTTAATTTAATTTCATTGCTATTCATTTTTTCTGTGCATATATGAACTATTCATGTGTGCTTATCAAATATGAATATTTCCTCTGTGCCATGCATATCGACTGAGAGTAAATTACAACTTCTAGGCGTTGTTGATTAGTGTCACATAGTAGCACAATTAAAAAAAGGGAATTTGGAATTAGAACTGAATATTACGCATGGTATTAAACAGCCAAACTAGTTTTAGATTAGACTTGGGTTGAGGGAAATGTGTAGTCGAGGCAGTAGCATCTACAGCTATGACTAACACCTCACACTGAGTCATACAAGCGTAAGTACAGCCAGCGCAGTATCCGCCTGAGAGCGCAAAACATAGCAACACATCTCATTCACATGCACCTCTATAAACTCCCTCTGGCTCTACTGTCTTTCGCTGTGTATTTATGTTAAAACGAGAGTACAGCAGGTGTCCCAGCTAGGCTGTATCTGAGTGAGGTCTGTAGGTAAATGATCTTTGGGTGTGTCATCATTACCGCACACTGACTGACCGTGCTGTATTCCTTCAGTGGGCAGTGTGGGTTCACCCGGTGCAGAGAACCAGAATGAGTCATTCACATGCACCTCTATAAACTCCCTCGGGCTCTACTGTCTTTCGCTGTGTATTTATGTAACGGTTAAAACGAGAGTCCAGCAGGTGTCCCAGCTAGGCTGTATCTGAGTGAGGTCTGTAGGTGAGTGGTCTTTGGGTGTGTCATCATTACCACACACTGACTGACCGTGCTGTATTCCTTCAGTGGGCAGTTTGGGTTCACCCGGTGCAGAGAACCAGAATGAGTCATTCACATTGACAACAGTGCAGCATCAGTGGGATAGACAGAGAAATGTCTTCCCACATTACTGCTACAGAGAACATGCGATTGATGGTCAACAACAGGAACAAATATAAAATGAAAATAGCATTTTGTAAAGCCATTGCATGTTACAAGCTTCAAGTCAGAGTCAAAACCTGACATAATTATGACATGCATTCTTAAAACATTATTTTAACAGTAAAACATGTACGCATTTTTTTATAGTAAGTATAAACCGTTATTTTCTGAATCTCATTCTACTTTGTTTACTCAAATGTATGAGCATGAACGTATTGCAGTTGTCTTCCTGGGAATGTATATAGTGTTTCGTGTTTTAAACGTCTGTGTTGGTCAGCAGGGTGTGGGTTTGGGAAGGAAACAGTAGTGAGATTGGCGATTGGTGCATTGTTTGGGTGTGGTTTTGGCTGGTTTGTCTTATCTCAATAAGTTTGACACTATCATGATGACTCGGGTCTCTCCGCAGTGGGGCTGCTGTGCGGTTTGGAGATGACGCAGCACTTTCTTGACCTTTGACTTTTCCCCAGTGGACTAGATCCCTCAGTATCTCCTTCCACCTTTCGGCAGCAAAGTGAGACGTGTTTCTCCAGTTACCTTTTCACCTTTAAACAGACTCCACGATCCCTTAATAATCCCTGGATCTTGAGTGTATCACATGCACATGACTGCATCTGATTTTAATTACGTAGCTCCTGTAGAATGAAAGTAACTACATGGATATGCTACCATTCAAACGTTTGAGGTCAGCAAGATTTATTTTATATATATATATATATATATATATATATATATATATATACATATATACACACATACACACGCACGTTAAGCATGGATGCATTAAACTGATCAAAACAGAAAAGCCATGTAATGTTACAGAAATGTTGTTCTTTTGAAACTTAAATTCATCAATGAATTCTAAAAACAAAAAATATTAATTTGCACAAAAATAAAGAATACATCTCTTTTCAACCTTGATTAATAATAATAAAAAGAAAATCTTGATCATGTGATATTGAAAATGTAGCTTTGCCATCACAGGAATAAAATTACATTTTAAAACATGTTAAAATGAAAAACTGTCATTTTTAAATTGTTGTAATATTTCACTATATTATTGTTTTTAGTGTATTTTTAATCAAGCAAATGCAGCCTTGGTGGGCATAAGACACTTTCAAAAATATTTACATATATTTAAATAATATTTAAATATTTACTCAAACTCTTGAATGGTAATATTATATTATGGTGACCTTACATCATAGGAAGCAAAAAATAATACATTTTACATTACATTTACATTTAGCGGATGCTTTCATCGAAAGAAAATAACACACACACACACATATATACATATATATATATATATATGATGGATAATAAAAAATATCCACATTTATTTTATAGCGCCATATATTATAGTCTCTATCCTGAGTAATTCTAAGAGAAATATCAAATCTTTCTCTGAAAGCTCAGAGCAATAATGTTCAAAATCAGAGTATTTTCTGAAATGAGAGAGAGAGATTTGAGGGTGTGTTGGTGCACCTTTGTTGAATGTTGATGAGACAGAACAAGACGGGTTTGTGTGAGATCTTGCACACCTGCAGCCACTATCTGAAAGAGCTTCAGTGTGAACCGCAGATTCACGTTTGATGAGACCTGACATGTAGTTATGCAGACTCAAGCTGTGATATTGCTTTTCTAAACAATCTAACTTGTGATTTTCACCTGACGGATGATAAAAAAAACTATATTTGACTAAGAAACCACCCAAAAAATGAGCAATTGCATATCAGTATGCTAAAATCCTTCTGAACATGTAAGCAGCCATTAAGCAGGCATTGTGGCGATGACTGAAGCACCAATTGCAATCTTTAGGAAATATGAAAATGTAGTTTTATATTATTTACATGCTTTCAAAGCTCTTAGCGTGTGAATATTGGCCGGCTGGCGTTGCTTCACAGTCGTTCTTCACTGGCTAGCTTTATGTGGCTCCACCTTAAAGCTGCCAGTTGAAGAGCTGTTGTGGGCAACCATAACAACAGACCACCAGAGGGGGCGTGGTCAAGAAAACTGGACGAGTCAATCAGAATTTTGAACATGTTTTATTAATCAGATGGATTTTTCCCCCTAGAATTACAGTTTTGAAACATCAGATTGTTGTTTCAATGATGAATCTGCACTTAGGGTTGTGTTTCTTCTACCAGCGCAGTTTTATAAATCCCCTGCAGTTGTATATTGTAGGTGTCACGGATTACCTGAGAGCTGAGATTTCCACCTCCAAACAGAAGAAGTTCAGCCTGGTGACGTTTGTGGACACTCCAGGGTTGGTGGATGGAGATATGGTGTACCCTTTTGATGTCAACAGTGCCATCACCTCTTTTGGTAAGGCTGCATCTCTTCATTTTGTACGGGTTTAGCTTCTATAGCAGTTCCTGGAGCCCAACATTTTGCATGTCTTCTTTATCAAACACACCTGATTCAGGTCATCAGCTCATCAGTAAGAGACTCCAGTGGTATTTTCAAGTCTTCCTGGGAAGTTCACATTTGAAGGGGTGGTCTACCGTGTTTTTTAAAAACGTGATTATGTTTATGGGGTGCACTGTAACATGTTTTCATGCTTAGGTTTTTTTTTTATCACATTATTTTGCACATATTTTACCTTTATTCCACACCACTTTTTTATTCTTCTAAAACGGTCTGTTGACCTCTGGTTCCTCCCTCAGAAATTCGCAATGGACTCTGATCGGTTAGCTGGCCCAGTGTGTTGTGATTCATTAACCACCTATATTGCACAATGTCTGGAAATATCATAGCCTCTTACCATAACCGGTAGTTTCATTCGTCCTGGTGTATTGTAAACAATATTGCCTTATCAATTTGAGCCCGAGTCAGACCCAGAGAATATTATTGAAGAGGATAGAGCAGACATGCAAATCAAGAACGGGGGGGTTAGTTGTCTAATATTTTTAGATACGTGGCTGTTATTTGTAAATGCTACTACTGTGTCTTTTGATATACGATGTCATCCATTCTACAACATAAAATTAACAATAGAAACATTTAATGGAAAACACAACAAAGAATGAAACATGCTTGCAGGTTGTGGCCCATAAACAATAGCTTCTGGTTTTATAGTTTGAACTGCTTTGAGGACAAGCGTTTGGGCGAATCCGGCATTGAAGTCACTCGCATAGATTGAGGAAGCTGTCCTCTGTAAAAATATCCAGTGCAGAGAGCTATATTTGGGTTATAATTTTCAGGAACCCCACCCCCTCTGTTGCATCCTCCTGGGGGCAGGGTTTATGTAAATAAATGTAAATGTTTGTGTTGTCACTAATCCAGGAAGTAGCTAGTTGTAGTCCCTACCAGCTGTTTTTTGTACAAAGCAAATTCTGTAAAAGACAATTTCTCGCTTTGCATTGAACTTTTAGCTTTGTAAATTTGCAGATATTGTTTGTCATATTACACACTAACTTAAAAAGGGGAACTTGTAATCTATGGCCCCTTTATGAATTGGCAAGTAATGACAACATCAGGTGTGTTCAAGTCACTTTGGTTGTGAAAAAATAAAATACAAGAGTTGTTTCACTCTTTTAATAAGCCATTTTCTCTGTTAAAGTTTTTTTTCTTTTAGTTAATGTACTGTATGTTAACTTTGTGTATCAGTGTAGATATCGCCAGCTAAAACCATTAAAAATGTGTTTTCATTTATGAAATAAATCTGATATAAATATATAAAATAAAAAAGTTTGATAAACTAGCAGAAATTAAATATTAAAAAAACACTAAAACTGAAAAACAAAAAAGTAAAGCTAATATGAATTGAAAAAAAATAGTAAAGATGACAACAGCACATAACAAAATGACTAAAACTCAAATTAAAATAGAACGTGAAAATATAAAAATAAAAGCTAATTCAAAATATTAATAAATACTATAATATTATATAAATAATACTACTTCAACACTGACAAAAATTATACTGGATATTAACATAATTGTTTAAAATAAAATGTTCCAGAAAGTTGTTAAGACTATTTAAAATGATCAGGACATTTCAAATGTGCAGTCTTTCTTGTCGGAGGCAATGGACCAAAACAAATATTGATGACTCATTTTGTAACAAGTAGCAAATCTCGGATCAAGGCTTGTGACGTATATTAAGGGCTATTTTCTATTATAGAAAAAAACAAGCTCTTCAGTTTGCCCAACCCAACTTCCTGTTTTAATGTCTACACAGGAACAAACATTGTGTTATTCAATCCAATTAAAATAATCTTTCTCAACAAAAAGTACCAGTAATAAAGTGTTTTGTTGTTGTTTTTTGTCCTAAAAATTAAATCACACAACTGTTAGAGTAACACTTTTCTTCACATTTCACACATCTGTGTATTTTCAGGTGAGCAGGCGGACCTCATCTTTGTGTTTTTTGACCCGATGGGACAGGCATTGTGCAAACGTACATTGAGCATTGTTGAGAAGTTGAGTGAGAAGTGTGGAGACAGACTGCGCTTTTATCTGAGCAAAGCTGACGAGGCTGGACGAGAAACAGACAGACAGGTGTGTGTGCGTGCGTGCGTGCGTGTGTGTGTGTGTGTGTGTGTGTGTGTGTGTGAGCGTGTGTGTGTGTGTGTGTGTGTGTGTGCACTTGACTGTCATTTCCAGTCTCACTTCAATCTGTACTCCTGATCTTCTTGCAGTTTGTTTTCTGACAGGAAGCCAAACAGGTGCTATTACAAATTAAATCCTCTGGGGTTTCTCTGTCACTTTAAACCTATTTAGCATTAACCCATCTTAAGGTCAAATGTCTCAGTCAGTGTTGGTGTTGATTTTATTCCCACAGCGAGTGATGATGCAGATTGTCCAAGAGCTGTGCAGGAGACCTGGACTCAACAAATGTGGCTTCGAAATGCCCACGATATACATCCCCAACCCTCAAAAAGTAAGAGATGATGGTAGCAGATTGCTGTGCTGGTTAAATGTCCATGGTTTTCCTCCTAGAGGTGACGTGAGTGTGGATGGCCTGCCCATGCTGCACTGCTGTGTCAGAGGAAATGGATTTATGTGTCTCTGCAGCATTTACATTAATTAGATCTGTCTGTCAGCAGAGCCACTTCTCTTACGAGCCCAACTTAAAGGAGAAATGGACTGATACTAATGAGACATAAAAGATCAACTTGATTTCAGGCTGCTTTATAATGCACTACCATAAAAAAAAAAAACTATTTTATTTGCATGGACACAAATTGATCCATTTACAGTACAAATACATTCAAATAAATGCTGTTAAACTTTCTATGTATCAGAAAATGTTGGTTTTCACAAGAATATTACGCAGCACAATTGTTTTCAACGTTGATATTAGTAACAAAAAAAAGATGACCATAAAATAATTCTTCATTCCATCAGTCCACGTTTTGCTTAACAGTGTTATTGCATATGATACTACTACTATAGTTGATAAAGTGAATATAAAATGATTAACGTTTTGTGTTTGTGTGTGCAGCCCAGCAGATGCATCAACCAGATTGATGAGGTTTGTGAGACCATTGAGAAGAGCATAAACCAGGCAGTGCAAAAAACCCTTGACCAGCTGGAGAAAGACTGTAACCTGATCCTCTCTACCATCAACCATACACTGGAACAGGACCGGTACACATCATCCATCCACACTATATCTGCTCTGTATCGTGACTCTAGAGCTCATATATGTAATATTGATCAGCTTTGCGTGTTTTTGTCTTCCCTCAGGATGAATGTGAGCAGTAATAAAGGCAATCGTTTTAATTCTTTCCTGTGTGGAGTTCTGGGAATCTTCCTTCCATCACTCTTCATCCTCAGCTTCATCATCAGCACCTTCACTCCAGAGGAACTGGACTTGGAGTCTCTTGTTGGAGAGGGATTGGCTAAAACGCTCTGCTTTTCCACAGTATGTACTTGTTTTCTGAAGATTAAGAGTGGTTCCAATCACAGGTGAATGTGAGTTTTATTTTTGCTGTTTATCTTTTAGGGTGTAGTTGTGTATCTGTGGGACTGGATTCCTGAAGATTGGCAGATAATGTTTGTGATCATCTTTGGTGCTCTGTGTTATTTTATGTTCTTCTTGGCCAAGTATTTTGCACGGTGAGCAAAATTGTCTCTAACTGTTTTGTTTTATTGTCACAAGGGGGCGCCATAACTCTGACATCACTTTTATTTATTTGACACGTTATCCTTTGGCTATGTTTAGAATAGCTATTTATTCATCAGTGTACAGTGCAGTGTGTACTGTGCACAGTATGCAAATGTTCTGTACAGAATAGCCAGATATTACAATTTAAATATAAAATCAATATCCAGTAGACGAGCATATACTGTAGCATGGAATAACATATCCCACAATGCAATGCACTTAACTTCACCTACCTTCGCCTTTTTACATAATTTTCTCCACTTTCACAATGCAAAAATACATTTTTACATGTTGTTGATTCTGCAAAAACTGCAAAGTAACCGAATGTGAAACTGGACCACAAAACCAGTCTTAAGTGTCAATTTTTCGAAATTGAGATTTATATATCGACTGAAAGCTGAATAAATAAGCTTTCCATTGATTTATGGTTTGTTATGATAGGACTATATTTGGCCGAGATACAACTATTTGAATATCTGGAATCTGAGGGTGCAAAAAAATCCAAATATTGAGAAAAATCATTTTTAAAGTTGTCCAAATGAAGTTCTTGGCAATGCATATTACTTAGCAAAAATTAGGTTTTGATATTTTTACTGTAAGAAATTTACAAAATATCTTCATGGAACATGATCTTTACTTAATGTCCCAATGATTTTTCGCATAAAAGAAAAATCGATAATTTTGACCCATACAATGTATTTTTGGCTATTGCTACAAATATACCCCAGCGACTTAAGCCTGGTTTTGTGCTCCAGGGTTCTCAAGACAACACTCACAGAATATCAACATGCATGTAATGAGGTCTAGTGACAAACATGATCATTTGCATAATGCTTACTACTTTACATACTGTTTTGAAAGGTCAAGTTAGCGTCACCAAACAGAAGGGCAAAATAATGATCTGTCTGCCACACTGCATCTCCTTCATATATATTGGTGTATATTAATATGCTAACACTTTAGATTCTGCATGAGCATATTGATCCCTTAACCTTCCCCAATACCAAAACATAACTACCATAAACAACCACCTTACTTACTATCAATAGCGAGCAGAAAACGTTTTTACAACCTACTCTCACTCAGGGATTTTACCAGAAAAGATTTTAGATTTTTCTATCAAATTATATTGTATAATTTGAACTGCTGTGTTTTTGTGTTTGCATTGTTTTTATTTAGTGTTTATGTAACTCTTGTATTATTCCAACTACATTTTTGCCATGAAGATATCCTTAGATGCTACTTAGATTACTACTTACTATCAATAAGCAGCAAATTAGGAGTTTATTGAGCGAAAACACTTAAAAACTCTAATCTAAAGCACTATTAATATATATCAATATATGTCAAAATATACAGTATCTGTACAATATATCAATATTTGAATCTAATGCAATCAATGAATGCTAGCATGTAATATTCCAGTGTAGTGTAACACTTATTGTAGTTCGTTTGTTGAGCTGATTTCAGTATTTAATGGTCACTTCATCAGTTTAACAGCAGCTCTCTCAATGCTCTGATCTCCTTCAGTCAGGGCAGTAAGACGCTGACTAAGAAAGAGAAGAAGAAACTGGCAGAGAACAGCGATTACATCCAGGATGTCGTCAAATCCAAGAAGGTACGGCATACGTTAAGCATCATTGTGACTATATTTAGTCATTAATTCCCCTAAAGATGTACATTAGTCTCACAATCCTTGCTTGTGTTGAAATGTACGTTAATGGTCAAAAGCAAGTATTCTCTAAGTAATCGATCGGAAGTAATTAATCAGTGAAAACATTTATAATGTAACAAAATAATTATATTTCAAATAAATGGGATTTTGAAAAAAGTTTATCATGCTTCAGAAAAAAAAAAAAACATTAAATGTTTTCACCAGGAATAATAATATCAAATGTTTCTTGAGCAGCATATCTGTATGATTTGTGAAGGATCATGTGACACTGAAGACTGGAGTAATGAATAGTAAATTCACCTTTGCATCACAGGAATAAATTACATTTTAAAATATATTAAAGTAGAAAACGGATATTTTTACATTGTAACAATGTTTCCCAAAACGACTGTTTTAATTGATTGAATGAATGCAGCCCTGATGAGCATAATAAACTTCTTTCAAATACATTATAAAGTCTTACTAAACCCAAATCTTTGAACAGTAGCTTGTTTCGCTAGTGTCTCGAGTTTAAACTTAAGTAGCAAAAATGGTGTGAAAGTGATTCATTACTTAATAATTCTTTATTCATTTCTGTGAAATTGTCAGTTCAATTCCATCCACTGCTTATTTTCAATTTGCAACTGTTCAAATGTTGTAAAAAATTATGATATCTATGTAAATATGACATTTTTTAACTATCTTATACAATTGAATATAGTTCGTTCCTTGTTAATTTCGAGCAAAACTACAGGTTTTTCAGCAGGGATGTGAGAAGTGAAAACTGAACCTGCGTTGGAAAGTCTTTCGAAGGATGTTTGTCTTCTAATCTTGTCATATCTGTCCTCTTTATCTCAGCGGAAGCTGTATGAGGAGTATCTTCGCCAGTGTGCTGCAGAATATGATTTCTGAAGGAAGCCGTCGGTCACATCAGAGTCATCTGAATCATTTCTATAAAGCACATCATGTGTGAAACAACGATGTAGTTTCATAGTTACATGAGCGAGAATAACAAACCGGTGCCTTTTTGTTAAATGTGAATAGTGTTGAACAAAATGTGATGCACACACATGACCTCGATATTATCTTACACCAGCTAGTTTTTCTATATGAAGACCTTGAACTGTTTTTAGCCAATAAGCTACATTATCACCACGTAATGACATCATTCTGAGACTTTAGCCTGGTTTCTGTGGCCTTCTTAAGATCTGGAGCACTCTGGGAGAAACCGAAGGTACCAAATTTAACATCATATACTCTTTACACAGTGTTTACATTATCAAGTTTCTACTTTTTTATAATGTAACACAGAAGAATTTCAGAAAAGCACTCAACTAACTTTAGGTCTTCCTGTCATGTATATATGTATGTGAATGTACTGTAGCATGTTGTCTATGTATATGTCGTTTGTATATGTCATAAAATGATTGTTTTGTAGTGATGCTGCCTAAAAATGATAACATTTTAGAATTATTCTCTTAGGGCATTGTTTTATGAATGCTAAGGACTTGCATCATTTATTTTTAATTTTTTGAGAAATAGCTAGTTTTAAAGATGTAAACTAAGTGAGAGTCCGTTTTTTACCCGTCCATATATACAGGGTACAGGGTCGAATCATGCACTGATTCATTTCTTAATAATCTTTTAATTTAGTTTATTTTTCAGCTTTTTAAATGCCATTTTTAAGAACCTGTAGAACTTACAATGAACATAGATTTACCTCAGTGTTGCAAAAATGCATTTTATTACGACTGCAATAATTCATATTTCATAGCGTATCGTTATACTGAGTTTCCAAATGGATGTTATTTTAAATTTAAGGCTTGACAATGTTTTTTTAGCTATGCTGATTTTTACAGAGCAAAATCTCTTTGATTGACTCAACTTTGTAATCCAATGTCTTATACTATGATAAATTGCTTACTGGGTTTTCTGTAAGTATATTTGAAAGAACAAGCAGCACAATAAAATGTTATAGCAATACATTTATTCAGCTTTTTTTATTCCACCAGAACCTGTCCCATATGACCTCCAATCCCTGAGTTAGTACCAAAGAAAACTATAGGAGGTCAGAGCTACAAGAGAAGCATTCATTATTATTGTGTACATCAACAATCAATCAGTCTATCATCAATAAATCATTCCACGATTAGTCCGAAAATACAAGCCTCTTATAATACGAGCATTTCTATGGATAAAGTTATAGCTTTAAATATGTGTCGTCTTGTGCTATTTATACAGTTCCCATGAGCAAGAGGTATATTGTCACCGCTAAAGGTCAGCGAGTGTTTCAGGCCAGTCCTGTTACACGGGTCATGCTTCAGTTTGGGGTGAGAACATTCAAAAGGACAGTATCGCTTTATTGCCATGGAGATTAAACTGAACTTGAAATACTTCAATATTCAGAAATTCATGAAGCCAGTCAATGACACATCCAGGTTTTAGTTTAACCCAAAATCATAAAAGAAAAAAAAATCTATATTTTGCATAAAGAAAATAACGTCTACAAATATACTGTATTACAGTAAAACATTGAAGTAAGGAGGAATGTGCTTAACTCTCGTGAAAATAATGCCCTCAAAATGTGAGAAAAATACATGTTTATGTGCGGATATATATATATATATATATATGTTTACATTTAGCAGACGCTTTTATCCAAAGCCGCAGGAACATATATATATATATATACATACATAATTTTAAATAAAATGTTCCAGTCTTATTCAAATATAGTATCATATATATATATATATATATACACAAATTCTCATTACTGCAATATATGTAGAACAGCACTTTTTTAATACAGTACAACAAATGCTGCTATGATTTATACATACTTTAAATAATGTTTTTTTTTCACAATTTTAATTTTGAAGTTATTTTGCATTACAATAATGAGAATTTGGGGTAAATGTTATGAAAATAATGTCACAATGGGAAAAAAACTTAATGGTCCTTAAAACGGACTTCGTTTTCTTTTAAGCAAAATATATCTCTATATATATTTTATTTCTTTCAGATTTTGGTTTGAGAGATTCACCCATCTACCAGTGAATGTTGATATATGTATGATAATAGTATCTCATACATTGTGATGTGGGATAATACTATATTATATTCGATTTATTCATAGACATTGACATATGGACCTTGTTACCTTCCCTGAATAATGATCCCACATTATTACGATCCTTTGGGAGAGTCTTAATGAAAACTAATGCCCTCTGCATATGAATTCTCATGCATCTACAAACTGCCACAAGCGAAGCTGCATATTTTGATGTGAGCCAGACATCAGCTCTGTTCTCGTTCCTGTAGCCAGGCTATTCAGTAGAAAAAGGTGCAGTCTAATTGTTTGAATGCATCTTCAGTTAACAGCTATATACAAAGTCACGTACAAAATGAAATATGACAATTCCCCTTAACCGATCTCCCGTGAACATTGTGTACAGGCAGATGTTTCATGCAAAACAGTTGACCAACCCGCAAGACAGAGAGACAGAGAGAGAGAGAACTGTCCCGTCTAGTACAGAGGGTTAAAAACCAGGTATGGCTCATTTGTTAGTGCTGTGAACGGATCCAGGCCCGACCTCACGGGGACGATATCCTCGGCACGGCCCAGGTGCTCGGGTTAGGACGGCGTACGTCTCCCATCTAGTGTCCCACTTAACCAACTGCAGCTGCAGCACTAAGACTACGTCTGTTACAGGAGATCGTCCGAGTTTGGCAAGGAGAACTCAAGGAGCTTGCTGTGCTGAGCCGATCACATCCTCACTGTGAGCCTTTGTCGATCAGCCATGACATGTCTCCTGTCCTGCAGGGAAATAATACAATCAAACATCGGTCACTGTGCTTTCTAGTTAAGAAGGTTCAAATGCAAGGAGTGTGTGTCAGAGTTATAATCGTTAACTAAAACTTAAACAAAAAAACTTTTTTGTTAAATGAAAAGAAGCTAATAAAATATTAGGTGAAAAACTTGAAAGTTCAAACCGACGTACTAAAGTTACCAACTGAAAAACTCAAACTAAAATAAAAGTCATTTAAACCCAATTTTTAATATAAAAAAATTACATTCAAAAAGAGACAAAAGCACAGAATTGTAAACATCAGTGTCTGTCGGCTATAATCGTTAACTAAAACTATTACAAATATATTTGTTAACTGAAATAAAATAAAAAATCTTAGGGAAAAAAACCTAAACTAAATGGAAATTATGAAGTGAAATTTGAAAGTTCAAGTAAAATGACTTACTGAAAAAAGTACACCAAACTAAAAGTGCAACAGGCATAAAAATAAACTAAAATAATAATGTAAAAAAATGCTAAAAAATGAAATTAAAATGTACAAATATTCAAATAAAAATGAAAGCTACTTCCAAATGAAAAGGTCTTAGTAAGTTAACACTTGTAAATAACACTGGTGTGTGAGCAGGTCATGTGTAGGACACAATGCAAACTAATGCAGGTCATGTTTTCACACTTGCCAGGTTGAACAAATACTCTTGAATTAAGAGTAAATGCTTTTGAATGAGTGGATTTTCTCATGCTCTGTGTCGTAAACTGAAAAAAGTATCTTATGCTCACCAAGGTGGCATTTATTTGATCAAAAATACAGTTAAAAAACAGCAGCATTATGAAATATTATTACAATTTTAAATAGGTATTTTCTATTTTAATATATAAGCTGAATTTTCAGCATCATTACTCCAGACTTCAGTGTCACATGATCCTTCAGAAATAATTTGAATATGCTGATTTGCTGCTCAAGAAACATTTGTTATTATAAAGAATGTTGAAAACAAGTCTTGCTTTGACGTTTAAAGCATGGAAAATCTTACTACGTCTGATGTTTTCTGTGAAACTAGAAAATGTTCTTACTCCACATCACGTTTCCTAATCGTCTTTCCAGAGCCAAAGACTTCTGCAACCCGTGATACAATGGGGTCATAGTTCATACTGGCCACGGCCACCACCTCCTCACTCCTGTAATCACCGCAGATTAATAAACACACGGGAAATACTGTAAGAACTCTGCTGCAGTTGCAGTGTGTTTGCATGAAACACTAACTCTATATATGCAATATTATAACAGTGATATTTGCCTTAGCAAGTGACGCCCAATAAATCTGGCTATTATTTTGATCTATTTCTATCATCTGTGAGATTAATCTTTTTTCACTTTTTAATTGTATTTATTAATTTCACTTTCTAGCAGCTGGAGATTTATTACCACAGCAGCCAAAGAGTCCTGAGTCATAAAGGCCAATTTCAGAAAATACAGTTAAGATCTGTCTTTAAAGAAACATAACCGCATAATCTTTGCAATGTTAACATAATTAGCATTATCCAATATTACTCACAGAAACCATGGTTCATTCCCTGCAACTCATTTTAATCAGAGATTTTTTTTAAATATATTAATTTTATATTATTATTTTTAAGTACTTTCATCAGTTACATCAATAAAACGATATGATTAATTCATAATTGAATGAACCCCATTTAATCTGACTACATACTGTTGTTTTATTAAATCATAAGTCACTTAGAATAAAACAAAACAATAAAAATATATGATTATTGCAACAGTATAGTACTATAAAATAAAAAATGAGTACTTAATAATAATATATAACAATAATATCATATCCTTATCTAAATTAGAACTGATTTTTGATGTGATCGTTTTAATAATTATAAATGCCTGGTTCAAATTTAGAGAAATACGAATCAAATGAACTCACTTTGTGTAGAATGCCACAAATTTCAGCTCATCCAAATCTCCCTGGATGACGACATCATCAAAGCCGTCTCCATAACCTTGACAATAAGATTAAAAGCACTCGTGATGCTGAAACTACGTCAGTCATTCATTTAATCTAAATGAAGTGTGGCTTTTCTTCAAGTGCTAGACGTACCTGCATATCGTATGCTTTTCCCAAACATTGCTGTCCAGAAATAAGGCACCGTTTTATTGTCCGAGGCCTTTCCCATCATGCTAAGGGCAGCCACTCTACCTGTGGTGGAATTAAATATTATTTATTATCCATAAAGCATGACATCTCTGACACAAGCACATAAATATACATCCCAGTGTGCCACAGGTCTTACCGTGTACGTGAGCCATCTGCCAGTGGGGTATGTTCACCTTCTTATTGCTCCGTAGAGCTAGAGGAATCGTTACCACATCACCCCCAGCGAAGACCCCGTCAATGTTCGTCTGCATGGTCTGAAAGGGTTAAAGCTGTATGTTTACATATGCTTTGTACTGTAGCGTGTCCTTTTCTAGCTTATTATAATAACATACTCAAGGTCAATGTAATAAAACAGTTTAATACTGCTACAGTAGACCTAAGCATGGGCAGATTAGCACAGGTTGCAGAAACACATGTTCTGAATGGTAACAGATGTTGATGTGCTAGAAGATACAGTAACAGATGTACAGTAGGCTACATATGGAACAGCAGTGCAGAGAGACTGAACCTTATTGACTGGGATGAATCCTTTGGAGTCCATGTGCACTCCGCTCTGCTTTAGGAATGCTGTGGCTGGACTGGAGCCTAAACACACACACACACACACACACACACTCATGTTCAGCACCCCAGAACTAATCAGTATTTTATATTGGGGCATGTTGTCATTGTGATTGAAATCTTTGCTTTGCTTCATGAATCATTTGGTATTTCATAATTATTTTACTGTTTAAATCTAGCTGAAAAGCCTAGTTAATTGCAGGTTAAGTTTAGTAATGTAACAACATGTTTCACTATGTTCAGTGAATGTGTTTTTACACACACACGCACACACACATGCGCGCACACACACAGTTGCGCACACACACATGCACACGCACGCACGCACACGCACGCGCGCACACACACATGCACACACACGCACGCACACGCACGCACGCACGCACGCACACACACACATATATGCTACTGTTCAAAAGTTTGGGGTCAGAATTTTTTTTAAAGAAATTAATACTTTTATTTAGCAATGATGTGTTGAATTGTTCAAAAGTTAAGACTTTTAGAATGTTACACATTTTAAATGTAAAATATATTAAAATAGAAAAGTTATTTTAAATAGTAAAATTATATTAACAAAATTACTGTTTGTACTTTAATTTTGATCAAACAAATGCTGCTTTAGTGAGAAAAAGAGACTTATTTCAAAAATCTTAAAAATGTATATTTATATTTATTTTTGTAGCCAAAACTACAATGGGACTTGAAACGGGAAAGTGAGAGAAAGAAGTGAAAATGAGAAGCCAACACAGACTCACCCACGCCAATAACACAGACGTCAGCTCTCAAGACTTTGCCACTTTTTAGAACCACTTCTTTTAACTATTGAAACAAACAGAAAATAACTGTTCATGTCATAGTTGCCCATTTTCTTACCCCCATGACTTATAATACAGTGTACAAATCTCATTACGTTATTTTCAAAGTGTAATTTCATTATATATCACAGTTCTGCTTATTCTCAATTATACATGAACAGTTTTCTGACTGTGTGCCCACTTGTGTTATGAGTTCTGTCCTTTTAGCCCAGGGCCAATCCATTATTGCAATAGCACTGTTTGAAAATATTCAAAGCTAAGCAGTACTACTGTGAGAGCAGATGTAATGAATCACTCTACAGGAACGAGAGAGAGAGAGAGAGGGGGGGGGGGGAGAGAGAGGGTGGGGATAGAGCGGAATGGGGGTGAGAGGATGATCTGTCGATGGAGAGGACTATAGCTCTAGTAGTAGACTAGTAGTCCGCTCCTCTTTTTTCTCTCTTTCTTCTCGCTCTCTCTCTCTCTCTCTCTCTCTCTCTCTCTGCGCTCTTTGTTTTTTTTTTCTATCTCTTTTGTGTTTTTTTTTCTTTCTTTTTTTTTTTTTCTCTCTCTCTTTTTTTTTTCTCTCTCTCTCTCTCTCTCTCTCTTTCTCTTTCTCTCTCTCTCGTCTCTCTCTCTCGCTCCTTCGCTCTTTCTCTCATCTCTCCTTCTCTCTCTCTTCTCCTCGCGATCGCTGCTAGCTCTGCTCATACCCTACACTTCACTGAACTCATGTTTCTCTCACTTTCATGATACCTGTCCATTATGCCCTCGCATCTCATACACCTCGTTCAACATGTAGAACTTCACCCTGTTTGACTCGAACAGCTGAAGAGAGAAACAACATGAAATCATGAGAGAAATACTGCTTGAATATAGGTTTAATGTGGTTACAGCATGTGGTTATTACTATGGCTAGTTAAATTAATGCCAAAGCAAATGCAACTGATTTAACATTTACTAAAATATATTGTCAATTTAATAATTTTGCTTCCTAAGCTTTAAAAGTTCCTATTTACTCAGAATATATACACCAGAGATGCCGAACCAGGGCCACATGACCTTTGATTTGGCCTTCCATGCCAAAAACATTTAATACATTTATTTCTAATTATCTTGTTTATTTCTAATTTAGCATTTTGTTTTCGTATTTTTTGCTTTATTTTTGCATTGAAATATAGAGTATAAGTGAATGTATTTTTTTATTACAATATAGCTAAGGTATAATGTAAACACAAGCCTAAATGAACTTTGATTTTTGAACCTTCATAACCTGTTAGCCAGCACTCCCCATTTTGGGACTCACAGTTGAAAAAGACCTACCTAACTTAAAATTATAACAGGTGCTGACTTCAGTCTGCCGCACACACAGTTTTGGTGTCTTTGGAAAGAAGACCCTTTGGGCTTTACTATCCATCATCCAGAGTTGATAATGCTCAAAAAGATACACATTTATAGAGACTGAGGTGCCTTGAAGAAAAGTTTACCACACTGAATAAAAAAATATTTCATATACAAATGCATGAAATAAGTCCTGGAGCAATCCAGAAATGTAATTGATTGAAATTCACATGTCTCATGAGTTTATATTTCAAATCTGAAGAAGATACCGTGAAAATTTAGATTTTCCTGAGACTATATATATAGCCTCCCCCCCTTTGAAGAAAAATGTTTACCAAATGTATTGAAGAGGATGCATTCACACTGATTCCTGTTAATAGTCAGTAATCACACACTGATGCGAGGGGTAATACAGATGATAATCATACAGATATGGGCCATATAGTCCATAACGGCTGATCTGCATTCATACTGCCCTCATTCAGTCAGAGTAATCACAGCTGATTATCAGCCACACAGATGCTAATCATACATATACAGCCACATTCCCCACAAAACACAAACACATATATGAAAAAAGTACAAATACAAAAAGGTTTATTTTGTCCAAAAAGCCGATCGCTAAGTTCCGCCCCCATCACATGACAGGTGCGTTACAGCGTGCGTCACAGCCGTCACAATAGAGCTGTCAGAATTCAAATAAACTATTTTTAACTTTTTTTGGGATGGGATGGTCTCATTCTGTGTGTAACACTGTATCCTACAAAACCATGTGGTTTTTTAGAACCAAGACGCACTTTTTTGAGCGTAATTTATTCCATAACGGATACAAACAATAACTATCCCTGAAGAAAGGAGACGTAAACAAAGGAATATCCATCCATAGAACAACGTTATTGCTTCGTTTGACAAAAGTACTTGATCTGATGTTGTTCCATGGACCCTTACCTCTCTAACTAAACCGGGATTTACAGCAGTGGATGTGTTTGTGACTCATTATTACGACGAAGCTGGTATGTACTGCTTTTTTATTATGGATGTTTTGATGTGTACTGCTTACACAAATTTAGCAAATACATTCCTTATAAGCTTTCCATCGAAAAACAGCGATCTATCGTCGATGCTTGAGGCTTAGACCTTCAGAATGATACTTAGTTTGTCAAGATTAATTTTGTCACGTTTCATTTAATATATTCATAAACAATGACATGT
The DNA here is from genome assembly GCA_003573665.1 of Oxygymnocypris stewartii. Classification (NCBI taxonomy): domain Eukaryota; kingdom Metazoa; phylum Chordata; class Actinopteri; order Cypriniformes; family Cyprinidae; genus Oxygymnocypris; species Oxygymnocypris stewartii. The sequence continues at coordinate 54,006 of QVTF01024376.1, forward strand.
GCAAACAGAGAGCGTTCAGTGCGCCGGCGTCCTGGTGCTAGGTAACAGGATAAAACAGTTTAGACACCTCTGATGTACACCATTTAACAATTATTTTGTGCTTAAATCTTAATATTCTTATTTAATTCAATATATCTAGTTATTTTCTGTCACCTTCATCAAGGCTTTTCCCACTTTCTCTCCGAGAGCTTTACGGAATGGCACGGCGTCTATGCCGATCACCGACACTGAGTGAGCCTTATCTGTGAGAGCTGCGGCCACCTCCATACCTGAACACAGGACAGTGCATAATAATCATTATCAGAAGCCCCACAAAAACATAGACACACCTACATGAACAGTGTGCTTGAGCATCTATCTTTAGAATACGTGTCACATGGTCTTTTGTTTTATAATGACACGGGTTCATCTTAAATTGTGGCTTAAGTGTCTTAACACTTTTTGGAGTTATTAATGAACTACACAGAGAATACAAATATTATTTAAATTTCACATAAGCTCTTACCAATAAATGAGGTTCCAACGATGACAGCATTCTTACTGCTGGCGAGTGTAGCAATGCTGTTGGCATCTTCTGGTGTTCTGAGGTGAAACACGTTTCCCACATCTTTGCCTTTGTAGCTCAGAGCTTTGGGTCTGTTAAAATATAACTTATTAATTACAAAAAATGTAATGCATTTCTCTTTCTTATATACACTACTGTTCAAAAGTCTAAGCCTGGTAAGAATTTTTAATGTTTCTGAAAGACAACAACAGAAGTATTATTTTATTAATACTTGTTTTTATAGTATTTTTGTATTTACTTATTTTTGCAGAAACTGAAAGTTTAAAAAGACTCTAAAAAGTTCAAATGAGCAACATTTATTGAGACGTTTTTTTGTAATCAGTGCAATCAGTGTATTTTTGTTCAGTGTTTTGATCAATGCAATACACTCTTGCTGGATAAAAGTATTAATTCCTTTAAAAAAAAAAAAAAAATCTTACTGACCCTAATCTTTTGTATGCAGGATTATTTGGTAGCTGTATTCATGTTTACCTGCTCCCTGTGGCAATGAAGAGTTTTCGATACTCCATTTTAAAACCATCCCCAAATGTCACAGTCCGTGTCTTCCCATCCACAGAGACAACCTGTGACGAAACATATGGCAGTTTATGTAATTCTGCATATTAAAAATGACAGATTTAGACATCAATTATTTAAATACAGTGTCATTTCAGTAACGGTACCAAAAATATCATAGAATACTTGAAGTTGTTTCAGAATACCATAGTATTTCCATCTGATCACTGTACCATGGTACTACCACAGTACTTTGTAATGATTAAAAGACAGAATCACATTTATAAGTGTTTTTTTCCTCAGTAATCGAAGTAAACCATAGCACATTTCAGGTTAAGTGTTCTCACCTCTTTCTCTAATAGTATCTCTATGTCATGCGTCTGTAAGAAGTCAGATGAGCGCAGCTGAAGCTGCTCTGCTGTGCTGTCTAAACACTGAAAAAAGAGGAATGGGCATCAAATCAATATCATATTTGCTGAATTTTCAAACTAAAATCTTCTGTTAGAAAAGCAGTCTTATATTCATTTGATATTGTAAAACTTTGTTCCCGCACTGTTCTGTGTACAAACCTTACTCAGTTTAGGCCTGTCGTAAGGCAGATGTTTGTCTGTGGTGCACATGACTATACGGTCAGTGAAACCCTCCTGCCTCAGAGTCTCAGCGCACACCAGACCAGCAGGACCTGAGTGAGAACATCAACAAGGTCAGGGACAAGAGGAGCTTTGTAAGGTGGCACCTTCACCTTGAACGTTAATCTGAATATAAATGCATGATTTGATTTGATGCTTTGGATGTTATCTCTTACAATTTATACATTTCATTATCAATATTGTGCATTATCCAGTTTCATCGCCCACAATTAAATAGACAACAAGGTTTATCAGACTTCAAATAGATAACCATGGGTCATTCTAAACATATGCGTAACAATGAATGAATGAATTAATAAATGAATGGGTATTCATAAGCTTATGTTTCACTTAGTTCATTCAGAACCCCTGGGTTAACATTCTTATTAGCAAAGTCAGTGTCACCGATTGGACGAACGCTGCACGTGATCTGTCAACACACGGCTCAGAATTTGCGCGTTTTCATAATCTAATGTTATTGCTATCTGCATTTTCAAGTTTTACTTTAAGTGCACTTCTCGGACTTTAAAGGTAAGAATAATAAAGCAGCATTCACTCCAATTAACATGTTTTTCGTCACCATTTAACATTTCCCAATTAAACGTTTATAAACACGCGATGTTTCCGTTAAGTTACTATCTAAAGCACTTGAAAAGGAGGCACGGGATTGCATGACATAGTTGCATGGGCGTAACCACCATATACTTTGAGGGGGACGTGTCCCCCCCAATATTGGAAAAATACCAATCTGTCCCCCCCAATAATAGGCCTATTATATTGTAATATGTGTCATATGATATGCCCTCCTTTTATGAACCCTGGTTGTAGCCTAGTGGATCTGTTGTTATTTCCGAATTACTTTCAATTTAGGGAAAAACAAGGGAAACAAAACTGTGTGACCACCCCCCCTCGATTGTACACTTGGTTGAGCCCGTAAACGCCGGCTCGCGGCATCGTTTGAAAAAACCGCTCAGTCCGACTGTCACTGGTGCTTAAATGAAATGAAGGTAGGAGCTAAAAGAAAGAAGCAGGACGAATAGGCGGACATTCGCCTTTTTTTCAGACGGTAAGCAAGTAGACACCTAAAAAGTAGTGCCATGGTCAAAAATACCACGGCAATTTTTGAATAAATATCACGTTTAAACGGCTCAGTATTATAGCTAGGTAGCTAACGTTAGCATGATACCCTGAAACTAGGCTGAATAATGAACTGCTGGAGTCACAGACCAAGGAGTTCCCGCACTTCCCACTCCATTGATAAGCCTCTATTCATTCGTTGATGGCCTGGCCTGTTTGTTTTTACGATCTGATCCGCGACTGAACTTAAAAAAAATATCTGGGGGAGGGCTCACATTTGGACCCCCCCAATATCTATACCATGGTTACGCCCTTTGTAACATTTTAACACAGCATTGTTTCAAACTGTACACAAAATAATCCAACTCTAACTACAAGCGGTGCTGATGTCAAACGTGGGGTTAAGAAGAACGACGATAACCTGGGCTAAGCTCAGTGTGAAAAGCCCTAATATAGCAGAAGGTTCATTTCAGTTTTACTGTGCGCTGAAGTCTAGGTAGCATTAGTCTACATCCTAGCTGAAGAGTTTACTGGATTGTAAAGCTGTCCATCTTATTTTTAAACGTGGAAGTAAGCAATTATCTGTGAATGTGCGAGACTTCCGGTTCATTAGCTGCTGCATGGTAGAATAATAAAGTGCAGTAAACGGTTAAAATGTGTGCACCATAAACTGCTGTGTTACTTATTAAGACAATACATAAAATAATATGGTAAGACACACCAGTTTGCAATATTAAGCAGCAAAACAAGCTGTTTTGTACAGCTAAAAGATAGCTGGAAGCAAATGACACCGGAAGGCAGACTCATTGAATTTACAAATGGCGGCACCCAGCCGCCCACTCTTATGGGAAAAATGCTTTTTAGGGTTATAGGCTAGCAGAAAGCTGCACATATAAGCTGTACTCAAAACATCAAGGGCAAATTCACTATATCGTAGACATGTTATTTCAATGCAAAAGCTGTATATTATGACCAGAAATCCAGTTTAACCACATTATGGCACAGTGCCATGAGTATTTAAATGAAATCACTGTCGTTCTTTACAGAGTAAATCATCTCTGTGTACATGAGACTAATTATAGATTGAACCTTATTTAAAGAAGTCAGCACTAGTTGCATGGCACAACAATTTTGTTCTTCTTTTTTTTTATAACTGTCTGTATGTTTTTATGGATTCCTGCAGAACAACACAGACAGTGTACGGAAATAAACAACACTACCGAGTGAATTCACCCCATGTTAGTGCATTTTAGTCTCATTTTATAACATTATGCCTGCAACCTGATCCGATAATGAGAACGTGGCTGAATCCAGAACTGGAATTGATGACAGCTGAGCATTTTGACATGGCCTTTGACCGCCGCTGAGTCTGAAGAGCCTGTCAGGAAACAGATGATTCCCCACATCACCATTTACAACTGCTGTTAAATACAACTCTCTTTACACATGCACTCCAGAGAAAGAGAGACGCTTCACCTGCTTGTTTGCTCTTATTATCACCTTCTCCTTTTCCACTCTGACCTGAAATAGTGGGGAAATGAATTGTCATGACAGATGATTACATAACAGAGGGATTATGAAAACACCCCGCGGCTTAGTGATGACACACACTGAGGTTCATTTTCTCTCCTCTTTTTTCTATTCAATAGGTCTCTTTCACTAGTTTTGCATAAACCTGTGAACATTTTCACACAAAAATCATGATTCATCAACAAGTTCACACTTATATTGTTTTCTAAATATTGTAATATTGGATCAGTTTAAGTCCAAGTCAAACTGCAAATGCACTTATATCACGAGCCAAAGCCTAGTCGCTTACAAACATGTTAAATAGGTAAATAAATAAGTTTTTTATTTTAATGAGAATAAAATGAGATACATATTTTGTATAAATCTATCAATAAATATCAATGTATTTATAAATGATAATAGTATTAATATATTTTGATTCATCAGTAAGTTCACACGTATATTGTTTTCTAAATCACTAGTGATGGTTTAAAAATGTTTCTAAATAAATACAAATTATTATTTTTATTATTATTAACATATGCTAATAAAATTATATATTATTCATTTTATATAGATAAATACATATTTCTTTATTTTAATAGAATATGAATATATTATGATTAATTAATAAGTTCTCACCTATTGTTTTATAGATATAGGATCAAATTTAAAATAACTGCAAATATACTAACATTAAAAGCCAAACTCTTGGTAGGCTTAAGATTTTTGTATTTATTAATACATACATGTATTATCATATATGATAATACTATGCAGATATGATACATTATGTTATAAATAATGTATGTATTTTATGCCAAAAAAAAAAAAAAGTGAACGCAGTGAAAGTTCGGAGAGGAACTTCCGGAGACGTTGAAGAGGAACGTGTGTTACCTGGAAGGTGGGCAAACTGTCTAGGCCAGGAAAATCCTCAATATCACCCGTAGTGATGTCAAAACATGCCCCATGCCATGGACATCGCACGTGCCCTTTTGATAGCACACCTGGAAGAGAATTGTTTTTAAATTCACTCTTTTAGAGCAATCTGTTTTGCTGTTTGATAAAGCTTGTCTAATAGCAGTGTGTTATAAAATCCTCTGAGAGCTGTTGGTATCCCAAGCTATGGAATGCTTGGATCTACAGGACGTCCCTCACCTTTGACCAGTGGAGCCCCATAATGTGGGCACTTGTGTCCCATGGCAAAGAATTCTCCATGTTCCTTAATGAGCAGAGCACGACCTGCCCCCAAATCCACCTCACGCATTCTGCCAAACACAACAGATCAGCACAGATTTAACATCCAAAACTCAGCCCAACAGATGAATTCAAAGCTTACTGCTGATGTATGTCATTTATGTGGCACCAAAAGGGAGATCAAAACTGACATTCATCTGCATTAAAACCAATATTTAGATATACATACGTAAATATTTTTTGTGGTTGTTTTTTTTTTATCCCAATCTACTGTATATGCTAGCATATTCTAACAAGTCAAATTTTAGTCGATATATGCACTTAAATTTTACAGTCTTTCTCTTCCTAGAACACAAACTAAAATATTGATGATATCACTTTATGCTTATTAGCATATACAAACTTTACTCCAATAAAATGCTCAATAGAATGACAATGCCCCTTAATAAACCTGCCACCCACCAACTAGCATTAGTTTGTAGAAAACAAACTGGTTTTGCTGTATTTGAGAATTAATAGCTCATTTACTGCCTCGACTTCTTGTTTATAAAGGAAATAAATACAGGAACACGAGAATTCAGTATTGTATTGAATTGAAGAACTTACTGTCCATTCTCGAGGTCTTTCACGTGGCAGACAGATGCCTCTATGTAATCTATGTGTTTGCGGTGTGGCCGCAGTGTCATGCTGTCCTCGTCTGAACAGTGTCCCAGAGATCCGTTGTGTCTGCATTCTGAAAATGGACTGGCCTTTCCATTAGGAGACATCAGGTCCACCTCTTTCTCTTTGTCCAAAAGACTGAGCTCAACTTTGACCTCTACTGCAAATAAATTGCTTGATATAAGTACAAGAGAACAAGACCAAATAAGACAATTTTCTATACTTTTTTCTATTCAAACTAATTGATTTGTTTGACTAAATTTAAATGCGATACACTGCCATCTTTATATATGTTGCTAACTGTTTAGTAATTGTTCTTGTTGTGAACAGACCTTAAGACACTATAATGTCATGTCTAATGATTTAAAAATTCAAGTACATAATAAATACATGTGTTCCTGTGGCTCAGTGGTAGAGCATTGCATTAGCAGCGCAAAAGGTTGTGGGTTCGATTCCCAGGGAACAAACACACATACTGATGGAAAAATGTATAACCTGAATGCACTGTAAGTCACTTTGGATAAAAGCGTCTGCTAAATGTATAGATGTAAATGTAAATACAGTGCTATTTGTGTGTAGAAAGTTCAAACACAGCTTGGAGAAGAACATTGGAAGCTGAAGCACTATTAATGTACGCAGTCTTTATATAAAGTGATTGTGAAATATGCTTCCACTACAGTCTAGCTTCTCTCTGGCCAGAAAAATGTGCTGAGGGCTTGCTTCTTATGCCTTAATCACAAAAGAATTCACGCCTGCTGAGTGAAGCTTAATTAAAATCGATGGAAAATCATGCGAGATGACTTGAGCCGGCAGAGGAAAGAAAAAGAAAGAAAACTCTCCTTCTCAGAGCACTTTGTTTTTTGAGTCAGAACTGGGTAAATAACATCTGTCAGATCATTTAGTGAACATGCGTATTTATAGATTTCATCAATGAAACCACATTTTCATTCCCGTTCCCTTATTCAGCCTACTAAAAAGAAAATCTTTGGACATAAATGACAAGCATTAAATATAAAGATAAGGTGTGTAGACTATTTCAGGCAAAGGGCTTCATTTAAGCAATAGGTCCTGTGCTCTAATATCTACTGTCTAATATTTATTTTTCCTCCCATTACTCTAACTAAAGGTAATCATTTTGATTTTAATGATAGCTCAGACACTGGATTTGGAGTCAGCATACTGCTGAGTTTGAAATAGAGATGCTTGAATGCTTTATGTTGGTGATTCTCAATAAAGTAGGTTCCGTTTGTGCCTCATTTGTGTCCCATAATAAATATTTGGTGGATTTAGTTTAGTGTGTACTGTGAAACATACATTCAATAAATAAATTAAATAACAGTTATGATAATAAAATACATTTATTTTATGTTCATTAGTATATTAAACAGATTATTTACATTTTAATTCATTACAATTTTCTTTTAAAAATATTGAATTCCTCTTCATTTCTTTTTAAGTCAGTTTTTCTTTGATATATGGAACCTCGTAACTGTGACTCTTACAATCCTGACTTTTTTTCTCCCAATGCTATCTCGCAATTCAGACATTTTTATTGTAATTTTGAGGGAAAAAGTCAGAATTATGAGATGTTAACTCCCAATTGCCAAATTTAGCACAGGTATATTTGTAGCAATAGCCAAAAATTAATTGGGTCAAAATTATAGATTTTTCTTTTGTGCCAAAAATCATTAGGATATTAAGTAAAGATCATGTTCCAGGAAGATATTTTGTACATTATCTACTGTAAATATATCAAAACTTAATTTTGTATTAGTAATATGCACTGCTAAGAACTTCATTTGGACAACTTTAAATATGATTTTCTCAATATTTAGATTTTTTTGCACCCTCAGATTCCAGATTTTCAAATAGTTGAATCTCTTAAATTACCAATTACCTTTTTTGTTTTTTTATCCCATGATGGAAACGGGCTTCCATAGCAATGGTTTGACATGTATTAAAAATTATTTTTGAAGTAAAAGTTTAAGTACATATATCAAATTATAATTTTATCTAATCATATTTAATCATATTCATGTAAACAAAATCATAATATTATACAATACTGTTCATACCTTTTTTGAACGATTTTTGAAAGAAGTGAACAGTAATATTGAGGAATTATTATTACAATTTAAAAAAACTGTTTTTATTTTAACAAATTCTAATATGTAATGTATTTCTCTGATGGCGCAGCTGAATTGTCAGCATCATCACTTCAGTCTTCAGTGTCACATGATCCTTCAGAAATCATTCTAATATGCTGGTTTGCTGCTTGCATCACCTCCTGGTATTCCTGTCGCTCCAATATTGTATGGTCAAAACAGAATGGACAGTTATAGTCATTTCTTATGTATGTTTCCAAGCCCAGTGACAGACTTCAAAAGGCCACAGTGTCACAGTCTAGCTCGGGCCGTTTCGCCTCTATCTGCACCCTCTAAAATCCAACACCCATAGTCACACTTTCACAACTGAGTCTTTGGTCAGATGAAAGTCTTTTCGGAGCCCCTGAGTTGTACCCCCTCCCCCAGCCGCCATAGAAGAGAAAGAGCAATACATTGTGAAACATTCGAAACCCAACTCATATTGCACTGTCTAATCCGCTTGAACACAGAGCAATTAAGAGCATTAAAATTCCTCCTGCACTAAAGGAATGCCACATCACAACAGCAGTCAGGGGCCACTTTAACTGACCTATATAGGTAGAGACACAAGTCCCAATCATTATAGGATAATCAATGGGCCGCTACACAGACTAATGTTTTCTACACAACTGTTTTCATCACCTGGTTTGGGTTTGGAGAGACATCCTCCCATGGTGGGCCCGGAGTGAAGCCAGGTGACCCGATGAGAGGGAAGCCCAGGGTGGGTGTTAGCGGGGCTGGGCCGATCAGACGCACAGGGTGGACCTCTGGACCTGGATAAGATAGAGGCAGCGCTGCAGGGGGGATGTTTGGGCCTGTCGGGCCCACACGGCCATCTCAGAGATCAGCGACTGTACATAATAAACAGCCTGAGAAAAGACAACATATAGAAAAGACATATAAGACTCTTATTCGCCACTGCTTTGCTATCATTGAACAGTATTTTGGGGGCTGAGGTGCTGGTGCCCCCAACTTGCTTAACCAGCAGGACCTTTTTGACCAAACATCTTTATCAGGTTAGTTTTGCTTGTAAGCAAATCCACCTTACCAGGCAAACATTTAATACAGTGCATTTAATACAATTATTCCAGTTAAACTTTTTGATAAGTTAAAGCCATTTGGGATTCAACGCTCCCTTGCTCTTTGGATATTTTGCAAAACAAAAAATAAAAAACAATTAAATTAAAATGAAATTAAGTGACTAAAATTAGGATCTAGGCAGATAACATTCCCATTGAGTCATTGTCCATGACTAATTCGCCAGCCTCCCTTTGAACATGCAGCAGTTCGGCTATTGCACAAACAGTCTTCAGATGATTATGTCAAGGCTAATCAAATTAAAATATATCTAATTACTTTTTATCAACCGATGTCTTTGCTGCTGACCTTTGATGATCCAGTTCAATCATACTAATAAGCAAAAATGACTTTAGTTAAACTAACAATTGTGCTTCATTGTTTTTTTTATTGCTGAAGATTGTTGAACCTTCTTTTTCTGCATTCTTCTTTACAGAAATGATTTACTTTTCCTTCAGTCTGAGGTTTATTCATTACACTTTTTGGTATGAAAGGGCTTTTACATTCACTATAAAAACAACTTCTTGTATTAAAAACAAACAATCAAGCCCTGCTCATATTTAAAAAGTAACGCAAAAATAACGTAACATTACTTTCCATAAAAAGTAACGAAGTAACGTAATTAGTAACTTTTTTAGGGATTAATTCAATATTGTATTGCATTACTTTTAAAAGTAACTTTCCACAACACTGCATACATATTTGTTTTGACCATTTTGTTTCTTTGTCTAAACATATGCTTTGCTTTAAATATATCTTTAGTCACAGTAAACTTGGATCTGAGAAATGACATCATACTTTGACCTTTAGTATTACTTCTCTGACAGGGCCAGTTGTGTTCCTGCCCCACCCCTGGATTCTTGCATTTCTCAAAAGGGGCTTCTGAATGCACTGTCCCACTCACCATGGACACAGACATCATAGATCAATGTCAAACATGCAGTTTTCTTCATTTGCAACAGCAGCAATGGTATTGACCCCAAGGGCTATTTGCAATAAAATGATAGTAAGTTGATAAAATGTGTGTGCATGTGCATGCATCTTAAACACACCAACTCTAATTGTTCTCAGTTTTCCACTTAAATCTTGTTTCAGCCCTTCCCATATATGTACTGTACTTTCACTAATACTAGAGAAGTGCTTGTTTCCCAGCCTTCAAAGTACTCTCTGTTTACCCACAACCTTTTCACTTTTTCTGCTCAGGACAAAACAGGCTTAAAAGTTCAAATCACAGATTTCAGCCTCACATAACTTGAGCTTAAATGCTTCAGCATCAAGAGCCACTTGATATTCACATCACACCCAAAGGTCTGTGAAGTGGCGAGTAAAAAACAAAAGTTGGCCTTAATTAAGGAAAGGAAATGTTCCACAAACTAAACAGAAGCAGACGCAGCAAACTTTGGGAACCTTTAAAACAAGCTTTGAGAGCTGTCACGTAAAATCTATTTAATGATCATCTGTTTGTGGTGCACATTTAGAAACAAATCACATAAAAAGGTGAAAAAGAAATAGAATGAACAGAAGTTACTCTCTTGGCACTAAATTCTCCTCTCGTCTCTCTCAGAGCTCTGCCTTGTTTATGATATTTAGAGATGCGGCATGAAAAACACATACGTTTAACAATCCCAAAACATCACCAAAATAGACTGCCTGTAACAAACAGCAAAAATAGACCTCCCCCTTCCTGCTGGCAGAAAAGAGCCATTTCTGCTATTCCTGATGAATTTACCAAAATCTCCATAGCAACTGTGAATCTGTCTATAGAAGCTGTGCACAATGCATTATGGTTTATGGCTGACATGAAGGTAAATAAATAAAGTGGTAATTATATTCCACCCTCTCTCTCGCTCTTACCCCTGCGCTATTACTATATATAAGAAAACATTTATCAAATAAATAATAAACCTGCATCTCACTAAAAGCTAGTACTATTCTACAGGGTACATGTCCTGGTCACAATTCACCCCAAAATCAAAAGAAATACGTTAAGAAATTATATTTTGCATGAAGAGAATTGAAGTTCTCTTTTAAATTCAAATTCTCGTTACATTATTGGTTTAAGTTGTTTTGTGTGTAATTCTCTTATATTCTTTCTACTGAAATCCAGTAATAAAAAAATCTGTAATAAACTTTTTATTAAAATTAGCAAAGAAAGGCATAAAACAAATACTATATATGAATAATAATAATATTTTTGTAATGAGAATTAGATTTTATTGCATTACAGAAATGTTAAATAGAGAGGAAATCATGCTTATGTGTCAAATTAACAATGTTATCTGGCTTTACTCAAGCAAAATATGAATCAGACGTTTCCTTAATATGCTGCAACAGATTAATGCATTAATTTACAACATCATTTTTCTGTTACAGTACTCTTTATAATCTAGTAACAGTACAGCATTGCCATAATGCCCTGCTTACATTTTAGTGAATCATGTATCAACTTATTTTTCTGGATAAACTGCTGGTCTTTCTGGGAAATCAGGCATCAAGCCCTTAATATTTCACTTTTTCCCCTAAAGTAGGTTAATCAGATTTTCAGTCTTTACAACATATGACACAAGTCTCTTTCTTGCGGACTGTTGCGTCTATCCACAAGCTAAAAGTGAAAACTCTTTGTGGTAAACAGGTTGTTAGCCTCACTACCTTCCCTATATATACACACAGACATACTAGGAATTTCATATGTAGTGTTCATTTGCACAAACAGACAGCTCCGTTTTTAACTCTTTTCACAAATCATGTTTCTTCATTGTGCATTCCAATTAATCTCAATCAAACTGCAGTTGGGTTATTGTGATTAAGTAAACTTAACAAACAAATACAGCTAACTGACACAAACACAATAAAAATATGATAACATAATAAAAAACATGATTTTTGAAAACAAAATGATCTGTTTTTGCAAATAAACTCTTCATAAATTGTAGCACCTAGCAGCTGGATTGTGTAGGGGGTAAAAAACAAACTACATGTGCATTATTTCCAAATATGAAAGAGGAAAATGAAATAAAGGGGACAACACAAAGAAAAGAAAAGATAAAAACAGACAAATAAGAGCTCTTTAATATCTTCATTGTTTAGACTGCAGTCAGATCTGGGCTAAAAGCATGTGTTCAATCATTCATGTAAACGCCAGATTAAAGGGAGCCTTTTGTTTAATCTCACGTGTGCTTTATCAGACATCTCAGTATCTCAAAATGTGCTCAGATATGCCAAGATACCAAATCAAATTTAGCCAAGATCAAATTATCTCTGTAATGATGCTTATATATAGCAATGAAAATCTATTGCTCTAATCTATTACTGGAAAGTTGGCATGAAACACTATTGGAGAGCTGACATGCAGACATTACAGCAGCACATAACATACTGAACTACATCTAAAACAGCATTATAGAACTATATCATGCATGCCATTTTCAAATTCATATTCATTGAGAGGCTTATTCATTCGTTAAATTAAAAATATCCAAAGTGAAATCATATTTTTAGTAAAAATGATATTTATCACACCACAGGACTATGTCGAATTACACATTGAATGTCAAAAAAATCTAAAATATACAGTTTGTTTTAATTTTTCATGTTCCATTCATAACCACTACTGCATCACACAAAATGCATCACAGGTTCCCCAAAAATATTAAGCAGCACAAATACTTTCTACATTGATAATAATAAAAAAAATTCTTGAGCAGCAAATCAGCATATTAAAATGATATCTGAAGGATCATGTGAAACAGAAGACTGGAATAATGATGCTGAAAATTCAGCTTTGATCACAGGAATAAATTACATTTTACAATATATTAAAATAGAAACAGCTTTTTCAAATTGTAATAATATTACACAATATTACTCTTTATACTATATTTTTGTTCAAATAAATGCAGCCTTGTATAAAGTATAAAAGGCTTCTTTCAAAAACAGCACAAAATATTTCTGACCCCAAATTATTTAACAGTAGCATATATTATGACCCTGAATACTGATGTTGTTCTGTTTCTGACGTTAATCTGTACGTCAAATATTGTCCCATTTGTCAGAAACTTTAGGAGACAAAGTCTATTAAGTCTGAAGAACTATGATCAGTAACATTTTCTTATAGCAGTGTTCAGGACAAACACTCTCTCCCAAGATCATTATTGATCCTGCAGGCTTTATTTTCCCCCTGCTGTTCCACCAAATCGCTCTGACAGTCGCAAGTTACAGCTCTACTCGCAATACTGCAATGTAGCAGCAATGCTGGCCTAAGACTGCATTATAAAAGCAGCTCTGGCCCACCATCTAAAGCCATTTCATTAAAACAAGCAACCCCATTCCAAACAAACAGCCTGCAAAAGTGTTTTCTCTCATCCTGAAAGCCTTAGAGAGACAACCTGCACAAGCACAACTGTCCACAATCTGAGCAACAACCAACTGCCCTGGCCAATGACAAAAACAATATATGACAGTCAGTCACCTACTGTATGATCCCGCTTGTCTCTCATCCTTCTGTTCAGCTGCCAAGAACTGGACATGTCCTGTTATGTCATCCAGTAAATATGAGTGAATGCTGAACTAGACTTGTAAGGTTTGTCCCCTTCCCACACCCACACACCCACACACACACACACACACGCACACACACACACACACACACACACACACACACACACACACACACACACACGTTATCACCTGGACTCTGACTGACAGGCGAGTACAAAGGCAGCGCTAGTATAGTGTATGTGTGTCCTATAGCCATGAAATGAGCACTGGATGATTTCAGCAACTACGTACGTAACTCCACAGGTGGAAACATGTGTCAGCAGTTACTGTAGATCCATGACAGCACTGGTTTTATCACACAGTGTCAATCATTCATTCATTTGCTCAAGAAAACAATAAAAAACACAGGGAACAATACAGCTGAGTGCCATCTGAGAATCAAAATTGCATTCAACTGAAATTCAAAGAAATTCATTTACAAGAACAGTCATTTTTCTGAATTTGCCAAGACAAACTTTCAGACATACAGTAAGTGTAAAAGTTACAAAATTATTGAAATTTGATAAAATTCTCCTTTTTTAAAAGAGATTCATACTCAAATTCAGAAAGGATGCATTACATTAAACAAAAGTGACAGAAACAACATGTATAATGATACAAAAGATTTCTGTTTCAGATAAATGCTATTCTTTTACTCTTTTAATACATTTTTTGAATCCTGAAAAAAGTCTCATACTAATAAGCAATGTTTCTTAAGCACAAAATCAGCATATTAGAAAGGTTTCTGAAGGATCATGTGACACTGAAGAGTAATGATGCTGAAAATGTATTCTTGCATTACAAGAAATGTTTTTAAAAAAACATTAAAATAGAAAACATATTTTAAATTATATAATATTTGACTATATTAATGATATTACTTTTGAATATAAGATACCTTTCAAAAACATTACAAAATTAAACTGATTCCAAACGTTTGAATGGTAGTGTAGGCCTACTTGATTTTATATTATATACTTCTGTATATTTTAGATTTTTCTTTCACTTTATGGAAGCAGTGTGGAAGAATACTTAATTTCACAGAATCTATTACCTTTGTTGAATTTCTTTGAATTGTTCATTAAACCTAGTTCCAATTCAAATTCAACTTCCTGTGGGGTGGGTCCACTTCAGGTACCTATGCAAAATACTCCAGTAAATTATAACCAATAAAACTAAAAATGATAGATAAGTAAATAATAAAGCAATGAGACAAGTAAATTAAACTTTAGTTGCTCTCAGATTGTTCTCCTGAGAACAAGACCCCAGTAATCTTACATTTGTCTCAAACTGCGCCCAGCATTACCAAGATACCAACTTCTGAAATCACAGGTTCGAAATCATCCAAGGTGACAGGTCTTCTCAAAACCACCAAGCAAGTAACCTCTAAACATAAAAAACGTCCCTTTGCAGTGATATTTTGAGTCTAAACTTGACAGACAGATAACGTTTTACTGGCCAGCATCTAAAAAAATCCTTTGAGGTGAATTTGATGCTCAAACAAAAGACACTAGTGTCAATGAAAACCAAGATTGCAGAAGTTGTCAACAGTCCCTGAGTAAAAAGTGCCTTCGGGTTAAACATTAGGCCATTTGCCCTGATCTCAAGATGATAAAGTGCCTCCTGATCGAAGGAAGATAATTCAGCAGAACCGCTTAATGTTTGACAACCTTCACCCTGCTCTCTCCATTCAATGATATCTGTCCCTAGATGTTTTCCACAACACAGTAAACCAGTTGCACTGCGGCCCAGCTGTTTGATCAACATGCTGTGGGAATACAGGCAAAGCATCACAGAGTGTTTACACCAGAACATTTACATGTGCCCTCAGGCAGGGAGGCCATGTACTGTAAGCAGTTGCTGTTTTTAGCTAAATGGATGTGCTTTGCAAGCAAACAATGACGTGTTTGCAATCATTTAGAAACTTGCATGTCAGGAAACACCTTACTGATTATATTGATTCCTGATTTGTATTAATGATGGCCTGTGATTCACAGCCTCTGAATATTTCTGCGGTTCTCATTCCTATAAAATACAAAAAAATAGCATGTATGACAGAGCGCTCATCTAATGATAATAATAAAATAATAATAAAAACATATTTTCATTTTAGCTGCAATCTATGCATTTGATAGATGCTATTATCCAAAGCAACTTACAAAAGAGGAACAAAAGCAGTTCGCCAAGGAGCCAATAATATTTTGAATAAATCTTAGAGATCTTATAGAAACATAGATATTTTCGTTAGCCAGTCCAGCACCATAAGTGTCCATCTGTGGCCCCTTTTAAAGAACAATGTCTGAGCGATAAAAAAATCATTTGTTAATCCCCAAAACTACAATAGCAGTCTACAGTTGTAGTGAGATGTATAAAGAGGCTTTTGTTTGACTTTAGTTTATCACATCGAGCTGCCACAGGATTATTACAGTGCAAATGAAATTCAAATATTGGTTTACAGCTAATCAGATTCCTCATTAGGAGCTCTGAAAAGAAGAAAAAATCAAACTTCTGACGTCTTCTGATAGTTGACGTGTTTCACTTGCTCCTTGAATTCAGCTGAAAGTATTGTGACCTGCTGTAATCTTTTCAATAATCAGAAGTTCACTGAAGTTCAGCACTGATCGTGTTGTGGAATTTAGACGCTAACCTTTAGAACATTGTGGGTTAAGGCACATATTCATAACTCTAGCTGTTACTTGCACATTTACTTTAACAGTCAAAGCAAATTTAGGTCAAGTATTTGGTCAAAATGTTCAAATACACCATACAGAAAATACATTCTTTCTATTTAAGAACATTCATGGGAGAAATATTGATATATCCTTCAATTCTTTCAGAATCCAAAAAAGATTTTGTTATAGTGTAAAGCAGCAGTACTTTAATGTATCTTTATGTTCAATACACTGAAAAATATTGGAGTATAATTTACTTTAAATCTTTTTTCACACAGAAATAGTTTCACAAATAATTATAAACACATGCCATTTGAAGTACACAATCAAGCAATAATTGGTATAATGTATTAAATAATTGGTGTATAAAGCATTTTCACTCAGATATTGCAAGCAAATTTCATAAATAATTACAGGAAATGGAAAGTAACATGAAATGAAATCATAATCATACGCAAAAAATGCTCCAATCATTTTTATTTACAAATAAATATTTTTACATTGTACTACATGAAAATGTAATATAATTTAATTTAATTTAGCATATTTAGTAATTTGTTTATTAACACACACACACACACACACACACACACGTGTTTATTAACACACACACACATATATATATATATATATATATATATATATATATATATATATAAGATTGTACTCACAAAGAGCAATTTCTCTAGATTAAATCTTAATTTAATAGCCTAAATATAAATGTATATATTACAAGAAAACTGACTATAGAAATTTCCACATTTCCACAACTTTCAAGAAAAAGTATGCCTTTTCCAATGCATGGAAATCATAGTTTAATATTTCTGTTTATTATAATATAAAAATATCAAATTTAATTGAATGTTACATGCCATTTGTTTGTGAAATTTATTTGCAATTTCAGAGTAAAAATTGTTTCTAAACTTTTTTTTTCAGTGTAGGAAGAAAAACTGAAGCTGAGATAGATGAAGAGAACTAAAGTTTACTTAAGTTAATCCATCATCTGAGATCTCAATGCACCACTATAATACTCCAACGTTGTGGACCTCAAATCTGCACCAATCTACTGTACCTGACCAAACAGCTTCACTGTGCAAAATTCAGCTTTCTTTTATCTTATCTGCTAGCAGAAGTTCATTAAATCTGATAAGACACTGTTCCATGCGCTAGCAGATTACAATCTGAATTGCATAACACTGCCAAACTGAGAGTTAATGATCTCTACTCACCTGGTCCGGTCTAAATTAGGTGTGCTCAGAGTTTTCTGCATAAGGCCAGAGGTGTGGAAGCCGCTGAGATGTCACTAGGTATCCGGTCTGATGTTATCTGTGGAGCTGGATTGGTGTTATTCCTCTTTCCTTTGGAGAATTCCAGAGCGCAGCACTCTCCTCTTCTGCCTCCTCCTCACGCTTTTACTGCAGTAGTCCAAGATCAAGGCACAGTCCCACCACAAACCTCTGACACACAAACACACACCAGAAAGCAGAGGCGCTTGTAAGAACTGCTCTCTCTTACTCTCTCTCCCCGCTTTTTGTGCTTGTCTTTCAAAAACACCCTCTCTTTTTACCCCCTTCTTTCTTTTTACTCACTCCTGCTCTCTCTCTCTCTCTCTCTTGCTCTCTCTCTCTCTCTGGTGGAGGTTGGGGTTGCAGCAGCGGGACTCTTGCCAGTAACTCAGCTGTATGCAGTAGGTGATGGAATAGTTCAGGGATGCTAACCCAGCACAAATTTTCCCAGCGCTCCACTTTCCCTTTCGCTCTTCACCCCCTCCTGCACCTCCATCGCTCCTTTTTGTCACACCCAACCTACAAGCCTGCTTCCTTTGGTTGACCACTATCTAAATCACTTTGTTCCTATGATCCCCTTTATTCTCCTTAGTTTTATTGAGCTTGTTCTCTCTCAAATGTATTACGTCGTGGGTCTAATTTGCGATTAAGCAGATCAAATCTCAGGTTCTTGCTTCATTACTGTATATGCTGCCACTGTGGATCATATTTCTACAGATCATTAGCGCTCATTAGTGGCACTTGCTAAGACTTTCACTATTATTTTTGCACAAACTGTATTGCAGTCATTTCCAATTTGCATTCAACCAGTGCAACTCTGACTAAAAACACCAGAACACTATAAAAACTGCATAGTGACACACTAAAACTATTCAGAACACTCATACAACTGCCTGCTGTAGCAACATGCTTAAAACCATCCAGGAAACTGAGAAAACTGCAAACCAACATTCTAAAACCACCTAGAATATCACAGGGATTGCAAAGCAATGCTTTAAAATCAATCTCATCACCCAGCATTGCCATGTACTTAAAACCTCCCCTAAACTCCCTAAACACTGCATGGCATCATGCTTAAAAAACACCCAAAATACCTTAGTATTTGCATAGCAATACACTAAAACCAATGAAACACATTAAAAACGTCTCTGGTTACTCGCGTAACCCTTGTTCTCTGAATAGGGAACGAGACGCTGCGTGCTTCACGCTTTAGGAACGCCTTCTGCGTGACCGATGTCTGAAACCCTATAGAATCACGCCAATTCATTGGCTGATGGCGCGACCGCCGCCCCTGATGCACTCACGTCGTCAGCCTATATCGGCAAACGCGCCATCTACTCCTCAGATTTCTCTGCCGAAAAGAACCCTGTCGGCAGCGTGAGGAGCTTGGCAGCAAACGCAGCTTCTCGTTCCCCATTCAGAGAACAAGGGTTACAAGGTTCAAGGTTTCTTTATTCGTCACATAATAAATTATACAGGGTATAATCAGAAGTGAAATGTAAATCAAATCAGGTCCGCTCAGTGGACAGTGCAAAAGAATAAAAATTTGAATTATATAAAAGTAACACAACATAAGAGCATATATATAGGTAAAAAAAGAGAAATAAAGAGTAAAATGTCCAATAGAATAAAAAGTGCAAAACAAATAAGATGTGCAAAAACAGTATACTGGGACTTCATAAATAGTAATATGAACAAGAGGGATGTGCAAACGGGTTGTACCGGGTATGTACACATAGCAGCAATACGGATGATGAGAATATGAATGTTTTACAGTTAATAATGAGTGTTGTAAATGTTTATGAAACTAGGTTTGTGTTAAGGAGCCTGATGGCCTGAGGTAAGAAGCTCCGCCTCAGTATCTCAGTTTTTGCCATCATGCTCCTGAAGCGCTTGCCAGATGGCAGTAAACAGAAAAGATGGTTAACGGGGTGAGTTGAGTCTTTGAGGATTTTAGTAGCCCTGCTTTTGCAGCATTTGAGGTAGATGTCCTGCAGAGACGGGAGAGTAGACCCTGAGATGCGCTCAGCTAAGCGCACGTCTCTCTGTAGAGCTTTGCAATCCTGATTTGATGAGTTACCATACCACACTGAGATGCACTGAGTCAGAACACTTTCTATGGCCCCTGAGTAGAAAGTTTTCAGGATTGTTGGCGAGACCCTGAATTTCCTCAGCTGTCGCAGATGGTACAGTCTTTGCCTGGCTTTCTTAACCTGAGTCTGAATGTGTGTAGTCCATGTCAGGTCCTCTGAGATGTTTACACCGAGGTACTTGAAGCTACTCACCCTCTCCAAAGGGGTCCCACTGATCATAAGAGGGGTGTAGGGCCACTGCTGTCTCTTCATGAAGTCCACGATCAGCTCTTTAGTTTTGCTCATGTTCAGAGAGAGACAGTTGTTCTGGCACCATGATGTGAGTCTCTCCACCTCATCCAAGTATGCGGCCTCATCATTGTTGTTAATGAGGCCCAGAACCACAGTATCATCAGCAAATTTAATGATAGAAGTGGAGCTGTGAGAGGACACACAGTCGTTGGTGTATAGAGAGTAGAGCAGGGGGCTCAGGACGGGGCTCCTATGTTCAGGGTGATGGAGTTGGAGGTGAACTGGCTGACTTTCACCACTTGTGGTCTGGCGGTGAGAAAATCTTGAATCCAGTCACAAAGTGAAGAGGTTATGCCGAGGTCTGAGAGTTTAACAGCCAGCTTGGTGGCTTGGTGGGGACTATAGTATTAAAAGCGGAGCTATAGTCGATGAAAAGCAGACTTACATAGTTGCCACTTTTGCTGTCAATGTGTGTGAGGGACGAGTGCAGGACCTGGGAGATGGCATCATCAGTAGACCGATTTGGCCGATAGGCAAACTGAAGAGGGTCCAAAGTAACAGGAATGGAGGAGCAAATGTGTTTCTTTAAAATTCTCTCAAAAACCTTCATGACTGTTGATGTGTGGGCAACTGGACGATAGTTATTCAGGCAAGAGGGTTTACTGTTCTTAGGCACAGGGATTATGACAGATTTTTTAAAGGAGGTGGGAACAACAGAGGTAGCGAGGGACTCATTAAATATGGATGTAAACAAACCAGCAAGCTGATCAGCACAGGACCTCAGAACAGCGGCCAGTAATCCCATCAGGTCCTGCTGCTTTTCTGACGTTCACTCTCTTTAGTTCCCTCCGAACTTCATCCTCCGACACGGTGAATACATGATCGCTGCTCTGTCTGCTGCTTCCTGACGCGCTGATCGGCAGAGTCGCGCCGCCGCCATTGCATTCAAAGCGGCCGTAGAAGGTGTTTAGCTCTTCGGCCAGCAACGGATCTGCTCTCACCTCTGCGGAGGAGTTGTTTCCAGAGGAACAGATGGTCTTCAGTCCCTGCCACATGCGTCGAGAGTCATTGCGCTGGAAATGTGACTCAATTCTCTCCCTGTACCGGCGTTTAGCGGCTCTAACTGCCCTTCGGAGAGCGTAGCACGATGCTTTGTACTCACTCATGTTTCCTGACAAAATACCGGCTTTGTATGCGGCAGTTCGATGGTTAACCGCATCACGGATTGTTCTGTCCACCCAGAATTCGCTGACGTCAGATGAACTCGCCCGGAACATGTCCCAGTCGACGTCATCAAGAGCCGCCTGTAGCGTAGCTTCAGAGTGGGAGGACCAGCGCATCACTTCCCTCTCCACCGGGGGGTCCTGGACGATCCGTTGTTTGTATTCCGGTGTGAGGAAAATGGCGGCATGGTCCGATTTCCCAAAAGCCGGCAGTGAGTGGGCTTTGTAGGCATTTTTGAGCTGAGTGTAGCAATGACCGAGTGTATTCAGTCCTCTGGTTGGACAGGATATATGCTGATGAAAGTTCGGCATGACCTTCTTGAGGTTGGCTTTGTTAAAGTCCCCGGCAATGATGGAGGCAGCGTCAGGATGTTTGTTAATATATCCGCTGAGCACATCGTGGAGTTTGGAAAAAGCCAAGCTAGTATCTGCCTGTGGTGGAATGTAGACAACAGTAACGACGATTGATGAAAAATCCCGGGGCAGATAGAATGGGCGACAGATAATGGAGAGATGTTCTAGATGAGGCGAGCAGGAACACGACAGAATGGAGATATTTCTGGGGTCACACCATTTTTTGTTAATCATGAAACACACTCCACCACCTTTGGTTTTTCCGGCCTCGGCTGTTCTGTCCATCCGTAAAACAGAAAAATTATCAGACAGCGTTACAGCGGTGTCCGGGACCATCGGCGTGAGCCATGTTTCGGTCAAACAAAGGATGTTACAGTCCCTAATGTCCCGTTGGAAACTTATCCTGGCTCTAAGATCGTCCATCTTATTCTCCAAGGATTGGACATTAGCGAGCAGAATACTCGGTAGAGGAGGACTGTGAGCCCTTTTCCTCAGTCTGTTACGAATTCCAGCGCGTCTTCCCGCGGTGTTTCCTTCGTCTCCTGGGATTATTCAGGTGGTCATTGTTCAACTCGGTGTTCCAAAGTATCTCCAATGGTCACGCTGGGTCCGTGGATAAAGTGTCCTGAATCATAATCATTGCAGACGTTACACGTATAAAAACACTTTTGGACATTGGACAGCGCTACACTAACCTGATTCAGGACACTTTATCAAAATGCATGGATGCTGCACTGGCCCCTTTGAGGCTCCAGGGCATTCGTGTGCTGAACTATCTGGACGACTGGTTCATTCTGACTCACTCCAGGGAGCTAGTAAGCCGTCACAGGGATATCGTTCTCCGCCACATCCATTCTCTTGGCCTCAGAATGAACGCCAAGAAGAGTGTGCTCCTCCCATCTCAGCGAACCGTGTTTCTGGGGGTTCGTTTGGATTCCATTCAGATGCAGGCCCGTTTGGCTCCTGCCCGGATATCCAATTTTATAGCATGTCTGGCCCTCTTCAAGCTAGGCCGTCATGTCTCTGTAGGTACCTGCCACAGGCTGTTAGGCCTCATGGCAGCGGCCTCCCCTGTGTTGCCCCTAGGGTTGCTTCACATGAGGCCGTTCCTTTGGTGGATGAAGGAGCTGAGGTTACACCCCACTGTACCAGCCATTCGCCTTATCAGGGTGTCACGCAGTTGCTCTCGACCCCTTTTACAATGGCGGGACCCCGCTTTTCTCCAGAGCAGAGTGAGAATGGATGCGATCCACCGTCGCCATATGATCATGACGGACGCATCAATGACGGGCTGGGGCGCGGTCTTCGAAGGCAGACCGGCGAGCGGGGAATGGACAAGAGAGTTCCTTTCTTGGCACATAAACTGCCTGGAACTCTCACCCAGTGAGAAATCCTCTGTTTTGGTGTGGCAAGCCCGCGGCGGCCAGCACCAAAACACACCAGTAACTGGGAGGATTTTCTACAAACCGTGGAGCGATCCACATACAGCTTCAATGCCTGAACTGGGCAGAGCATGTGAAGTTTCTCATCCTCACTCGAAGCAAAGGGAGGAGGATGGAAAGAGTGAAGTGTGACCACCTGAGAGCGAAACGATGTGGACGAGACCTTGGGAATGTAACCAGGCCTAGGCCGCAGGGTCACTTTGACTAGACCCAGGGGCAAAGTCCATACACATCTCACTAACAGAGAGGGCCTGCAAATCTCCAACTCTTTTCAGTGACGTAAGCGCCAGCAAAAGAGTAACCTTAAGAGTCAGTATCCGCTCTGAAGCTGACTCTAAGGGCTCGAAAGGGGCCATCACCAGACCTTCGAGGACGATTGACAAGTCCCAAGAAGGAACTGCCGTGGGGCGAACCGGCCTAAGCCGTCTGACTCCACGCATAAAGCCGGAGACCATCCGATGTCTCCCCAGGGGGATCTCATCCAGCTCTCTCTGAGCTGCAATGGCCGCTACGTAAACCCTAAGGGTGGTAGCAGCCGCCCCCACTGTCAGCCTCTCTTGCAAAAACTCCAGCACTGGACCGACAGGGCAGTTAACTGGGTCTTTTGCACGAGCCAAACACCAGGATTCAAAGACGCCCCACTTGGAAGAGTACAGCTTCCTAGTAGCGGGGGCTCTGGCACTGGCGATGGTCTCCTGAACCTCGACAGGTAAAATATCCATCACGGCCCTTGGCCCTGTATGGGCCATACCCACAACTTCCAGAGCTCTAGTTGAGGATGCCAGATCTTGCCCTGAAGCTGGGACAGCAAGTCCCGCCTGATCGGAATCTCCCAAGGGGACCGATACAAGAGGGGAGTTAGCTCCGAGAACCAAGTCTGGGAGGGCCAGAATGGGGCTATGACAAGGAGACGGGCACTGCTCACCTTTACTCTGCCTAGTACTGCCGGAATCAGCTTTATTGGCGGAAACGCATACAGACTGACATTCGGCCACGGGTGGGCGAACGCATCTATGCCCAGAGTCGTCAGGAAACTCAGGGAGAACCAGAGCGGGCACTGGGATGACTCTTGAGAAGCAAAGAGGTCCATCTCCGCTTTGCCAAACAGATCCCAGATCTAGGATACCGTCTGACGGTTCAACATCCATTCCCCCGGCCTGAGCTTCTGCCTCTACAGAAAATCGGCCGTAAGGTTCAGTATTCTCAGAACGTGAACTGCCCTCAAAGAAAGGAACTTGTCCTGGGACCAAAGGAGAAGACGGCGCGCAAGCCTGTCCAGGGCGCGACCGTGAACCTCCCTGATGGTTTATGTGGGACACAACCGCCATATTGTCCATTCTGACTATGATATGATGCCCCCCGAGAACGGGGAGAAAATACATCAAAGCCAGGAAGACAGCCCTGAGTTCCAGGCAGTTTTTGTGCCAAGAAAGGAACTCTTCTGTCCATTCCCCGCTCGCCGGTCTGCCTTCGAAGACCGCGCCTCAGCCCGTCATTGATGCGTCCGTCGTGATCATATGGCGACGGTGGATCGCACCCATTCTCACTCCGCTCTGGAGAAAAGCGGGGTCCCGCCATTGTAAAAGGGGATCGAGAGCAACTGCACGACCCTGATAAGGCAAGTGGCTGGTACAGTGGGGTGTAACCTCAGCTCCTTCATCCACCAAAGGAACGGCCTCATGTGAAGCAACCCTAGGGGCAACACAGGGGAGGCCGCTACCATGAGGCCTAACAGCCTGTGGCAGGTACCTACAGAGACATGACAGCCTAGCTTGAAGCGGGCTAGACATGCTATACAATTGGATATCCGGGCAGGAGCCAAACGGGCCTGCATCTGAATGGAATCCAAACGAACCCTCAGAAACACGGTTCGCTGAGATGGGAGGAGCACACTCTTCTTGGCGTTCATTCTGAGGCCAAGAGAATGGATGTGGCGGAGAACGATATCCCTGTGATGATTTACTAGCTACCTGGAGTGAGTCAGAATGAGCCAGTCGTCCAGATAGTTCAGCACACGAATGCCCTGGAGCCTCAAAGGGGCCAGTGCAGCATCCATGCATTTTGTGAACGTTCTCGGCGCCAAGGCCAGGCCGAAGGGCAGGACCTTGTATTGGTAAGCCTTCCCTCCAAAGGCAAACCGAAGGAACCTCCTGTGTCGCTGAACGACCTGGATGTGAAAATACGCATCCTTTAGGTCGATAGTGACAAACCAGTCCCCTCCTTGAATCTGAGACATGATGGTTTTTGTCGTCAGCATCTTGAACCTCCCTTTGTAAAGGGACAAATTCAGACGCCACAGATCCAGAATGGGCCTCAGGCCGCTGTCTCTCTTTGGAACAAGGAAGTAGCGGCTGAAGAACCCTCGTTCGATGTCCGACTGAGGTATTTTCTCTATCGCTCCTTTCTGTAGGAGGGAGGAAAGTTATTGTTGTAGAACAGAAGCCTTGGAGGCACTGTTTACGACTGTCAGCTGAACCCCGTCGAAGCGGGGGGGATTTATCCCAAACTGAAGCGTGTAGCCGAACCGAATTGTGTGTCATGCAAGGGAAGACATACCTGAGATGGGGTGTCGAGAAGGCCTGGAAGCAGAGACACCCTCCAACACGAAGGAAAGACCTCTGCGTCCTTGTTTGGGTAGATGGAGAGTGAAGTGCTGGACTGACAGGTGGCCGGCACAGGGTCTGTACGCTGCAGGAGAGAACCGACTGTGTCCCCTAACACGTGGCCCGCTGGCAGCAAAAAGACGGACTGTAGAGGGGGAAAGACGAACGCGTCCCCCAACTGCCAGAGCGAGGAAAAATGAGGGTGAACTCGTTCTGCACACCAAGCCTCGGGGGGTGGTTGTGACAGATTTGAGTGAGGAGAGCGCGTTTAAGGCGGGCAGATATGCTTTTGCTGTGTGGCTTCGCCTCGTGGTGGTGAAGCGGCTCTCCTCATTCCGACCCGAAGGTCAGGAACGACTCGGAGGAGCCGAAGCGGCAAGGCCTGTTGGGCCGCTTCAGGTCAACCCGTCTGCGTGGTCGCTGGCGAGGGAAGGACCGGCCACGGGCTCCCCAAACCGTAGTTGGGGGAGGGTGTGTAGCCTGGGCGCCACTCCCGCCAAAAGGCTCCTTTCTGGGAAGCGATTGCTCCCTAGACAAAGAGGAGGAGGGAGTGGAATAGTCCCTCGACCTCCTAGGCATGAACTGCTTAAGAGCAGCCGATTGCGTCTTGGCGGAACGGAACTTGTCCACTACTGAGCTAACCGTCTCCCCGAATAACCCAGACTGTGAGATGGGTGCATCCAGCAAGAACACCTTTTCCTTCTCACGAATCTCGGTTAAATTGAGCCACAAATGGCGTTCTGCGGCCACTGAACCCGCCATAGAGCGCCCCACGGTGCGTGCGGTATGCTTAGTGGCTCTGAGAGCCAAGTCAGTGGCTCTGAGAGCCAAGTCAGTGGCTCTGCGCAGCTCCTTCACAGCCTCTGGAGTCAGACCAGTCCCCTCATCCATCTCCTTAAGGACGTCCGCCTGGTAGGCCTGAAGAATGGCCATCGTGTGGAGGGCCATACCTGCCTGACCGGCCGCGATGTAGGACTTCCCGATAAGGGCGGAAGTGGTCCTACACGGCTTGGACGGAAGGAAGGACTTCCAGGAAGGCGCCAAAGAGGGTGAAAGGTGGGAGGCCAAAGTGTCCTCGACCACCGGCATGGCGGTGTAACCCTGCTCCACAGAACCCACAAGGTTGGTGAAGTCAGTGGCCGCCGTGTTAGTAAGGCGGGAGGAAAAAGGCTGCTTCCAGGATCTGGAGATCTCTTGATGCAGATCACCGAAAAATGGCAGCTTCCTCCGTTCAGGCTTGGAATTTGAGCCGCTAAGGAACCGCTCATCGAGTTTCGAAGCCCGAGACTCGCGGGGCTCGTCGGGCCAATCCAGCGCGAGCTTCTCAGTGGCGCACGAAAGCACGTCCACGAGCTCAGAGTAAGCCGCTGAAGGTCGCGCCTCCTGGCCGCTAGGCGGGAGCGCATCTGCTAAAGCAGGCCCGAAATCCTCGGATTCAGAGGCTGCTGTTTGCAGTATATCATCTAGTCCGAAGGAAACGGTGTCACGTGCCCTCGGGCTAGGAAAAAGATAATCATGCGCGAATTCAACGGATGAATTTGCGCGCGCACGCTCGGGTGAGGGAGGGAGAGAAAAGGCTAGGGCTGTCTGCTCACTCTCCATCTCCTCGAGCTCAACATCCGAACTCCAGGTCGAGGACTCACGAGAAGCCACGGAGGCCTCTGGGGCGCGAAAGATGGATGACTCCTTCTCACACGCCTCAAGCCGAGAGCGGAGGGTTATGAGACGGAGATTCTCACAAAATGTACATTTTGAGATCTCATAAATAAGCTTCGCGTGCATGCGAAAACCCCAAACACTTAGTACACATACTGTGTGGGTCATCGCGAGCGATGAATCGCGCACACGGCAGTTTACAGCGGCGATACTCCATGGCACTTCACCGCAAGGAGAACAAAGTTCCACTGTAGGCAGTCGCCGAAGTGCAAATGGATAAATTGCATTCGAATATGGTATTTGGGCCAGAAAAATCGCAACAACGAAGGGCAGTATGACCGCTTCGTGAAGGCAGAGAAATCTGAGGAGTAGATGGCGCGTTCGCCGATATAGGCTGATGACGTGAGTGCGTCAGGGGTGGCGTCGCGCCATCAGCCAATGAATTGGCGTGATTCTATAGGGTTTCAGACATCGGTCACGCAGAAGGTCTTCCCAAAGCATGAAGCACGCAGCGTAAGTGAACCTATGAAAGAGAACCATGTAGCTGTGTACTAAAAACCAACCAGAATACCCAAATTACACAAAAAAACAATCAGAACACCCTGACAACTACACAGCAGCGTTTTAAAAACACTCCGAACATTCTAGCAACACACAAAAACCCAAGTAACTGCATAGCTATGCATTAACAAAACACTCTAACAACTGCATAGCAATGTGCTAAAAATCACCCAAGAACAACACCGGCAAACATCTACCTCTGTAGCAACTAACCTTAATAACAAACCCTAATGTAAACATCTTTTCTCCATCATGTGAATCTGACTGCCTTTGAAAAAAGGGGTAAAATATATCTGACATACTTACAGTCTTATTATTGAAAGGGTCATGAGGCTCTTCTTGCTGTGCTCATCACAAAGAGGAACCTCTCTGATTTCATATTCTTTAAATATGCTGTCGGATCAGAGAACAGGACGCTTAATTTCAGGAGAGGTTGTGACTAAACCTGAAATGATGATTCACTTGATTAAAGTTGTGCTTGCCAGTAAGATGCAAACAACAGTTTTAGATATCATATTTGCAAAAAAAAAAAAAACATGTATGCTGTTTGTCACAATGCATTAAGGCAGCAGTAAATAACAACCAATGCATATGGGATTCGGTCTTGCACCAGCAGTCTGTTTTTACTGCATTCCTCTGACATCTCTGCAGCATCTGCCAGCAGGTCCAATCAAACTTACCTCCATCCGCAAGCAAAGATCTTGGTAGAAGATCTACATGTGAGGCCCTCTGCTGGTAATGGAGAAAAGAGATTAGAGGTGAAGAGCTGAGGCAACCTCAAGGCAGGGGCTTCGCTAGTGGGGGGGGGGGGGGGTGACAGAGTGCAAAGGGCCCAGAGGTCTGGGGGCCCGCGATCACCTACTGGCCATCGGGAACACCGGGACATTCCAATTCGAGTAATGGGCCTATCACCAAAATGAGGGAGACCTCCCCGATATTTGCCGCTGTTTATAATTACATACAGCGCATGCGAAACCGAATAAAGCAAATACTTCAAAAGCACGAAGCATGTTCCCCGATGCATCCGCCAGCCACGCGTGTCAAAGCAGAGCGGATCAGTCACCCGCACAGCACATGCTTCTGCCACGATTTATAAGAGATAAACAGCGCAAGTCTCTCGATTCATTCAGATGTGACACAGAATTGTTATATAGTCGTGTGATATGAGAACATTAAAGAAAACAGCCACGGCAATGAGGTATATTGGAAGATGCCAATAGGCTTGTCAATTCAGCACCATAATTTAACTTGAAGTTACTGTATAAATGTATAAATAGCCTGTGTTGGCAGAAATGTATTTATTAAAATTGTTACTGTTATTACATATTGGGCAATATTTGTATTTTATAGCAGGTGTTTTGTAGTTTCCTCATGTTTAGTTTTTTTAACTATATGTTATAGTTTATTTTTACTTATTATTTATTTTAAAAACCATATAACCATGGTAATGAGGACCATGGTTTTACTTCTTGTGACCACCATCCTACTAGTCAGCTAAACTCTGGATACTTCTTTATTTTTAAAAGTTTAGTTATAATACATTTTTATTTAAGTACTAATGAAACATACTGATAAAAAAATGTATAGCCTGAATGCACTGTAAGTCGCTTTGGATAAAAAGCGTCTGCTAAATGTATAAATGTAGATGTAAAGTAAAATATTAATTCAGTAAGGCCCTGATTAAAGATAAATATCAGTGTCTTATATAAATTAGGTGTTTTTACAAAGAATAAAGTTCTTAAAGGGAAATTTGCCCAAAAACTGTAATTGAATGTTCTTCCAAACCTGTATGAATTTCTTTCTTCATGAACATAATTTGAGAAATTCAAGAAATGTGTGTCCATATAGAAATCAAGAGTGATAAAAATGGTTTGGTAACATTCTACAAAATCTTCTTTTGTGTTCAACATAAGAAAGTTGTTTGGGACGACATGAGGGTGAGGAAATGACAGAATTTAATAGCAGTAACTTTCCAACAGTCTAGCTCAAAATCAAACTTTACTGTCAAGTGCTTTTCTGTGTGATGAAAATGCATTATTAAGTTTGTTGTATTTGTCGTGAATTCAGTCATATCTATCAGTATTCGTTCCTGTCCTTCCTGTCCATTTATTTACTCCAATTGAAGGCCCTATGACCCATTAAAACATTCAAGGGGAATTTGAGGGCCGGATGGGCTCGATTTGGTGAATGTGATTTTGAGGGGGTCCCAAAGCAAATTCAGTGCACAGGGCCCAGAATTCATTGCGACGGCCCTGCCTCAAGGATAAAAGGGCAAACATGATAAATCATTTCAGGAGGCACACATTCCCTTCACCAGACAAGCCCTGTCCCAGTGCACAGAGCCATACAGGTCACAGCATATTATATAGAAGATCACAGATCTGATGAATTATGAATTAGCCTTATTCTGTGTTATGAATGTTAATGGCTTCTTCCTGTAGATGCGTTTTTTCTGCTGGTTTCAACCCCATTAGCTTTAGATTTTCAAGGACACAATTACTTATTGATAAGGTTGGTACCTGGATGGATAGTAATAATAAATCAGTAGTAGTTTTGCTTAAAAATGCAAACGTGAGAAATATTGGTGAGTTTAAGAAACGCATGAGTACAATCTTATTTAAAATCTATCAGTTATGATAACACATTAGATTAGATATAATTTTATCAATATACTGTAATATAGGAATTATATATATATATATATATACATATGCCATACACGACCATTCAAAACTTTAGGTTGGTTTATGGTCTCCATTTTATGCTGCATTTATTTGATAGAAAATACAGTAGAACAGTAATAATGTGAAATATTATTAGAATTTAAATGAACTGTTTTCTATCCTAATACAATTTAAAATGTAAGTTACACTTGTAACGACAAAGCTAAATTGTCAGCATCATTACTCCAGTCTTCAGTGTCACAGGATCCTTCAGAAATCATTAATATGCTGATTTGGAGCTCAAGAAATACTTCATATCATTGTAAAAAGTTGTTGTGCTGCTTAATATTTTTGTGAAAACTGATACATTACATTTTTCATGATTCTTTGATAAATATAAAGTTTGAAAGGATTATAAAAATGGTTTATAAAATGTTTATAACAGTATAATTGACTGATGACGACAGAACATCGTCACATGAACATACAAAACATGAAAAGAAACATTGTCTAGACAGTGCACACTTTTTAACAATTGAACACCTTTATCTCTGGAACAAAGATGTGCTTTCAGATATTAACAAGGGATGATATCAGCAGTCAAGCACTTAACATCTGTATATGATGTATGCTCACTGACTGCAGGCCAAAGGCACACCCTCTCTTTATGTGTACCCGCTGACCTGTTTTGTTTTACAGGAAACTCTTATCTCAACTCTACGCTATATAACTTTCGCTGGCAAGATTAGCCGAGCGCTAAAAGGTAGCATGCCTGTCTTAGACAAGACAAAATAATTCATTGTTTCCAACTTCTGCTTCAGCTGTGCTTTGTCTGTCTTCTTTAATTTCCTCTATACTTGTTTTAATGTTGTTCTTACTTATGCCAAAATATCCATTAGGAATGTTATACAGGCTACACAATGTTTGCTATCCCACAAACACTTCACAACAGAGGAATGGAGGCGTTTGGAGTGAGGTCTAATCAAACTATACACTTTTATTTAGCATATCCTCATTCATCCATCAATTTATACAATTCTTGGCTTGATTTAACAATAATTCGTCATAATATTCAGTCAATAACTGACTCTTTTTTCTGTGGAACATAATGGAAAAACATGTAAGAAGATGTTATGACAGAATTGTAATACTGAATTATCTCCAGGAACAAATCTTTTACCTTTAAAATGTTTTCAGTTAATTTCAGTTTTATGATTATGCACAGAATACAGATCAAAAAATATAATTACAAATGTATTCACTCATACTATACTCTCAATTTGAAAAAGTTTGTATACAGCATTAACCATAATTGTCAATGCTACCATTGATAAAACATACTGTTGATAATCAAAAAGTGTCAAATAATGCACACACAAATAAAATAAAACTAAAATAAATAAAATATATATATTTTTTTTTTACTACACTAGTTTAAATGTTTTTAAAGCTATATCAATAGGCCACTGATTTCTATCCCAAAGAGGGCTTTGACCATCTCCTGACAGCTTCAGAAAATATGAATAATTCTGACAAGCGCTTCCAAATCATGCATAACATTAATTAAGTGTTTTCGGTCCACTGCATCATCAGTGCAAATAAATCATCTGCCATCCCGCACAACCCTTACAAAAAAGATTTGGAGAGTTTTAGTATTCTTTAGGATGACGGCTCACAAACCTCTCAAGTCTGCAGAGATTGATTCTTCAGTAAAAGAACAGAAGCATTACTAAAAGTATAATTTAGCTCTCAAGGGGATGAATAAATATGAAAAAATCACCATGCATGTAACTCCTCTGACTGCAGTCAAATTCAATATTTCATGGTAACCGTCTGGCATGATTGTTTAGTAAAGCTTAGTTGCATTCTTGAATATTTCCAGCTTTTAGATTCAATTGAAACTATATGATTTCCGTCTTTCTGTAATACTGAGCTGTTGGGCGTTGTTCTCGATTGCGAGTGAGAATTTTACTTTGCAGCTTTGCTTCATGATCGCCCATGCAGACAGCAACAAAAAGAAAAGCCCCTCCAACGACTAACAGAAGTCCAGCAAACCAGGCAGAAAACATGGCCTCTCCATACTCCCATCCTGGCATCACATCCGGAAGATTCTCATCCCAGAACTTCACTACCATTATGTATGCCATTAGCGAAACAGGGGCAAGGGTCGTGATCCCTGACACAACGATAAACACTCCACCGAGGATGAGCAGCGTCCTCTTCATCCTCTCTCGCCCGGGGCCAATCTCAACACCTTGGAGTCCGAAAAAAGCAGCCGCCAGCCCGAGGAATCCTGTCGCGATGGAAATGCACATGAGAACCCGGGAAACTAAAGTGTCTAGTGGAAGGGCTAAAAAAGACTCGAAGGCTTTGCAGTGAATGCCAACTTCCTCTGTGTAGATACACATGTGCCAGAGACCCTCGTACCAGTTCTCCATCTCATTCAGGTCAGAGTTCATCGTCTTCCAAAGTGGCAGGAAGGTTGTAATAAAGGTTGTGACTAAACCTCCAAAGGACACAAAGAGTGAAGCTCTCTGGACAGACTTAGTGGTGAACAGCACCATGTTAACACTCGTCTGTTCTCTCGCTTTGTCGGTCTGTCCATCTGAGATTGTCTGGTGTAGTCTGGACTGGCTCCTCCTTTGCTTTAATGAAAACCCACCTGTTCTTGCCGGATAATCCTGCAGCCTTTCACAACGGCAGGACTGTTTTTCAAACCGATGAATATCTTTACGGAGGACAATAACTGCTTTTTAAAGAGGAAATACGATATGTCCAGTTTGAGGTCGGTGCAGGAAGCCTGAACAGAGTGCAGTAAGACTTTGAGATCGAGGGATAAGAAAAATAATTAAAAAGATCTTCTGGTGAAATGTGTTAAGAGCATTTTTTTCTTTCTAATTGTAGCTGATGATAACTCATAAGTGATACTAAAGAGTTTTAGGATGCTGTAACTCAGGATGTATCGGGGGAACAGCCGACTGAATCATAGTTTGCTATGAGAACACTATGTACCACAGGTTTTTTTTCGCTGAAGCTGCTCTGATATTCGGAAATCAGTGGTTAGAAATCGGACACCTTGTTGAGCTGAGCTCATCCATTCCTCACCATTTGTCCTTGAACACCGAATGTGGATATCTTCCCCTTTATGTATAATAGGCTAGATTTAACGTTTTAACCTAAGTAACTCATTCCATACATTACCATTTCAATTTAGGGTCAGTATTCATTAACACTCCTATTCAGCAAGGATGAATCAAATTCAACATTGATAATAAAAGTTTCAGGAGTAACAAATCAGCATAAGAGATTTACATGTACAAAATTTGACCTCCAACTTTGTTCTCTTAAAAGAAAGGCCAAACTTCATGATGGATTCTAATGAAATAATTCACAAACAATCTGCCAAAGAAAAGCTTACCTGCACTAATATGCCATTATTAATTTTCCAAAAGAAGACTTCTCTATAAAGGCTTATCTTCCCCAATCTGATGTAACCAGATCCACACACTGAAATTAAAGTCATTTGGCTGTTGATCTGTGCTTTGAACATCATAGATAAGTTACCCTTTTGTGCTGAGCCACAAACAGATTTGGTGTAGTCCATTAAAGGAATAGTTCATCCAAAAAGGAAAATCTGCTGAAAGTTTCATCCACACAACTCCAGTCCATCAATTGATGACTTCTAATAAACAAATAGATCAAGACATTTTAAAAAATTTTCCAGCTAAAATAGGAGTCCTCCATTCATAATATTGCTTTCTTCAGTGCAAATGTTGTCTCGTCTGAATCAGGGGAGAAGAATGCACTGATCAAGCACTATTTACAGTTAAAAACAGTCCAAAACAAATGTGCTGGTGGATTTTTATGTGAGAGGACAACAGAGAATGGACTTTTTCCACTGAAGCAACCATTTAAAATTAAAATGTCTTGAATTTGTTTATTTAAACACTTTTAACAAGGCATTAATTAATGGACTGGAGTGGTGTGGATTATTGTTTTTATCAGCTGTTTGAACTCTCATTCTGACGGCACCCATTCACTGCAGATGATCCACTGGGGAGCAAGTGATATAATGCTACATTTCTCCAAATCTTTCCCTAACCCTTCAACATCTTTGACAGCCTGAATTTAACAAAACTTTAATTTTTGTGTGAATTAGTCCTTTAATTTAACCCTAACCTTTTGATGAAAAACAAACAGTAAGACTAGTTAGTGTGAAAGGGCCTCTTCAGTCATCTCTAAAATTATGCTAATGTTCCGAGACATGTCCAATCACTAACAATGGCAGATAATAATAAAGTCTGATCTTTGAGGCTGTGTGGCCTGAGAGATGCCCAGGTGCGGTTGCAGCTCCTGGCATCATGTGAGCTTCTCTGAAAAGAATGATCCCCTTTGTGCTGCAATCCAAAACCTTTCATTTTTCTCTCATCACCCCTGTCTTAGGCTCCGCGTTTATGGTGTTCTGTTGAAAAAGACAGCAAACAGCATTTCACATAATAATGTTTATATTTTGTTCCAAATTGTTTGAGGACATCAATGATTTTGACTTTCTAGTGAAGTATTACACTTACCATTTGCATATTTTCATTAAAATTGCTGTATGTGATTTTAGCCATTCAGCTTCAACCACATAAACTCTTCTCCAAAACCTTACACTTTTCTTACTGGATAAAAAGCACAAGTTGTTTAAAGAGCACTGGACTTCAATGATATCTGTCAGGTAGTAGAGAAACTTTATACGAGGTTTTTGAAAACAGTCACTTTCAACAGCATGTTAATGTAGTCTTATTAACCATTTTGCACAAAGGATGAATGAACGGATACTTACACATTTGTTTCTAACCATCCATCATTCACGGTAACTCCCCTGAAGTAAACTCTTCTACATTCTCCCTCTTGTCGTTTACATAATATATATGCATAAGATAAACCACAAAACATTGTCTGATGTTGCACACTTTATTAAGGCATATTGCCCACAGGGCCGACAGGACACTCTGCTTCATCTCAATGATTACAGTAAAGCATACACAAGTCTTAACATTGACTGTTGTGATGATCCGCTTATATAATTATATTATGCCATAACTGCATAATAATGAGCACTGACATAATTCAGGATAATAAAAGCATCACAAGGTTCAGGAAAAAAAGAAAGAACTACATATTCATAAAGTGCAGTAGATCAATTCTAGGTCATATTTCATCACAAATGAAAAAATATATATTTTGCTTAAAGAATAAATATATTCATAATAAAAAAACTATTCTCATTACTGTAATGCAAAAAATTATATTTGTATTTATTAAAATTGGATACATTCATATACACACACAATGTACTGTACTTGTTGCTGCACCGCTGTTTATTAAATTGACAAGAATCTAATGAAATCAACCACTGAAGAATATAAAAATAAT
Organism: Oxygymnocypris stewartii; assembly: GCA_003573665.1. Taxonomy (NCBI): domain Eukaryota; kingdom Metazoa; phylum Chordata; class Actinopteri; order Cypriniformes; family Cyprinidae; genus Oxygymnocypris; species Oxygymnocypris stewartii. Next base: position 90,100 of record QVTF01024376.1, read on the forward strand.
TATTAAAAGTAAAACATCTGGACTCACAGTAATTTAGTATTTTAGAGGGAAATTGTTCATAACTATAATTAGAAAAGGCACAAAAAATGGGATCAATTTCTTTAAGCAACATATATATATTTTTGTTTTTAAATGAAAAATGACCTGGACATTTTTCTGTGAGATTAACCCTAATAGGAGTGTTTTTCCAAGCTTCCTTTATGTGGGATACATAATTATATGACTAATTAAACAACATTGTTGACTGGCGACTGATTTGATGTGCACTACAAAACAAGGTATTTGTCCAAAATATATACGCACATTAAAATGTAAACATGAGTCTAACTTTTAGCAATTTTATGATCACCCAGCATGTCTCTCACACACAATTTGGTAAATAATATCTAGGGGACCGTGAAGCAGCAAACGGGACCCAATCACATTGAGGAGGGGTGTGAGGCAGGATTATATGGGCTGGGAGGAGGTGCTGGATGAAAAGGGAAGGAAATGGGGCGGAAGCGTAAATGAACAAGTCCATAAGGGATGGGATGGGACGTGAAACGGGAGGAGAAACTATATATCAGAGCTCATCTCAGTGCACTGTTTGTCTGATATGTGGGATGCCAGCGAGTCAATGATGTCCAACAGCAGCGGTTGGCTGAGCGATCGCAGGTTGGGGAGCTTGGACACCTTCAGGGAAGGAAGGAGAACCAAAGAAATAAATGGTAAACAACACAGGCCATGCAAGAGACCGCAAATAAACAGCCAAAAGGAAACAGATAAGCTAACAGGACCAAATAGAACAGAATATCAAATATGTTTTGGGAATTATGCTCACAAAAGGCACTCACTGGCATTTAAAAATACTAGAATTGTTTGGTGTAACCAAAAGTGGGACAATTTTCACCTACTGAAGTGAATTTAATCTATTGAATAAGCCTAGATGCATATCAAACACACAAGTCTTAGATAATAAAAAGCCTTTAGTTGTTACAGATCTCTCTGTATTAAAAATGAATGCAGTATTGTATATATTTAATAGCTTGTAGAGGTTATCCATGTCACACTGAATGTCTTGGTGACGTGTTTTTAGCCGTGGCGAGGTAGCCAGCACACACTCAGAGCTGTGGTCAATAGCACACCCACCTTGGTGAACTGATGGACTATAATATTCAGGCAGTGTTTCTTCATATCCAGAGCTTGAGTCTTATCAGCCGCTTCCAAGATCTAAGGGTGAAGAAAGGGTGATAGCATGTGACTGCTGTTCGTGATTATCAGATGTTATGATAATCAGTACTGTTCAAAAGTTTTGGAGTTGATAGGATTTAATGTTTTTGAAAGAAGTCTCTTATGCTTTTTAACAAGACATCTGTGCATATTTCGCTCCTGATTCAGATCAAATGACGTTTCTCACCGGAGAAATCAGTTAAAAAGTTAAATTGCTGCAATGATGAATTTGTTTCTTACAATTATGCATATTTTGGCTTCACAAGACATTAATTGATGGACTGGAGTGGTGTGGATTTTTGTGATGATTTTTTTTCAGCTGCTTGGACTCATTCTGACGGCACCCATTCACTGCAGAGGATGAGCAAGAGATGTAAAGTGAGCAAGTACCTGTAAGACATTTTCAACGGTAACGTTCATTTCCAGATTTTGCTTGCAGTAGGCTTGAAGCCTGTTGTTGGAGAAACCGTAGTAATAAGGTGCTGCAAACAGGTATCTGTGCGCTAGTTAAGGACAAATAAATAATTATAATTTGCTCAGGTCACTTCAATTTAAACTGATATATTTATTCTATCTGTTTTATTATCCCATGAAGAACAATAGCTGATTATAAAGTAACAGAAAACCTCTTCGTAACAGCTACACTATTTAAGGCACTGCTCATGTCTCTTGCATGTGGGATGAGTTGTCCAAATATTTGATGTGACACATATTCCTTCAAATATGTAATCATAATAATAACAACAATAATAATAATAATAAATGGGGTCAAAAACAATGCAACAATGCATTGTGCATGCAACCAAAAAAAAAGATTGCATAAAATGGAGCACATGAAGCAGTAAAAAAGGATACAGCGAGTCCTCTGGAGGCATGTTGACGTCCCCATAATAAATGTAGCGCAGCATGGACTCAAAGGCCTGTGTACTAGGAACCATCTCACCTATTGAAATGTTCACCTGGCCGTCCTCCGGCATGAAGGAGCGGAACATGGCCTCAAAATAACTGTCAAAGTATCGAGGCAGCAATCAACTGGTACATTATTAAAATTCACAAAGTTAAAATGCAAATAAAATAAAAACTTTAACTAAATATTTCAGTAAGCTGCCATGGAAAAATTTCAGATTTTCATTAATTATTTCATGAAAATAACTAATATAAAAACTGAAGGGGGGAAAAAACGGCCAAAATCAGACAACAAAATCACTAAAAATTGACAATATAAAAAAAAATCTACACCAATTCAAAATATGAATATATACTATACCATTATTTACTTTAAGAGTTAAAAATTGTAGGAATATTTTTTTTTTATATAAATATAAAAACATAAATTTTCTTAAATGTACATGTGAAGGTCCATTAAAACAGTCATAATCTCATCTTTAACACTTTAAATCTAAAGGTCTGTTACAGGCCCTAGTTACTGTTGTACACTACCTGGAGCGAGCAGCAAGTATGGCCTTATGTGCAGGGCGCGGATGACCATCTAGCAAAAGGATGATGTCACAGAACTCATGGCCCGCCCCCTCCAGATAAGCCTTCATGTCCTGCACCAGAGACGTACCTGAAACAAAAAAAGTGTGCAGCCATAATCCCTTATTTTGGATCTGTCCTGAAAGCTTGAGTGCTTACAGTGAAAGGACAACGAGAAATGTGTTGAATATTACCTATATCCACCGGCTGATCTGAATAGACTCGGAGAGGAGGCTGCTGTTTGCGCCTCACTATCTCCACGATCAGCGGAGTGGACAGGTGCTCAAACTCTTTGGTCATGATCACCTGGTTAAAGTGACTCTCCTTCACCACAAAGTTCAGACAGTGTTCCTGGGGGTGGAAATAAACAGATACAGAAGAGAAACAGACATTCTGACAAGGACGTTTTCTGTGATCAGGTGTGTGTTACTTCAGCTTTACCTTGAGCTGGTCCAGCTGAAGTTTGTTTGCGTTTTCACACACACTCAGGACATTCTGCAGATCGACCGATGCCTCAATGTACTGCACACAGAGCTGCTCCAGTCTGGACAGTTTAAAACTCAGAGCGAGTTTATAAACGTCCATGATCAACAGCACATCCTGGACATGACCTGTTGAGAGACATGACGAATTCAAATAGTGCCCTGAGACACTCTCTGTGCCTTTTATTAAGCAAATCTACAGAAGACTTATGGAAGCCATTTAAAAAGACTAAAAAAATGTTTTTAAAACTTTTCTATCACAATTGTTAGTTTATATCTCATGATTCAGACTGTACTTCTCATAATTGCTAGCTTATATCTTGCAGTTTTGTATTTTGCAACTCTGAAGCGTCAAATTTGTGAAATATAAACACATAAAAGTCAGAATTGTGAGATAAGATGCTTTTTTTGTTGCAGAAAGAAGCTTCCATAAGTCTGAAGATAAACAGGTGTTCAGTGTGACTTACCTCTACGTGGGTACTGTATCTTATCTGTGTACAGGAACTGCATCAAAACCTCAAACGGCTGTGCTTCTGCTTCTCTGATTGATACTTCTAATAAAGGAGGAACTCTTGAGGACCTTCCAGAGCTGTCCTTCTGACCGCCGGAAGCCAGGCTCCTCACTCTCCTCATTGCATTCCAGTTTACTCTTCTACAAAAGAGAGGTTTACATTCTGATTAACCAAAAAGAAAAGGTTTTGGCCAGGAATTTGCATTTCTTATGAGAATGCACATAAAATGAAAGAATATCTATCGTTTAAAAATTAAACAATGCAAATCATAATAGTGCAAGTTAAACATCTAAAAGAGGTAATATATATTTAATAAACATTTAGTCATATTTATGAAAATAAAATGACACAAACCACACAATTTGACATTAGGGTAAAGGTGCCCTTAATTTATGCATTTGATTATTTAAGAGCACCTTTAAATGTATGCATACCTACTCTCAAAAATAGAAATGAAAATGAAATGGACCTGTTTCTGTCGATCTCTTGCCTGTAGAATCTTCTTACGGAGCCACTTACAGCGAGCGGTTACAATGACAATATGACCCAGGACCTTCTCCTCCCTCTGTAAACAGAAACGGTTTAGAAAAGGCGATTTATTACGAAAACTAAAATGTAGCCAATTATTCAGAATGACGGTGTATCAGATATTTTCTTTCCAGGATAAACTGACCTCTCCCAAAATAAACTCTACGTCACAGAACTGACGGTTTTCCCACAGTTTGCCATAGTCCTCATGAAGTGTGCACTTTGGATAACAAGAAAACTAGGACAAAAGATCAGTTAGAATAATACAGTATGTTCAGTTGCATTAGATGAAGCGGATGTTATTTCTGGAGGACAAGCCCTCACCTGAAACCTGTACATTTCTCCACTGCGCACATTATTGTCCACAGTCCCTCCAAAGATGTACATGGCATCATGGATAACAGCCGCTGCATGGAACAGCCTCCCACTTGGCATCTGAGAGAAATTAGAAGGACAGTTGATAATTATAGATTACACACCACAAAACAAAAGGTAAATACTTTTTCCCCAAACTACAGAGAAACTTAATTCATTCAAAATTAAAACATCCACAATTGGGTAATGTATGCTTATGATGTTATGAATTTATGGGTACTGCCAAATCTATAACTGTTCAGATGTATTTCATAAAAAAAATACAATTAATGAATTGAACTGCTTGTGTTTTATATGGTTACAAACAAAATACACTAACTTTCAAAAGTTTGTGGTCTGTAAGATTTTTCAAATGTTCTTGGAAGAAGTCGCATGCTCACAGAGGCTGCATTTATTTAATAATAAAAAATAGTGCTGTCAAATGATTCATTGCTATTAATCGCATCCAAAATCAGTTTTGGTCACATATGTGTGTGTGTGTGTACTGTGCGTGCGTGCATATATATAACATGTATACATAAATACATACACACAGATGCATGTATATATTTCATTTATTAAATATATTTATAATATAAATTATATGAATATACAGTATACATTTTGAAAATATTTACATGTATATATTTGTGTTTTTATATACACATAATAAATATAAAAGTTTGACAGCACAATAAAAATATTGTTAAAATAAAATGATTAAATTTATAAGAACTGTTTTTAATTTGAATATGTGGTTTATTCCTGCGATGGAAAAGCTGTATTTTCAGCATCATTACTCCAGTCTTCAGTGTCACATGATCCTTCAGAAATCATTATAATATGCTGATTTGCTGCTCAAGAAACATTTCTTATTATTATCAATGTTGAAAACCATGTTGAAAACAGCAAATTAATATTATATAATACAACAGCGATGTATTCTTTTTAGCATTCTTTGATGAACAGAATTTCTTTTTTATAATAATGAAATAAGATTTGAACATAAATGCCTTTAATGCAACTGTCAATTTAATACATTGACTAATTGCTGAATAAAAGTAGTCCATTAAAAAATATATCTTACTGACCTCAAAGTAACTTTTGAAACGTGACAATTTAATGAATTGTTGTAATTATGTTAGCCGGTGTCAAATTCCTCATATTCCTCGTATTCTCTCATACCTCGCTGTCTGTGCTGGGCTGAATGACCTCCCATGTCTGAGAGTCCACATCATAAGAGTGCAGTTCATTGGGTAGAGTGTTGTCTGCCGCCCCTCCAAACACATACAGGTGACGGTCAAACGCCACCATGGTGTGTCCGTAGCGTCTCTGAGGGGGCGGAGGGGAGCCACGCAGTAAGTGCTCAGTGGGAATACGGGTCCATCTGAAGAAGAAAAAACACATTCCTAATTCATTTTAACAAATACATTGTTCCTCTATATGTAACATGAAACTGAATTGAGCTGAATAATGACACTACTGTCTTCTGTAGAGCTGCTTTATAGGTAAAACTGACATTAGTTCATGATTGATGAACTCAATCCACAATGACTTTATTTTGTATGTTTATTACTGTGAAGCTACTTTGAAAAAATCAAAATAAATCTGACTTGACATCATCAAAATTTGTGTGCATATTACACATAAAATGAGATTTATCAATGTCCTCTCTCCCATGCTCACATGTGGCCTTTGAATTCAAACTGAAAGAGGTTGTTGGTGATCTTGGCTCCACTTTGGCCGGAGAAGACAAACATCTTATCCTGACATACAGCTACTGGGAAGTTACAACAGGAAGGTGGGATTTCACCGCTTTGTTCAATCTAAAGGTAACAAAGAAAGCGGTACATCAGAAACAATCCAACATGGTATATGTTCACTGGCATTATATGCTGGCTGTTTTCACACACTGCAGCCACACAACTGTTCCAAAACAAAGTGATTTTGGCATAGTAGGTCCCCTTTAAGGTGAACACAAACCTTTAAGTAACGTTTAAAATCAAATAACAGCCCTGCATCGTGAAAAAAAAACTAATTATTTGCACAAAAAGGCTTAATATTAACTAATTGGATTATACGGAGTTCAAAAATTCCAATAAAAACTTCCCATCAGTTAGTTTTATGAAATGTTCAAATAATGCAGTTCTGTCAAATAACTTTATAAAATCTGTCCTTTTCTGTTGCTGTTTGGATGCTGACAGTGACACCTACAGATTTAGCAGAAAACATCTGAGTCATGTTAGCATTTTCTTCTGTTACTGCCCATAATTCTATGATTGATACAGGGTTAGGCATAAAATAATGTCTTCAGAATCATTCATGCATGTGAAAATTGGTGTAATAATTAGACAATCCTGTTTTTGAATTAAATTTATGTAAACAGTCACCTCTTCCCAGCATGCCTGCTCACGATCCTGAAGACTGATGGTCCACATGTCATTTAACCTGTTGAAAACAAAAAAGGCTTCATAGAATAACATTTCAAATATCCCTTAGTCTTATGTTTTTTTTTTTTTTTGCCATTCAAAGCTGTGTAAAAAAGATAGGATTAATACACTTGCCTGGCATTTCCATCATATCCAGCAAAAATCCACAGTTTGTCATTATAAACCGTCGCTCCATGAGCTGATCTGGCAACCAGACTGCAGCATAAAATACAAAAAAGGTAAAAGTATTAAGAACAAAATTGTGTGTCAGACAGGCTATAACACAATTATGAGAATCAACATGATTTACCGTCCCTCCACCTTCCATTCTGTCCACTGCCCGGTGGCGAACTTATACTCAAATAGATCATTTTTGTTTTTCAAGTTAGAGTTTGAATAGATGTCTCCAGTGTAGCCACCTAAAATACAAGCAAGAAAACATTACACATACAGGACAGGAAAACACAACATTGAAAAGCACACTGAAAACCTACCGAACACAAACATGCTGCTTCCATACACAACAGCAGAGTGATGGTATCTTGGCGCTGGTGGGGTGCCAGTAGTAAATGCCCTATTTAATGACAAATCGATGTAAGAGGCTACATAAAACATATTTAAGCACATTAACCTTGAAACTGTCATACAACACTCACCGACACCAAGAGCAGTCCTTCACATCAAACCGCAACAAGTCATTAAGCATGTTCTTGCTGAAAGAAATAATCACTCTTATGAGATCCTTCTGTGTTTTAGAGTGCAGGAAAAGTAAGGGAAAACAAATACTCACCCATTGTCTCCTCCAAAGACATAGATGGCATCTCTGTATGCCACAACAGTGTGTTTGCTACGCCTGCAAGAAACAAAACTCAGCTTCAATGGAGAAGTCCATGGAGAAAAACTGTTGTAAATGAACAAATAAACGGTGTACCTTGCACCCACAAACTCATCACACGGTGGCAGCCTCCTCCAGCGGTGGACGGTCTCAAAAGGCCCGAAGTCGAGAGTCAAATACTCAACACTGTCAGAGCAGCTGTGGTCAAAATCAACACTGGGAGCAACTTTGGATTTACAAGACATGGCTCCAGGAAACCATGACATCCAATTCACATCTAACACGGTTTGGTCCAGCCGAAGGACCGAGTTTAGAACGAAAAAAAATCTAATTTGTTTGCAAGTTGTCTGACTGTTTGATCCGTTTCAGGTTCATCTGAATCATGTTCCCCAAATGATTATGATTGTTTACAATCTCAACGTTAACGTTACCTTAAGTCTGACTAGCTAACGTTAGCTATAACTGCGTCTGATCATCTGCCACGGTAATCATCTAAAAGCTTAATATAAAACGAACGTGAAATATCAAACTTCAACGGGTCGATAGAAAGAAATAATATTATGAAAAACACATAAATAAGATTTGCATCTCTTCCAGCTTTTCTGATCTAAACGTCGAGGGTGGAGACGAAACTATTTGACATGCGCAGACTCTCGGCTTTGAATGGAGGAGAGCACACTAGACGTCATCAACTACATAAAAACACACAAAATGAATTACACGTATTTTATTTATCACAATTGAATTTTATTACTAAAGCGTAGTTTTTCATTCTTACATGTGCGCAAATAGAAATAAAAGCAAGTAAAGGCAGAGCAGACGTGACAACATACGCGTGAGGTTGCATTTCCATTGGTTGAAGTTTTGAGGGGCGGGAGCAAAGCAGGAAGGTGACTGGAGCTCGCGGCAACAACTCAAAACGCGCCAAATTTCTATGGAGGCGGCAAAGTGTGAACAACGGAAATGTATATTTTTACAGTAATGTTCTATGTACCAGTGACAACGCGATTTGTATGAAAATATACAAGTAGATATGATATTTGATCATTGTTGTTAGGACATTAATGATATTCATGCGAGCAGCAAGTCTAATATTAGCGCGCGTTCTTAGTGTGTCGAGTTGTGTACGTTACAGTGAAGCTGTTAACTAACTAGTTTTCCTGTAATTAGTGACTGATTTCAAAGAGAGTCTTGCAGATTCTCGTCAGCTATGGTTTTACAGAACAGTGGGCGATATAAAGCAAACCGAGGTGGTGGTGATCAGGACAACCAGCAGTAAGTGTTCATAATGTTGACATTTCAGCCTATGTAACGTTAGTTTCATGTCAATTTAGTGTAAAAGCAAATGAATCAATGCCTTTAAAATATCTTGGTTATCAAGTAACGTCCATATGTGAAGAGCAGACAGTGTTTGGGTTGTTGACAAATTAACTTATTTCTTTAACATGAAGATTTCGTATTCATCTGTATGTTTATACGTATATTATAGCCAGGTAAATGGTAAAAATAGTTTGTCAAGATTTTTAATACCTTTTTTGCAGTGAGATTGTCTTAATTATGTTATTTTTTTAGTATTAGTTAGATATACTATTATATATTTTTTTAGTGCTGTAAATCGATTAATTGCATCCAAAATAAAAGTTTTTGTTTACATAATATATGTGTGTATATGTATATATATATATATATATATATATACTGTTTATATTTATTATGTATATATAAATACTAGCACATGTATACATGACAATTATGTTTATATATTTATGTATAATAAAATATAAGAATATGTATAAACAGATGTATAACCATAAATATTTTCAAAATATATACTGCGTGTGTGTGTATTTATATATACATAATTAATCAACACAGTACGCATACATTTGATATGTAAACAAAAACTTTTTTTTTGGATGCGATTAATTGTTTGGCAACACTAATTTTTATTAACATATTGATTTAACTTTTATTAATATATTTCCAGCTTAATTAAAATGTTGTTGTTGTTTTGGGGGGTGGGGGGTGGTATGTGAGTCATTTTTATTATTTTTTTGTCTATGTAGTTTTAATTCATATTTTGTGCGGTTTGTTTTATTTCAGTTAGTAATTTTAGTACTTCAACCTAAACTTATTTTAGTTAAAAATAAGTTTCATTCACATTTTTTAGTAGTTTATTTAACAGTAATTATTTTTGAAGTACAATTTTTTTGTTACAAATTCATGCAATTTCAGTTAATATGAAGTCATTAAACTGAATGTAACATGATTATGCAAGAATGAAAGAGAATATTTAGCCGTTTTTGCAGTTGTCAAAGTGGCTGTCGAATCTGGTGGCAGTGAATTTTGTGTTGCTTTAAGGGATGATGCATCAGCTTTGTCTGCCGTCAAGCGGCTGGAGCGCAGTCAGTTCACTGATGGGATGGATGAGCGCTTTGGCTTCGAACGGATGAAAGAACCTGGAGAGAAAACAGGATGGCTGATCAACATGCACCCGGTAAGAATGAATATCACACGATCAACACAGGATTTAGATTGGCAGTAAACCTTGCTTTCTTATAATCTAGCCAAATATAATGAAGGGTATTAAACAATGTATTTCTTCTCAGACTGAGATTCTGGATGATGACAAGCGGATGATCAGTGCTGTGGACTATTACTTCATACAGGAGGATGGAAGCAGATTCAAGGTGTTTTTTTTACATCATTTCCTAAATATGAATATGTATTTATTCCAAACCAAATACTAAAAGTTACTCCATGTTGTAAAATTACAAAGGTTTGGGATCTGGAAGATTTATTATGTTTTTGAAAGAAGTCTTTTATGCTCACCAAGGCTGCATTTATTTGATCACAAATACACTAAAAGCAGTAATATTGTGAAATTTACTCCAGTCTTCAGTCACAGTGTCACATGATTCTTCAGAAATCATTCTAATATGCTGATTCACAAGAAACATGTTGTATTATTATCAATGTTGAAAACTGTTGTGCTGTTTAATGTTTTTGTGGAAACCATGATTTTGGTTTTTCAGGATCCTTTGATGAATAGAAACGTTAAAACAAAAACAGCATTTATTTGATACAGAAATCTTTTGTAACTTTATAAATGCCGTTCACATTTTATGTCTTTACGTCACTTTTGAGTTTTGATCAATTTTATGCGTCATTGCTAAATGAAAGTATTAATTAATTAAGTAGTGTATTTTATCCTGAATCACATTGACCTAGAGCAGGATAAAGAATATCTTATGTTGACATAGGTCCTGATGTTGTAAGTTTCAGCTTTTTGTGTACGTGTCTCTCACAGATTGCTCTTCCCTATAAGCCGTATTTCTACATAGCCACTAAAAAGGTGAGTTTAAAGCTTTTGCACTGAATCAAAACACTTTGGGTTGGATGGATTGAATGATGATGTATTTTTGTGTTTTCTAAAGAACTGTGAAAGAGAGGTTATCTCCTTCCTGTCGAAGAAGTTCCAGGGAAAAGTGACAAAGCTTGAAGTTGTCCCGAAGGAAGACTTAGATCTGGTGAGTAAAGTTCTGTCATACATTAGGTCAGTGTTTCCAAACCTTTTTTCTGCCACGGCACAGGTTTGAAAAGCAAAAAATCCCTCGACACACCACTAAGCACTTAAAAAAAAAAGAAGATTAAAAGGGGAAAAGGGTTGACTGACAATTTGAGGATCCAATGGCGTTACGAGGTTTAATCACAAGCTCTTTTGAATTAGGGATGGGCATTTTTGGCAACTTCTTCGATCATCGGTAGGTTTCAAAAACAATTAATCGAGTACTCGGGGGAGAGTAATATATAAGATAATGAAAATATCTGAAGACTTTATTAAAATGATAATTAATGTAAAAAATATGAAATGAAAACATAGACACATAATTAGATGTTAGATTAGGATGCAGCAATCTTATTAAAAAAAGAATAGCTGCCTGAGGTGAAGCTGACTGTATGCCAATAAACTGAAACCCGTTCTATGACACTTCCTATGATATTAATCAGATAACATAAACATAACATAACAACTAGTATCTGCACAAAAGGATGCTTATGCCAGTGAACTTTAAGTTACGCGCGCGAGAGAGCGAGCTCCCGCCGTTATGTGCTTTCAACAGCGCGCTAAAACACGGGCAAAGACAGGGTTTACTATAGATTTCACATCCTATAAAGTTCTCATTATAATGCTTATGTCATTGTTTAAGGCAGATCTGTGCTATATTTTCATCTACATCAAGTGATTCCTAAAATCACCTGCATGTTTTCAATGTCATACGAAGTACAAAAACAATTTTAATTGAAGTATACCTACTGTTGAACAAATATGACAAAAAAACACTGCTGCATTATTATAGATTGAGTATTTTTGAAAAAGAAACATCTAAAAGCAATATGACCGTCTCAAATAACAGTTAATATCAGGCTTTGCATTTGAGCATGAAACTAAACACTGGTAATATGCAGCGCATTCAGCATGTAAATAAATGTCAATTTCCCAACGCATCCTATATTAGATGAATCAGACATGTATGTGGTTAACCCAGACATCACTACATGACTTCAAATGAGCTTCTCTCTCTTCTCACGTCTATTGAACCGCATGCTGTGGCCAGCTAAACAATCAGAGCTCAGGGTGCTGCCCAAAGTGCTGCTAGAACCAATCAGAATTTTTTTTCCACTATCATCTTTTTTCATGATCGGTCTTGGCCGAGGAATAGATCGCTGTTGCACATCTCTATTTTGAATGCTTTTCATTGATTAAATATTTGTAAAATACCCAAACGGACATAAAGATTACTGTCGTGGCAATTTTTAACTTACTCTCATCAGTCAAGAGACAAACTCACTCTTAGTCTTTTAAAAGGTTTATTCTTTGCAAAGAAGGTCAGCAGTCATACAGACACACGAGTTGTTGCAGAGTGCGACCAAAAGGGGAGGGTGCTCCCCCACCTTATATTCACACACTCAAGGTTACAGGGTTACAATCGTGCGGCTGTACTTTTCCTCTCTTGGAGAGGAAGCAAATAGCATTCTACTAAATCATGTTGTACAGCCTTACTCCCTTAGGGCCTATATGACCTCTAAGGTCAGCATAAAATGAATTTTCTTCAACAATTACCAATAGCACAGATTTTAAATAATAACAGAGACAGGAAGATTTTGATAATTGTCCACGGCACACCCTTACATTTGTGTACCGCGACACAGTGGTTGGGAAACACTGCATTAGGTGAACAATTCTGCTGATTTGCTTGCCTGATTGATTTATGTCAATATATGAGCTCAGTATGAACCATAATCTCTTTATCAATGCTCACCTTTAATTGAGTTAATTTATTGATCCTCTCTGTGTTTACTGTATAACCGAGAGATGCCCAAACCAGGGCCACTTGGCCAAAGTTGACCCATGATAGGGCTTGAAAAACTGCTTGCCCGACGTCCCGGGTCTATTGTGCTTTCCTGTCGGGCTAACAAAATGTATCACCACTCTGCCTGACAGGCTATCTTAAATACAGGACTCCCGCAGGTCCCTAAAACTCCTAAAGATGCACCGATTGACCGGCCAGTGATCGGAATCGGCTGATTTCTCAAAATGACCGGCTTTGATCGGTGACCGACCTGTCAGTCTCACGTCTTGCCGATTCTGAGCCGATCCTTTTATTGCCAGCGGCGCAGGCAGAGACGTCACAGCCACACGCACACTCACAGTAGATAGATATCACAGTCGTGAGTATACATGTCGTTTCACGTGAGAATGATTCTAATTTTAATGGCATTCAGTGTAAATGGCGATTGATAATGCATTTATGTCGTGCCAGATGAGGCTTGAACAGCCTGTGTGAGTGTGTGAGAGAGACAGCACAGTCAAAGTAACTCAAAATGTATAGATGCATACTGTGGTAGAAAAAAATAAGATATTTACAAATAGGGGTGGGTGATATGACCAAAATCTTATATCACGATATGACAAATTTTATATCACGATAACAATATATATCACGATATAGTGTTTTTTTTTTCGTTTTTTTTTTTTTTATTATATTAAAATCTTTAATACCATAGAATTTTTATAATCCTTGTCACCAATGTCAATATCAAACTAATACAAGCCTAAAGAGAAAACTCCACCTCACTGAAGATAAATAAACAGTCAGTGATGAAATAAGGATAATAAACTAATTGCAATAGGACAAAAAAATACAATAAATAAGAAACTCTACAAACATTGTGTAAATTAATTAGTCTTTACTGTGATAGACATTGATCTATGATAGATATAATTAACACATGTATTATGTATAGATTCTATACATATTATAAATATATATTTATTATTTTTATGTATTCTCATTAAAGTTACAAAAGTGGTTTAGTCGAGAGCGGTGAGATTTTCTAGCAGTGTTATGATTAACATGAATGGCGGACAGAACGAATATTGAACGCTTCCCCTTTAAGACCGAAGTCTGGATCTAATACACTGTTACATATGCGTTTTCTCTTTCTGAAGTTTACTCGCTCTTAAGACCTAAATCGCTGTGTTTATGAGGATACTTGCAAAGACGGGGATTCTGACGCACATAAGTGTTTTTATGTAATTGTTCAAAGTTGGCGGAAAAGAAAAGGCGCGCTCCTCTAACACAGAAAGAGACACGCACGCATATAGGTCTGTTGTTAGATTTTTTTAACAGCTTAAAATCTGTTGTTTTAAAACTGCAGTGCTTAAAAACGCATGACCACGCTACAGGTGTAGTCCGTCATTTAGGAGCGAGCTCCTGGTTTTGTCCTGGCTGGTCGTTCTGTCTCCCCTTCACACCCTGTGGTGGGTGGTGTATAAAGATCGCAGTCTCTCAAATGATGAAAAGGTATTACCGTAAACAATCTATTTTGCGACACCACGATATAAACGATAGAACATAATATGAAACGATAGACTTTTTATTTCGTCCATTCGATATATATCGTCATATTGCACAGCCCTATTTACAAAATATGATTTAGGTAAGCAACATTATACGACCATGATGTTGCCCTGAATATCAATATCAGCACGATTGCAATGTGACACTGATTTTATACAATACTATTTAAATCAAAGCCACAGCAGAACTGTTGTGTCTCCGAGCAACACACAGCGGTGTTTCGTTACTGAACGAATCAACGTTTTTGAAGGAATCGAGTGAGTCAATTGATTCAGTGGCCCATTCATAAGGACAGACAATTGACTCGTTTCTGAATGAATCGGTTGAATGAATGAATAAATGACTCGCTCATTAAAACAGACATTTGCCGCCATCTACTGGTGGTTTAGTCATTTTTTCAACATTTATTTGTATGTTTAAAATAAATATGTAAAACATTAATCTTATAAAATTATTTATGCATTCGAAATGTTCCAGTGTAAATGCATTCATGGCACCTCAGCTTCATCAAACTGTCTGTGTAAATGCATCTAATATACCACTTCAGATGCTGCTTCTGTTTCCTCAGAAGTGGAAATATAGAGTTTGTTAATACTAACTTCATTTGAATGGTCAGACTTCCCAGAAATCGGAAATCGGCCAAAAAAATTGCAATCGGTGCATCTCTAACCCTAAATAGTGAAATCAAATTATTTGTTGATATTTGTGTATTGAAAATATTTTTGATTTACATTTAAACTCCTATCTGATTTTTTATATTTAAAAAAAAAACAAAAAAAAGGTATTTTTTTTATTTAGGCTAGTTCAATTAAATTTTATGGTTTCAGAGTACCTGCCCAAAGGGCTACCAGGGATTTTGACATTTTGTGAGCCTTGCATGATGATCTGTGATTTGTTCTGCCGTGGCATATCACCAAAGAGATGAAAAAGTAATAAAAACAAATCATTCTACTGGAGTATATGCCAAAGTTTAATATTTACACCATGTATTTCTACATTTTATTTAATACTGTTAATGTAATGCAACATTCACCCCATGTTTTATTTCTGACCCTTTGTAGTAAAAAGTGGGAGCACCTCTGCTCTATAATGTCAATCATTTGACTGCTGTGTGTCTTTTAAAGCCTAATCACCTGGTGGGCCTGAAGAGGAATTACATCAAACTCTCTTTTAACACGGTGGATGACCTTGTTAAAGTGAAAAGGGAGATCTCACCTGCTGTCCGCAAGAACAGAGAGAGAGAGAAGTCCAATGATGCCTACACCAGCATGTTATCCAGGTATTCGCACATTGGCAACAAAAGGAAAAGCCTTAAAAAAGATTTAGAAAATAAGATAAACTTTAAGAAAAGTCTTTCTCATTTAATGCACTTGACACTGTTCACCATTGTTATTTGGTCCCGTAAATAGAGTAAGGCATTTGTGTGTTACAGTGCTTTGGTTGGTGGGAACGTAGTGACCGAGAATGAGGAATGCACTTCGAAGAAAATGACTGAGCAGCGTGACAACATCGTAGACATGCGGGAATATGACGTGCCTTATCATGTCCGCGTTTCTATTGACCTGAAGATTCATGTGGTAAAGAAACAATAGAAGCTACATGACTGATTATCAGGTATGTTTAATATTCAAGTGAGACCTTGATTGTGCGTTCTGTTTTCTGACAGGCTCACTGGTACAATGTGCGGTACAGAGGAAGTGCCTATTCTCCTGAGATTGTGCGCAGGGATGATCTTGTGGAAAGACCTGTAAGATTCTTAACAAACCTTGTCTTAAAGAATGTAGATGCTGAAGAGTTTGGTTTTAGACCGTCTCTGGTTATCAAGATTATTTTGAATAATGTCATTCAGCTTTATGCATGAATTAGGAAGAATCACTGAATCATTGCAGTATGTTTCTGTCTGTCTAAGGATCCAGTTGTGTTGGCGTTTGATATTGAGACCACTAAACTCCCACTGAAGTTCCCTGATGCTGAAACAGACCAGATTATGATGATATCGTACATGATAGATGGGCAGGTAATGTCTTTTGCGCTCTTAGCTTTCTGATAGGTCAGTCATTCGTTACATAGCTGTTTTATCCGTTCTGCGGTTAAATTTAGTTTGTTGGCCTCTTTGATGGGTTTAATACTTGACATGGTTTTTAATGTACTTGTGTACTTTTTCCACAGGGCTTCCTCATCACAAACAGAGAAATAGTCTCCGAGGACATTGAGGACTTTGAGTTCACCCCAAAACCTGAATATGAAGGCCCCTTCACTGTGTTTAATGAACCTGATGAGGTAAAGATGAAAAGTATATGATGTGCATTATGTATGAGGCTGTTGCTGAGTGCCACAATTAAACAATTGGTATTGCCAAGTTGTTTAACCCATTTTCTGTAGTTTGTAAATGGGCTTTCCATATTTCTGACCATTTCTGTCTGCTTACAGGCCTCTCTTATTCAGAGATGGTTTGAACACGTCCATGAGACCAAGCCGAACATTTTTGTCACTTACAACGGAGATTTCTTTGACTGGTAGGATATGATTTGTGTTAAACGGTCTTATACTATAGTTACTTTTGACATGTTTTATGAAATTACATGGCATTTACTTGTGTTGATGATTGATGTTTTCTTCTCACGTGTTTGTAAAATAGCATGTGCTCATGGTTGGTTTGTGTCTCTGTGTCCTCAGGCCATTTATAGAAACCAGAGCGGCCCAGCATGGCCTGAATATGCATCGGGAGATCGGCTTCCAGAAGGACAATCAGGGGGAATATAAAGCCAGCCAGGCTATTCACATGGACTGCTTTAGGTGAGAGCAGCTGAAATGTTGTCTTAAAGGGGACTGAATGAAAATGACCCACTCATTGCTTATGTTTGGTGTATGTATGACTTTTATTTTAGTAAATACACTGCCTCTCTCTCTATTTATTCAGGTGGGTAAAAAGAGACAGTTACCTGCCTGTAGGAAGTCATAACCTCAAGGCTGCAGCGAAAGCTAAGTTAAGCTATGACCCTGTAGAGCTGGACCCAGAGGAGATGTGCCGTATGGCTACTGAAGAACCACAGGTGCGCTTCCTTTACTCTCCAGCTTCGAACACAATTACACAAATAACTGTTCACTTACAGCTGCAACAAGATATTTAGCTTATCATTGTATTGTGCAGCCAACAACAAAATCTCATTGTTCTAAAATCCTGCTTAACATAGCTGAATATTAAATATTTAATATGCTCTTATTAGCTGTGATGTTTATCAGTTTGTGCATCATTCATTTATTCCCTTTCTTTTGTACTTTTTTTTGTTGTTGAGAAAACTGAACTGAATAGGTCATCGTGGGTGTTACAAAGTCAAGACAATACAATTTCCATGCATTCTTTGCAGTATAGTTTTACACTTATCCTCAGTTGTATGTGTACACAATCCATTTATCCCAATACTTAATACATTTTTCCAAATTAATTCTAACAGTAAATGTAATCTCCATGCAGTATATTTCATTAACAATTCCCAACTATTGGTCCTCCGTTGGAGGGTCAACCTGTAGCCATTTATGTTTACATGTTATGGCTTTCCGACTGCTTGTTAAAAGTATTTTTAATAAGTATTTGTCACTGTCTAGAACTGTTTTAGGTATTTTCACAAGGTACAGCATAATGAATGAAAAATCTAACTCCTCCCCTAATATTTTCCCAATTTCAGCTGCAGCTTCATGCCAGTAAGACTGTATTTTTGAACATGCCCAAAAATATGAAAATGATTAGCCATTGAGGTTCCACATTGTCTCCAACAAAGGCCCCGATTCTGTTCACCTGTGCGTATTGCCGTTAACTTGGCAGTTATAAAGCATCGTATGTAATTCTTTCATCCAAACTCCCGCCAAGATCTAGAATTCGTTGTGTTTGCCTGTGTAACACATATCTGCCCAGTCTTCCTTTTTTATTTGTGACTCTGATTCTTTCTCCCATTCTTGTTTTACATAGTTTGACGTATATTTTTTACTGTATTGTATATGTCCATATAATTTCGATACCAACTTCTTATTGTCTTCTTTTAAATATGCATTAATGAATGTTGTGATCAGGTTTTCATCACTTGTTACTATACGTTTTAATTTTGTATTAAAGTAATCCCTAACTTGCAAGTATCCTGCTTTTCTAATCTAAATGTATCTGACATGGCCTGGAAGCTCAGTAAATTTCCATTAGAAGTGATTGAGCAATAAGATGTAATTCCTCCCCAGACCCATTGTTTAAATCTTTCATCCATCCTAGCTGGTTCCAAATCTGGGTCATGTACTATCCACTTTAATACCCCGGCCTGTTTTTCTAATTGTAATTTCCCCAAAACTCTAAACCACAACTTCACAGTCCAGTTATTTAATTTCCTGTAGTTCCTTTTAGCTTGATTTTTATTCCCAAGTAATGATTGTAAAGGTGTATCTATCTGTAATTTCCAAAGTTTTCCATCTAGACTCGTAGCTCGGTATACACCAGCATATTAAGGGCTTCATTTGTGCAGCATAAAAATAATCCTGGAAACAAGGTAGGGCCCTCCCACCGTTCTCTTTTACCAACTGCAACGTATTAAACCTTATCCTAGGTCTTCTACCATTCCAGACAAATCTCTAAATCATTTGATCCCGTTCATTAAATTGGTTTTGTGATATGTCCAGAGGCAATGACTGAAAAAGATATAGTAAACGTGGTAACACATTCATTTTAATTATTTCTATGCAACTACTCGTGTCTAGTGGGAGTAGAGTCCATTTAGCAAAATCTGATTTTATCTCTTTACAAAATAAGACCATATTTCAAGATTCAACTTTAATAGGCTCAGAATTATATTTAAATATTCATTATTCATTCACTTTTTAATTTGTTTATTTATTTCTAGTTTTTTTTATTTATATATATATATATATTAGTTTATTAAATATTCAAAACAGTGCTTACTTTTGCTTTATGTGCTGTATTATTGTTTTTCAGACTCTGGCCACCTATTCAGTGTCTGACGCTGTGGCCACATACTACCTTTACATGAAATATGTTCATCCCTTCATTTTTGCCCTCTGCACTATAATTCCTATGGAACCCGATGAGGTCTGTTTTCACTACATTTTCTATTTTTAATGTTGCTACACTGTGATCAATCAAAACTGTAGATGTAATCGTAACATCATGTTGTTTTCTTTATATGTGTGTGAACACACAAATGTTTAAACAGGTTTTGCGGAAAGGCTCCGGTACCTTGTGCGAGGCCTTGCTTATGGTTCAGGCCTTCCATTGCAACATTGTCTTCCCAAACAAGCAGGAGCAGGTCTTTAACAAACTCACAGATGATGGTCATGTACTTGACTCTGAGACTTATGTTGGCGGCCACGTCGAGGCTCTAGAGTCTGGTGTGTTTCGCAGTGATATCCCCTGCCGCTTTAAAATGGTAATTAGGACTTCATCTTTAACCAATGCACACAGTATTGAACTGTTTTATTTGTGCTGCATTTACGTAATTATTTATAATTATTCTTGTTCTGACAGAATCCAGCAGCATTTGACTTCTTGATTCAAAGGGTGGAGCGTACTCTTCGTCATGCAATTGAGGAAGAGGAGAAGATTCCCCTTGAGCAGGTCACCAACTTTAATGAGGTCAGTCGGTGTCACGTGGTTAAGATTCAGTATGACATTTTGTGCCTTTGGACACAAGACGTGATGCCTATTTTATGAATTATCATTGGCATGCATACATCTTTCCAAGTTATTCTACAGTTGTCATGTGAATTTTACCTGTTTATAGGTGTGTGATGAAATCAAGAGGAAGCTGATCTCTCTGAAGGAAGTGCCCAATAGAATCGAGTGTCCTCTTATTTACCATCTGGATGTGGGAGCCATGTACCCCAACATCATCCTCACCAACAGACTACAGGTACAGTACAGTTCTCATCTTGGATAGCTTGTAAAGGTGTTGATTTAATTATAATGACATATTAGACACTTTCTAGTTTGTCTCGTTAAGCTGTATATGAATGAAATAAGGCAATTTATCTCTTTCTCTCCATCTGTTATTCTTCTAGCCCTCTGCCATGGTGGATGAGGCGACCTGTGCTGCCTGTGATTTTAATAAACCTGGTGCAAACTGTCAGCGCAGGATGACTTGGCAATGGAGAGGAGAGATCAGTGAGTAATTTGAACTTCTTATATCTTTGAGAAGACGTTTATTTTTTTAACAACGTTATTTGAACTTTTTATTGATCAAAAGTTATAGTAAAGTTATTTATAACATAACAACAGTTTTGTAACCTTTTGTAATAAATCTTTTGTACTTTCTATTCATCAAATATTCCAACATTTGTCATGATTTACACTCAAATATTAAGCTGCACAACTGTTTTCAACAGTGGTAATAAAAAATGTTTCTTGAGCTGCAAATCAGCATATTAGATGATTGTCATTGACACTGAAAATAAATGAAAAGTAAAACGTTTTTATTTTTCCTCTTAGTGCCCGCGAGTAGAAGTGAGTTTCATCGCATTCAGCAACAACTGGAGTCTGAGAAGTTCCCCCCTCTCTTTCCGAATGGTCCACCTCGAGCTTTCCATGAGCTCAACAGAGAAGATCAAGCTCGGCATGAGAAGAAGCGGTTGGGAGGTCAGTATCCACCTGCGGGGAACTAGGTTTTGTTTATTTGTGTGACTTTTGTCTAAGACCAAGATGAGCTTAAATGATGTACTTGTACTCCCTTGTATAGATGAATATTGATACACATTATTACATTTGTATTTGTTTTCTTAGACTACTGTAGAAAAGCCTATAAGAAGGTTCATCTGACCAGACTGGAGGAGAGAGTCACTACCATTTGCCAGAGAGAGAACTCTTTTTATGTTGACACGGTTCGAGCCTTCAGAGACCGTCGTTATGAGTTCAAAGGACTCCACAAGGTACTGTATTCAGACCTAAATCATTTGTATTATTTTATGAATGTTACAGTCTATGTAGTACATCAAACTCTTCTATTTCAAAGGATATGTTTTTCTTTGATATATACTTATAATGTGATAGCTTTAGTGTGCTCAGCTATGCTTGAAGGAATCATTTGTACATCTCTTTTTATGTTTTGTCTGTTCCTATAATCTGTCCAGGTGTGGAAGAAGAAGCTGTCTACAGCACAGGATAATGGGGACGCAGCGGAGGTGAAGCGCTGCAAGAACATGGAGATTCTCTATGAGTCTCTGCAACTGGCACACAAGTGCATCCTCAACTCCTTCTACGGATACGTCATGAGAAAAGGGTATTGAACCATCACTTTTTAAGGCACTTTTATTGCCCCGTCCTAGAGCAGATATATCTGAGGAGTTTCTTGTCTTCAGTAGTTGCTGAGATTGCTGTTTTTTGTTTTATATCTCCTGTTTTGCATGATGTCTCATATTGTGTTTCACAGAGCACGCTGGTACTCGATGGAGATGGCAGGGATTGTCTGTTTCACCGGTGCCAACATTATCACACAGGCCAGAGAACTCATTGAGCAGATCGGGTCAGACCCTTATTTACTGTCAGAGTTTTGGTTATGTGATACATTTATTGTAATCGATTTATTAATTGAATTTATTCTCCTCTTCTTTAGGAGGCCTCTGGAGTTGGACACTGATGGTATCTGGTGTGTTCTTCCCAACACCTTTCCTGAGAACTTTGTCATAAAATCCACCAATGAGAAGGCAAAGGTGACCATCAGTTATCCAGGAGCCATGCTGAATATCATGGTCAAGGTAATTTATCTTTCTCTTCTTTTGACCAGTAAACCACATTATCGGCAGGTTAACTATAAATTAAAAAGGAAGAGATCTTCAAAAAAAAATGGTTAAAAGGGAACAACTAATGATTATCGGGAAAGATCCAATTTTTTTAAATAACTTTTTGTCACTTGTATGTGTAGGAGGGCTTCACAAATCATCAGTATCAAGAGCTGGTGGACCCAGCATCTTTAACATATGAGACCAGAGCTGAGAACAGTATCTTCTTTGAAGTCGATGGGCCATACTTGGCTATGATCCTGCCTGCCTCTAAAGAAGAAGGAAAAAAGCTAAAGAAGAGGTGAGAGAAGTTGAGAACTACATCAAATCACTTTGTGTGTGGACATTGTCCAGTAACTGCAGTCACTAGGAGATATACACTACTGTTGCTTTAGAAAAAAACCTTGACTAATGGACATTAATTATTTTAATCAGAGTTTTTGGTTGCTACCTGTATAGCTTGGTTCATATTTTCTCTATCCTCAGGTATGCCGTGTTTAACGAGGACGGGTCGCTGGCTGAGCTGAAGGGCTTTGAGGTGAAGAGAAGAGGAGAACTTCAACTCATTAAGATCTTCCAGTCATCTGTGTTTGAGGCCTTCCTGAAAGGCATGACTCTAGAAGAGGTTTATGCCTCTGTGGCTAAAGTGGCTGACTACTGGCTTGATGTGCTCTACAGCAAGGTATAGGCAAATATGTATTGGTTTAAGTGACAATTGGAATAATCACTCGCATTGTATTTTATTTTAAATGATTATGCTTGTGTTTAGTATTTTAACTCGTCAAAGCCGCATGATACTCAATGAGAGTGTTGTTCTTGTCTTTTGTTTTCAAGGCTGCCAACATGCCAGATGCAGAGTTGTTTGAGCTGATTTCAGAAAACCGCTCCATGTCCCGTAAACTGGAAGATTATGGAGAACACAAGTCCACCTCCATCAGCACAGCCAAGCGTCTTGCCGAGTTCCTTGGCGATCAGATGGTGAAGGACGCCGGCCTCAGCTGTCGCTATGTCATCTCCCGCAAACCGGAGGGCTCGCCTGTCACTGAAAGGTGAGAACATGTTTCAGTTGTTTTAAATTGTAACAATATTTCACAAAATTACTGTATTTTTATAGTCTGTGTGTGTGTATATATATATAAAGATAAATAAGTTATTTATTCTACCTTACGCAGGGCAATCCCTCTGGCCATTTTTCAGGCTGAAGAGAGTGTTAAAAAGCATTTCCTACGCAAATGGCTGAAGATGCCCAGCCTCTATGACCTTGATATTAGATCTGTGAGTTTATTTTATTCACTGAGTTTACCCTGGATCGTTCTTAACCATAAAATCACAGTTTCAATGATGTGTTCTTTATTGTCATTGTTTTCAATTTTTCCCATATGGTTTGTTCCTTTCCCATGTCAGATTCTGGACTGGAGTTATTACATTGAGCGGTTAGGCAGTTCCATACAGAAGATCATCACTATCCCTGCAGCATTACAGCAGGTAAATAAACATGCCCCTCTGAATCTTTTTATTCACCAGCTGAATCAAGTACTACATCCTGTTGCCTTCCACTATAGTCAAATGTTTTGTCCTAACCAAGACATAGTTGCAACATTTGGTTTCTGTATCTGTCATGTTGCACTCAATTGCCCCACACACTGTGACGTCTCATTGGTGCAGAATTTCGCTCTGCATAACCATATATGGATCATGCAGTGTTCTGATTAGCTGATTAAAAATGTGGAGAGAAAAAGACTGTTTATTATATTTAGCTGTATTTATATTTTCTTGCGTTTAGTTCGATGTTAACAGTTAGTATTTTTGTTCAGGTGAAAAACCCAGTACCCCGTGTACGGCATCCAGACTGGCTGCATAAGAAGCTTCTGGAAAAGAATGACATCTACAAGCAGAAGAAGATCAGTGAGCTCTTTACCAGTGAGGGAAAGAGACAGGTAGGTCTACTGTCACACATACTTTTCACACAACTAGCTGGCTGTCTTATATATACACACATTTTGTTTCTCTCAGGTGGCCCATCAAACCTTACCATCAGGTGAGACTCCTGATATGGAAGACTTTGGTGCTCCTCAGCGTCCTGTGCAGCCTGCCATACTCATCAGCACAAAGAGGAAGAGGATATCTCAAGGAGAGGACAGCCAGGCTGAGTCTCAAGAGCAAGAACTCACACAGTCTTGGAGAGAAATACTGGGGCCACCACCAGCCATTGGCGCCACCCGGGTAATTCAGACACCATAACAACGTTGTACATATGATCAGATATTAGGTTTTGTTATAGTATTTCTATGCTGTCTAACAAAAGAAAGGCTCTATAGTAAAATCATCTGTATTTATATGTGTGTATAGGAGGAACTTCTTGTCTGGTTGCGCTACCATAAGAAAAAATGGGAGCTGCAGCTTCGTCAGAGGAAAGAACGGCGGAAGCGACGGCGTGTGATTGATGGGGAATCTCAGCCGACTGGCGGCGTAATCCGTGGTGGACCGACAACAGGGCTAGGCAGCTTCCTGCGGAGAACTGCTCGCAGTATTCTAGACATGCCCTGGCAAATTGTACAGGTACGTCACACCAGCAGTTTAGATCTAACATACAGTATAGTATCGTGTTTATTTTTTTACCAAAACTATAATAAAAACGGTAGTGCTGTGAAATATTATTACAGTTTAATACAGTTTTCTTTTTGAATAGATTTTAAACTGTAAAGGTGACAATTTTAGAAGCCGTTACTCCAGTCTTCAGTGTTTCATGATCCATCAGAAATCATTCGAATATGCTGATTTGGTGCTCAAGTAACATTACTTATTATGATAATGTTGAAAATAGTTTTTGCTGCTTAATATGTTTGTGGAAACCATTTCAGAATTTTTTGATGAATAGAAAGTGCAAAAGAACAGCATTTATATGAAATATAAATCTTTTGTTATGTAAACGTCTTTACTGACAATTTAATATGAATTTAAAAAATATCTCACTGACCTTGAATGCTGGTGATTCTGAAGTATGAAACATAACAGCAGTTTTGTTCTTTTTAGTAATATCAAAATACATGATGTGTTTCTTTATCCACTTTCTCCAGATTGCAGAAACCAGTCACCCAGGCTTTTATAAGCTGTGGGCGGTCATTGGCAGTGACCTGCACTGCATGAAGCTCAACATCCCACGAGTGTTTTATGTCAATCAGAAAGTGCCTAAGCAAGAAGAGGGAGCTAATTGCAAAAAGGTCAGCAGTATAAAATTTTAACCACCAATTCTGTGAATGATCTGTGTGATGAGCATTCTTGACTATAAGTACATTTAGTGCCATTCAGCTGCTTAAAGATTTAAGCAAGGATTGAGTTTTTAATTGAGTTTGGGACTAATTTCATTTTGATTCATTTAAATGACAGGTGAACCGGATACTTCCACGCTCTGGTGTGGTGTATTATCTGTACCAGTATGCTGTTCCTGAGGACATGTACCAGGAACACATCAATGAGATCAATGCTGACCTCTCAGCTCCTGATATTGAGGGTGTCTATGAGACACAGGTAAGGGCCTTTCCCAAATATGAGATCTTGCTTTTTAATAACTGTTGTGAAATAGGAATTTGTCTTTATTTTGGTAGTAAGCCTGGAATATTTTACATGCAGTATTCTACAAATAGACATATCCAGAGCGGGTTTCTGCACCGTGGTGCATTGCCCTTATTATAGTATCAATAGAGGTAATGTCTGTCTCTTGCCCTTTCATGTGACCTGTAGGTTCCGCTGCTGTTCCGGGCTCTGGTCCAGTTGGGCTGCATGTGTATGGTCAATAAGCAGGTGGTCAGAGACCTGGCTGGCAGAGAGGCGGATACCTTCGACCTGGAGCATCTAGAGATGAGATCCCTGGCCCAGTTCAGCTACCTCGAGCCAGGTGACATAATCGCTTTCAGTGTGTTTTTAGTTTTGTTGATAATAGGTTACAACATTCGCACATGCACTGTAGCAATGCTTACGCATCTAGTTGCTGATGTGCTTCGAGGTGTTCGAGTTAAATATGTGTTTTATGTGTTACAGGCAGTGTAAGGCACATCTACCTGTATCATCACAGTCAGGGCCATAAGGCTCTCTTTGGCCTCTTCATACCATCCCAACGCAAAGCCAGCGTCTTTGTTCTCGACACGGTAAGCTCTAAAATTCAGCTGGAAGCATGTGAGAACTCAAAACTCAACAACAATGAATAGGATACAAACCAAAATAAACAAAAAGATGAACACTCAAGAGTGATAAAGCGTCAGTGAACAGGAAATAACTGATGAAAAGGTCAAGTGCTGTTTAACTACAGTACTTTAATGAATTCAAAACAATATGCCAAAAGAAAAAGTAAAGTAATTTTACTATTATAAGGGGTGTTATTAGGCATGTGTAATGGAGTACCTATAACCACCTCCTCCTTGTGGCTTATTGCTTTGATAAAATGGCAACACAGTGTAAAACACAGTATTTTATTAAAAACTATAATCAAATTAATATCTTATAAATGATATAGTTTACTAGCTTAACTGTAGGTTAAATTAAAATGTCTACTAAGCTAAATCGTTAGCTCAATAACTAGTTGGTAAATGAGGTACTAGGGCAACACGATTTGGAGAAGAAAAATGATGAGCTTGCGTGTAAAAGCACACAATATTTAATTCAATTGCAGCCTTTGCTGTTTGGTTTTATTTAAATTAATCATGCTGCAATATGAAAAATACACAGTAAAACAATTATGCAATTTACACTAATGAAATGTACACCAAATGTAGGTACGCAGTAATCAGATGCCGAACCTGAATTCGTTGTACGGAGCAGAGCGCACGGCACTCCTGGAGAAGACCACAGAGGAGCTGCTGCCACCTGAGAAACATCTGTTTGAAGTGCGCGCTGAAAACGACGTCAAAGCCATCTACCGCGCACTGCAGCGCATTCTCCTCAACTACAAGGTACGGCCTCAACGTGTTATTTAGCACACAATACCGCTGACAGCACAGTTGAGCAGATGAATAACAGCTGTTTCTCTGAACGTGTGCAGGAGGAGCGGCGTGGTCCGACCCTGATCGCTGTTCAGTCTAACTGGGAGCTGCGGCGGCTGGTGGCTGGCATGACTGTACTGGAGGAGTTCCCGGTGGTACCGGTTCATGTTATTGATGAGATAAGTTACAATGTACTGGACTGGCAGCGGCACGGAGCTCGCCGCATGATAAAACACTATCTGAACCTGGACAGCTGCCTCTCACAGGCTTTTGATATGGCCAGGTACATCACACTTTTGTTACTGTCATACTAGACGTTTTATCTTGATTTGACTAGAATTTATTTAATTAGAATGGAAAACTGTCTTTATTTGGCTACACAAAGAATTGCACTGAAGTCCGTTTTAAATGAGTGTCTGGATTTGTTTTTGTTGTTGTGACATTTTTCTCGCTTAATGTAAACAGGCAATTTGTTCTGCTATATATACAGTATATATTAGAGCTGGGCAATATGGCCTAAGAAAAAAATCCCCAATTTTTTCACACAAAAATCGATTTACGAATTAAATTGACTATTTTTTTTAAATCAATCTGCAGATGACAAAGAAATTGTTAAAAATTAAAGGTACAATATGTAAGTTTTTGCCACTTCATTTATACAGTAAATGACTTTCCAGAATGCCGACAATTCACTAAACATGTTTTTTTATTGGTCTTATGAAGTATTCTAATTTGTTGAAATAGTGAATTGGTGGATTTTTGTTAAATTGTGTTTAATCACAATTAAAAGAACCAAAGACTTAAACTACTTCAGTCTGTGTGCACTGAATTTATTTAATACATGAGTTTCACAATTTGAGTTGAATTACTGAAATAAATGAACTTTTCCACGACATTCTAATTTATTGAGATGCACCTGTATATATGTATATATATATATATATATATATAAGATTAATTTCTGTAAAAAAAATTAATAAAAATAACTGACCCCAGAATTTTTGAGTTGTAAAATTGTATTTCAAATCATCAAATACTATTTGGTTTGTCATGTAATGGCCCCTATAAACCTAAATAAATCAATACCAGAGAGCACAGGAGAAGCTGACTTCAGACTCATGTACCGTAATGTCCTTTCTCTCTGCAGGTATTATCACCTGCCTGTGGGAAATCTGCCTCAGGACATTTCTATATTTGGATCAGATCTATTTCTTGCACGTCATTTGAAAAAGCACAACCACTTGTTGTGGCTGTCACCTACGGCACGTCCAGACCTCGGGGGGAAAGAGGCTGACGACAGCAGACTGGTGATGGAGAGTGATGAGAGAGGCTCCATGGAGATCAATAGCCATGGCTGCTACTCAACAGGTAAGCTAAGAGAACAGATACTTAAAACAGAGCATGAATATTGTATTTGTAGCCTAAATATCCACTGATTGTTGTTGTTTTATTACTGATTTGTGAAATAGGGCCTAATAATAACTTTATTAGCATTAGGCTACATCGATAGCAAGCATAATATGAATTATAAATGTTGTATTAATAAAACCCACCACCAGTGTTATTTTAGTTTATGCATTTCCATAATAATTCTTATTAGTAGTTTGAATTAGTTCTAGTATTTGAATTAGTTTAGTAATTCTCTGAACAAAACTTAAGTTAATTTATGCTGTGTGCTGTATTCCTGCAGTGAGGACTGCTTAGAGACTACCAAGTATTATATTTCAACTTGATATTTGAGGTTAAAGAAAGTTGCCTTGTTCGTTTATCTGCTGTTTTAGAACTTTAGAACAGTATTGAGTATTGTTGGTGTTTGCTTTTATTTAGAGACCCACTAAATGGCCTCAGACAAATATGGTTGAAAAGTGGATATCAGTAAAAAAAAAAAAAAATGCTTTAAAAATAAATAAATAAACAGTATGTATGTTACGTATTTTGCCTTTTTCCAGTTTGTGTGGAGTTGGATATTCAGAGTTTGGCAGTGAACACTATTCTACAGTCCCAGCACGTTAATGACATGGAAGGCGGGGCCAGCGTGGGTGTCAGCTTTGATGTCATTCAGCATGCATCTCTGGAGGAAATGATGTCAGGGAATCAGGGGGCAAACTACAGTGGCCAGCTATGACGAGACGGCGCTTTGCTCCAACACATTCAGGTATGCATGTAGAAATGACTAAGGCCAACAAATGTAATCCATCTTGATTTTCTTCAAAAACTCTGTGTACAAAAGAGTATTTTCTGTCCTCGTGCAGGATTCTGAAGAGTATGGTTGTCGGTTGGGTCCGAGAGATCACGCAGTATCATAACGTCTACGCTGATAACCAGGTGATGCATTTTTACCGGTGGTTGCGATCACCCAGTTCTCTGCTGCACGACCCGGCCCTGCACCGCACACTCCTCAACATGATGAAGAAGATCTTCCTGCAGTGAGTACAGCTCCCAGACTACCAAGTATTTATATTTTAATTTGATGTTTAGGCTTAAAGAAAGTTGCTCTATTAGTTTATTTGCAGTTTCAGAGCTTTCTCTTAAAATAGCCTTTTAGGTTTCATCTTAACTGCATTTGATTTAACATGGCAGATTCTTTTGCCCAAAGCCACTTTCAAATTATACATTATCACTTAAACCCATGACTTTGGTGCTGTTTGAGCTACAGAATGACTACTTGTATTGTTCGCACCTTTTATTCTAAACACTTCAGACTTGTGGCAGAGTTTAAGCGCCTGGGATCATCTGTGATCTATGGAAACTTCAACCGTCTCATCCTCTGCACCAAGAAACGGCGCATTGATGATGCCGTTGCATACGTGGAGTACATCACTAACAGGTTTGAAACCTTTTTCTTTTTACATTCTCGTCTAGACTCTTAAAAAGGTCCTATTATGCTCTTTTACAAAGTCTTGATTTTGTTTTGGGGGTGTAATAGAAAATGCTCACATGCTTGGTGGTTCAAAAATCGCATTATTTTCACATCATTTACATTATTACAATACCTTTCTCCTCAGCCTGGCACAAACTGCTCGATTAGTTCTGGGTTTAATGAAGGCCCGCTTTCCGAAAAATGAAATGAGTTGTGATTGGTTAGCTGTCCCAGTTCGTTGTGATTTGCGAACAGCTTAGATGGCATTACTGCCCCGCCCCTTGCCAAAACAGTTCAGACCTCGAGAATATTGAACAAGAGAATCGGTAACGGGAGAATGGGTAACGTTGTTGTTGTTTTAGGCTAAATCACGCTTTAGATAGGATGTAGGGTTGGGCCGATAGACGATGCCATCGTCCATCGCCGACAGACATCACGATGTTGAGCCGACATCGTGATTCCCCCCCCCCCCCACTCCCTCTTCCGCAATCACAATCTTAATACGCAAGGCATTGAAACCGCTTTCCAATGCACGCTCCCATTTCACTTTAGAGATTCACGATCAAACGGGATCTATACTGCAGAGTGGCAGTACTTACCATACATTTGACAAAAATTAGATATTTGTCAGTGGTGCTCAGTATCTGAAAATCATTCGCCATTGTCCTAGCCGTCATCTCTCCTTACTCTGTGTGTGGTAAGTAACTTTCATGTGCTGTAATGTAACGGGCAACAGCCAGCTAGTGGCTCCATAGAATGCGTTATTTGTTTTCCGTGCCTTTTGCATACGTGCCCTGTCCCAAATGGCACCCTAAACCCTCGCGGTCTTCCTCTGAGTCCGCACTTTTGTGACGTAATTCCGCTTTGACTGTCGGGTAGAAGTCTGCCGCTGAGTTCACCCCTTATCCCGCCCCCCGATGTCATCGTCCATCGTGATGTTTCACTGTAGGCATCGTCAGATGCCAATTTGGTAGACATCGCCCAACCCTAATAGGATGTCAACAACAGCTTAAAAATAACAGCATTTACTATGTACAGAGAAGTGCAACGGTAATATGTATTATACTTATTGTTCTTTAATTCTAACATTTATGCATTTAGAAGACGCTTTTATCCGAAGCGACTTTTTCAGGCTATACGTTCATTCTTTTCAGTATGTGTGTTCCCTGGGAATTGAACCCACAACCTTCTGCGCTGCTAACGCAATGCTCTACCACTGAGCCACAGGAACATTGATGTAACATGAATTGCAGTGAAACTGTTATCTAAATTATGATTGATGGATGTCTAAATTATAAAAGTAAGGAGAAGCGTAAAACAGGCCGAGACCCGGCCCGCGTCTGAACTATGATGTTAAAATTGGCCCGAAGTGCCCGGGCCCAAATGCAGGGCTCTACTCTTCCAGTTACAACAGCGCTTCCCGCTGGCAGAGAATTAAAGTTGCATATATATGCCGCCCCAAATAGTGTAACTCTGTGGGACTATGGTATAAATAAATTCAACTGTAGAACGTTCAGATCACTATGATGAAAAAAAAATCGGCGCTCTCTGGCACGGCTTGATGGTGTTTAGAGTCAGTGCAGCTGAAGGGCTCTGCGTTCAAACACACGCAATAAACTGCTAAAGATTGCCGCACTGCCCCAGAAAAAGTTATTTACCATGAATGTGTCCGGGGGAAATAGTAAGGAGATATTTTAATTATTTACTAATACTAGTAAATGTTTTCTGCGTCAGTGTCGCAATATTGAAGATGATGATCCTGATTTGCTGTCTCCTCATTTGACATGCCGATAGAGAGAATTACATCACGGATTATGATTATAATAAAAAAATTGTTTGGAATTATTTAATTAAGTAGTAATTTAAAGCTTTCTATAGATATATTTATCATGACTGTGATCTATATATCTTTTATTTTAGGCAAGTCGTTTTTTTAGGCAAGATTATTCGAGTGCCTCGGGCTGGGGCCTAAATTTGAGGCCCGTGCAGGGCTCTACGGGAGAGCTCGATGTTTCCCCGGTAACGCTGTACACAAAGCAGAGCTGCGCTCCCAAACGCTGCTTTATCAGATATTACATGCAAGATGGAATGAAAATGACATCCACAATTATCTGAAAACAGTCGGTTTCCATCAGAAATACAGTGATATAAAAACACCCTCACCGGGTTTCCATTTTGAAATGTGCAGTGCTCAACCAAGCATTCTCCTCACCCCCCAACCATTCAAATATCCGTTGGCGGGATTTATATTTGTGACATCACAAATACAGGAAAACACTTTTGTAGTCCAAACGAGCCGTTCGTTGTAGTTCTTGAAAAGGGATTTTTTGTTTTTACTATATTTTAATTATATTTATAATATTTTAATTATATTAGACTTTAGTCCAGGCTTTGCTATTAGATTATTTGAATGAATTTTCTGTTTATTGTTTGTCTTCCTGTCTTGTGTCTCGGCATTAGTATCCATTCAAAGGAGATCTTCCACTCTCTGTCCATCACATTCTCACGCTGTTGGGAGTTTCTGCTGTGGATGGATCCTGCTAACTTTGGAGGAGTGAAGGGAAAGCTGCCCTCTAGCCTTCTGTATGGAGAGGTAACGCTCAGGGCCTTGACACCACTAGTTCCTCTTTACAAGTTAAGAACTGTTCTGTGTAAAACACTGTTGGCATTTTAACTATTCAAGTTGTTTCAACACATTATCCATTCTAGCATGGCAATGAAAAGAAGAAAAAGAAGGATGGAGAGGAGGAGGATGGAAGTGAAGATGAGGATGAAGATGAAGAAAACCAAGAGGACGAAGAACAGGATGGAGAAGATGATGTAGAAGACTTGATTGAAAGTAACTGGAACATCATGCAGTACCTTCCTCAGACAGCATCCTGTCAGAAATACTTTCTCATGATCATTTCAGGTAACATTACAGCTTTTATTTGTTTTGAAAATTCCTCTCACTGCATTTGGAAACTCAACATGCATCAGTCATCTTCCCAAAAGTGTAATGAAAAAAACTTCATTTTACAATTGAATATTATTGTAATGTTTTTTGTTTTTATTTAGAAGTAGTCATAATGATAGGAATTATGATGTTATTGTCAATTTGATATATCATTTTGGCCAAACTGTCCAACCCTTCAAACCTGACATATAAACCTCAAACCTGGAATTTTTTTAATATATTTTAAATCATATTGACAAATTTCTTCATAAAATGCACAATTAGATTTTATTTGTTCAGCCCTAAGTCAATTTTATTATAATTTCTCATTATTTTATTGTTGTTGGTTGTTTGCAGCCTACATTGCAGCTGTCTATCACAGCATGAAACAAGAGCTTCGGCGAAACGCCCCTGGTGCTACTCCCATTAAAAGACGAGGAGCGACCCAAGCATCCCAGCAGCCAACTGGGGACGTCAGTGCACTTCCTGGTGAGACATAAAACAATTCAGCTTTGTCTGTTCAGAAATATTGAGTGCTTTTGTTATGGCCGTATTCTCTAATACACTTTCCATGAAATTCATCTTGGTGAATTTATTTGGACTGTTATTGGATTAAAATATTGTAATTTTATATTTTCAAATACAAATCAGAGCGCTGATATGTTCAAAGTTGAAGTATTCAAATATGTTCACCGTATCTAAATAAAGATGTTTTGTATATAAAACGAAGTGTTTTTATTTCTCTTGTCTTTGTGCTGTTGTAGGTTTGATTACATTCTCTCAGGAGTACGTGTCAAGTGAACTCACACAGAACTTCTTCACCATCACTCAGAAGATTCAGAAGAAAGTGTCGAGCACTCGTAGTGTTACGCTCCCATCTGAGATGTTTCCTGTTCTTCCTGGTTCTCACCTGCCCCTCAATAACCCAGCTCTGGAGTTTATTAAATACGTCTGCCAGGTATCAACACGCACCTCCTGCTTCTGTGTATTTATACTGCCGTTTTGTGTTTTAAAGATGTAACCATACATGACAGTGACAGTAAAAACTTTTTCAAAAGATTCTATTTTAAATAATGTTTGTTTTAACAAATCAAAAAATCCTTTAAAAAAGCGTCAGTTTCCACAAAAATATTATGAATAGATGAATAAAACTATTATTATGTTGCTGAAGATTCAGATTTGCATGCCAGGTATAAATATTACTGTTTTTACAGTATGTAAAAGTAGATTTTATGAAGACCTCACACCTGTCTGATGTGTTTCTGTTTGTAACATCCCTTCAGGTGCTCTCTCTGGATGCCAGCATTGTCAATCAGGTGAACAAACTGAAGCGAGATCTTTTGCGATTGGTGGATATTGGAGAATTTTCGGAGGACGCCCAGTTCCGTGACCCCTGCAAGTCCTACATCCTGCCAGAGGTCATCTGCCACCACTGTAACTTCTGTCGTGACCTTGACCTCTGCAAAGACCCTGCAGTTTCCCAGGTAACATCAGTGCTCTCGTTACAGTTTATCTCTTATTTGAATGTGCGGTTAATGGTTTGCTACTCATTCATGTTTACATTCGCTTAATGGATTCCAGAGGTTTTTTGAAAGTCATTAAGCTAATACTGCTTGGTGTTTTCCCATCTTCAGACCTTTGTCATGTGATTAAGCTAGCCAAAAAAAAAAATAATATTCTCACTTCGCTCTTCTTTCCTTTGTACCTATGTAGGATGGTTCAGTTCTTCCTCAGTGGTTCTGCTCTAACTGTCAAGCCCAGTACGACACAGAGTCCATAGAAATGGCCCTGGTGGAGGCGCTCCAGAAGAAGCTCATGAGTTACACACTACAAGACCTGGTAGGGGACATAAACAGCATTATTTACCATGTTTCTGATGCTTTCAGAGGGTTTTAGGTCAAATGTTTGAGTGGTAAATGTCCCAGTGTAATGTATATGCACATCCATCAACTTTCACTTATGTAAATGGAGCTTTATCCCATCAAAGGAATGCTCCAAATGTAAAGGAGTGAAGGAAGCAAACATGCCGCTGTACTGTAGCTGTGCTGGAGATTTCAACCTCACCTTAACCACAAAGGTATTTATGCTAAACTAAAATCCTAATACTTCCACATGTTATTACTACTCTTCAAAAGATGTATTTGTTTTGAAAGAAATTCATACTTTCGTTAAGAAAGGATGCATTAAAGGAATAGTTAGCAAAAAATATATATTGGCTGAAAACGAAGATGTAGATGAGTTTGGTTCTTCTAGAACAGATTTGTAGAAATTTAGCATCACATGACTTACTCACCAATGGATCATATGCAGTGAATGGGTGCCATCAGAATGATAGTCCAAACAGCTGATAAAAACATCACAATAATCCACACCACTCCCGGTCCATCAATTAATGTCTTGTGAAGCGAAAAGCAGCATGTTTGTGAGAAACATCAATTTCAGAAAGTGAAAGTAAAAACGGAACGACGGAGCTTTCGGCATCTGACGCCGCATATTCTCTAAGAGTCGACGAGTCAAACTTCAATTTAAGTTTGGGCTCTGTTGTTAATTGTAAACTTACAGTAATGTAAAAGGGCTCCCAATTTAGAGCAAAGCTAAGGTAGATTTTTATCCTTAAGAAAATTGTAATACAGGGTTTCCGCGAGTCTTAAAGAAGTCTTAAATTGTACAAGAAAGTCTTAATTATGATTTCAAGAGGTCTTAAAGGGTTACTCCACCCCAAAATTATAATTTTGTCATTATTCACTTACCTGCATGTCGTTCCAACTCCATAAAAGCTTCGTTCGTCTTCAGAACACAATTTAAGATATTTTAGATAAAAACCGGGAGGCTTGTGACTGTCCCATCGACTGCCAAGTAAAGGCTTCTGTCGAGGTTCAGAAGAGAATGAAAAGCATCGCCAGGGTAGCCCATCTGCCATCAGTGGTTCAATCTGAATTTTATGAAGCGGCGAGGAATACTTTTTGTATGCAAAGAAAATAAAATAATAACTTTTTATAACAATTCATCTCCTCTCTGTCTCTCCTCATCAGCGAAGCACCATTTTGGATATTTCCCATCGAACGCAAGCAGCGTACGCTCTTTTGCATCCGCCTCAATGCAAGGATGCATATTCTGTGTATTTATGCTTTGATTTGAATAAAAATAGCGCGTCCATTTATGAGCTCAACAAACTCAAGCGATCAACTCACATTGCTTTCATATGCAACTTTCAACTACCGAATTCCTATTCACGGTCATTCATGAAGACAGCACCAGTGAAAACAGACAATGGTAGCTTTAGCATCATTAGCCTTACAGAGTGCCAAGAAGCTCTTTCAGAAGGGCAATTTGGAAAACAAACGCGTGACACTTACTTTGTCTAGAGCTGACGTTTGCGCACGAAGCGTTGGTATTGATCCATACACGTATTGGGTACATTTCCTTAGACAATGAAACTCAACCACAGTGTCCTCAGCGGCTCAGATAGAGGGAGTCTATGGAGACTCCTATGTTCATTAGTGCATCCCAAAACACAACACCTGAAAAGCCTCTTTGGTGCTGACATTGTATATCTGACATTGTATAGCTCGTTCTGAGAGACTGTTTATGTTTTGTTTTTTGATAATAGAAAAATTAGTGGGTGGATTTTTACCATTACAGGCTGGTTTTATTTCGCACACTGAGGCCACACAACTGTGTTCAAACACCTTATAAAAGTGATTTTTGTATAATAGGCCCCCTTTAAGTGTTCAGACCAATTCAAAAATCGACCTAAGTTTTTACCGTGTAAACACAAAGTTTTAAATGTGAACTGGTGGATCGATAAGACAACGCATTATAAAAATCTAAACTGCATGAGTGTGCGATATGTATGGTCTGAGATAATATCGTAATTGTTGTTTTAACGATGTGCGATTTCGATATTATCGAGTACGTTATATCGCGAAAATAAAAAACAAAGCACAGACAGAGTGCACGCATACATTACGTAATGAAGTCTAGCAGGTTAGACTAATACCCGTGCGCATTTATACTGCGTTCTTTCACTGCAAGAATCAGTCAATTAAAATGCATTTATAATTATCACACAATTCAAGATATGGGGCAGGAAATGTATATTTGTATACAACAGTTCAATAAGCAAAAAGTTCATATTAAGAGACACGTTTTAGACACCATATTTCCTGTTTTTGCTCAGCCACTGCGATGTTTTGTGTCTCTGAGCATCATGACGGTGTTTCGTTCCTGAATGAATCAACTGTTTAAATGATTCGGTTCAATCACAATGACTCTCTTAACAGTGACTTGCTGCCACCTACTGGCGATTTTCATTTCATATTTTCATTTTTACAACAATTTAAAACATCAGTTTTCAGTGTTTTATGTTTAAAATACCAAAACATTATTTATGAATTTGTAACTGCAGGTTAAAGTAACCCATGTCCCTCAGAGTTGCATCAAACAGTGTGTAAGTACATCTAAATGCCACTTCTGATGCAGCTTCTATACTTCCTCTGCATTGCAAAGATCAATTTTGTTGATACTGATTTGGCTTAAAGGTAAAAATGGCCATAAAACTTGTTGGAAATGATTAATTTCTATCACTGCTGTGAACTGACCACACAGACTATGAAGAATATCAAAAAAGAGTCCGCTGTCAGCAAAATTAGAAATAAGATATCAGCACAATAACATACTCAGCTAAATATTGTCTAATTATTGTTATCGATAAAATCCCAGAAAAATATCGAGATTTTCTTTGTCAATATCGCACACCCCTAAATTATGTTATTTCATTGATATAATAATTGCTTAAGTTAATATAGTAATTCATTCTTTTCATCCATTTTCTTAAAAATGGGTTAAAGGCTGAAATGTAAAGTTTATCATTTTATAAAACTTTGTTTTTGTGAAAACTTGTATCTGAACTGTAAATTATGCTTTTTACAGTAATTTTACAGTTTAATATGGTACTATAGACATTGCCTTACCCCGCTCACATGGTATTCATTTTATTTGTGCCGGTCTTAAAAAGGTCTTACATTTGAGCTTAAAAATCCTGCAGAAACCCTGTAATAGTCATTTAATTTATTTAAAGAAAGAGCAACTTGTTCAGTAAACCATTGTTTAATAATCATTTTAAAAAAGCTATTTTATGTATAGTTTTGTTTCCCACTGCTGTACCGAAACCATACCGAACCGTGATGTTTGTGTACGTTACACCTCTATGAACTTTGTATGGTGTTTTGTCCAGAAGCACCGGTTTGAAGTTAAAATCTTTATGGATTTGTTTTCTTATAACCACGCAGCTTTTTTCTTCACAAGACATTAATTGATGGGCTGTAGTCTTGTGGATTATTGTGATGTTTTTATCATTTGTTTGGACTCTTATTCTGACGGCACCCATTCACTGCAGAGGATCCACTGGTGAGCAAGTGATGTAATGCTACATTTCACAAACTGAACATAAGAGACTTGTTTCAAAAACATAAACAAATCTTACCGGCCCCAAACTTTTGCATACTTAATGTTTGTTTTATAGCTAATGGACCACCTACAAATGTTAATTTAGTCATGTAATGTCTCATGTTTGCATGTTTACAGAGCTTCACTGAGCAGGTGGAAGTGTTCCGGAACATCGCTGCCCACTATAACATGAACTTCCTGCTAGAGACCATTGACTGGGTCCTTAGTATGAACGCATAGGTGCTTTTTCTGTGTGCCAAACAATGTGTGTTTAATCCATTTGTAAAGATCTGAAATGTGTACATTATAACTGTGGAACATTTTTTTTGTACTGAAACTTTAATAAATATTTTTGTATATGAAGAATTAACTTTTGCAATGATGTTCAATCATTACTTTCGAAGTAATCGAAATTCGAATGCAGATGATAATTTTGGTCATTTATTGGTTACTAATTGAACCTGCAATGATATTTGCAGATGTGGGATATAATTCTTGTTCATAGTGGCAAGCAACTAATATGTCCAGGGCTCTCAAGTCTCACGCATTTTAACCCGTTCACACGCTCTCACGCCACACCTCGTATTTCTCACGCTGAGAAAGGGGATAACTTGTCCCGCACATGTACAATTAATAGACGAGGGAATACTCTCTGCCGAGTTCATAGCTCTCTCGACTCTCGAGTTAAACAGAGTTAAATGCCACCTACCAGCCAATCAGAAATTAGGATGTTGTTGTTTCCGTTTAAATTACGCGATTCTGCCGCACGTGCGTTCGTTACTAGGCAACATGGATGAGTGTAAGTTAGAAGAGAAAGATCCGATGAATGCTGTAGGTAACCCCTTCATTTATTTTTTTCTATTTTATGATTCCTGGACGAAATCACTTGCCTGTGAAAAGATAGTGAGAGCTGATTTTGGGGAATATAGCCAAATTCGTGCTAATGTGTATTACTGATGCAGTAAAAACTCTCCAACTGCTTTGCAACCAGAAGCTTTAAATTAGTTTTGGCTTCCTGAAAGGAAAGTACTGACAATACAAATGTATAGCTTTGGATAAAAGCGTCTGCTAAATGCATAAATGTAAAATGTAAATGTACTAGAGATGTTATAACAGCTGGTAAATGATAAAAGACAGACACATTCATCCAAATAAAATACATTATTTTACATAAAAAGTATCAAAAATACAAAGAAATTTGGCCTCAAACATGCCAACTGAAGAGCAGTGCTCAATGTACATACTGTACACACACAGTAAGATTACAGTACTTTCCTTGAGCGTGTGTGCGTGTGTGTGTGAGAGAGAGAGAGAGTACATCCGAGGCAAATGTGTTTGTTGCCAATTTTGATGCCTTGATGACAGGGGTAGAGGACTCACCTAACCCAAAACTAGGAACGGTTTGACTCTGGATGGAACACTATTATCTGTCATGACAGTGCTTTGTGTGGGAGTCCTCTACCCCTGTCATCAGGCATCAAAATGTGCAACAAAAAGAAACAGAAGCTGAAATGTGTACTCTCTCTGTCACACACACACACACAGCTTTACGTACATGCTCAGGGTAAGTACTGTATATAAGTGTACAGTATGAACATTGAGTACTGCTGTTCAGTTGTCACGTTTGGGGCAAAGTTTATTTTTATTTTTGATACATTTGTATTTTAAAATACATATTTGTATTTTATTAGAATGAATTTGTCTTTCATCAGATTGACCAGATGTTATCATTTATATTTGTGCTGGTCAATTATGAACAATAGGTTACATTGAACTGCTAGCAAAAACTTGGGTGCTGTAAATATTTGAGTTGCTCCTCCCCTTTGTGTGGCCCCTCCCCCAATCTCACTCCAAACTTGAGAGCCCTGTATGTCTCTTTAGTAATGGTCCATTTGGATATTGCTTCTTTTTGACATGAGTTTAATTCTGTAAAGAATATGGCTTTTATATTTTTGTAACCACATATTGAATGGTGCAATAGCCAGTTTAACTTAATAAGACGTCCACATTACTGCCTGGCTCCTGCCCACTCTACATTACCACATTATAATTAGATTTCTAATATCTGAGGCAAAGACCTGGACATCATTGAGATGTATGACATGCTGTGCAATGTGCAATTTGAATCCAACCACTGTTGTGAATTGGCATTGCTGTACTCACCACTTTTTCTGAAATAATAGCAAAGGGCGTTTTCTTAGGGTCTGAAACACTTCAGAACATTTCTTTACCCCCCTACTTCTGACTCTTGAGATTTTTTTCAATCTCAGTAGGTCAAACTATTTAATAATCATGTAATTATTTATTTTGTTTTACTTTGTTTTTTTTTTTTGTTTTTTTTTACAAAATTTGGTTTAATTCTTTTTTTTGTAGTAATAAATTAAATATGTATTGCTATAATAAAATAATACTAATAATTTATTTAAACTAAACATTTATTTTAAATAATATAATGTATTTTTAATTTTGAAATAAATTCAAAAGTTATATTGATCAAAAATGACTGTAAACATTGATATGGAATGTTTGAGCATGGAATTCAGCATATTAGAATGATTTCTGAAGGATCATGTGACACTGAAGGCCGGAGTAATGCTTTTCATTGCAGGAATAGATAACATTTTAAAATATATTCAAATTGGACTGTATAATCAAATGCTGTCATGGCCAAAAATATCAGCACCCTTTGGTAAATATGATCAAAGAAGGCTGAGAAAATGTATCTGCATTGTTAATCCTTTTTTATCTTTTTTTTAATTAAAAACATTCACAAATCTTAAAATCTAACATTTCCTTGATAATAAGAATTTAAAGTGAAGGGAAATATCATTACGAAAAAGTTTTTCTCAAATACACGTTGGATACAAGTATTGGCACCCCTAGAAATTCTTATGGGTAAAATATCTCTGAAGTATATTTCCATTCATATTAACAATTTTGAGCACTCCAGGGTGATTATGAACATGGAATTATCCAGCCATGGCTTCCTGTTTAACACAAATATAAATAGGAGGGAAAACAAAGCCCAAATTCCCTTAATCATCAATCACAATGAGAAAAACAAAGAATATATTTCTGATGTGCGGCAAAAGATAATTGAGCTTCACAAATTAGTGAAGTGGCTTTAAGAAAAGGATTTCCAATCAACATAAAATGTTATGAATCTGCCTGAAAGAGGACGTGTGTATATATCATCCTAATGCACGGTGAGAAGGAGAGTTTGAGCGGCTAAAGACTCTCCAAGGACCACAGCTGGAGAACTACAGAAAATAGTTGAGTCTTAACTCAAACCTTGAAACCTTAAAAAAATTGGCAAACATCATCACATGTTTAGGAGAGTTTCTAGAAAAATGATCCTAGCTCATCCAAAAACAAACTCCAGCATATCCAGTTGTCAGACATTTTACTTTACAGACAAACTTTAAATGGGACTGGCTTCTATGGTCAGATGAAACTAAAAAAAATGAGCTTTTTACCAGCAAACACTCAAGATGGGTTTGGTGAACACGGGATAAAAAGTACCCCATGTGTACAATGAAATATACTGCTGTATTTTTGATGTTGTGGGCCTATATTTCTGCTGGAGGTCCTGGACATCTTGTTTAGACACATAGCATCATGGATTCTATCAAATACCAACAGATAAAATTACTGTTAGAAATCTTATAATGGGCCATGTTTTGATCTTCCAACTGTACAATAATACAAACACAAACCTCAAAAACAACAAATAAATGGGTCACTGAGCACAAAACCAAGCTTTTGCTATGGCCATCCCAGTCCTCTGACCTGAACCCTGTAGAAAATGAGTGAGGTGAAATGAAGAGAAGAAGCACCGTCATGGAGATCTGAAGGGTCTGGAGTGATTCTGGATGAAGGAATGGTCTCTGATCTCTGTTCTCTAAACCTCATCAGGCATTATAAGAGAACATGTATCAAAAAGTATTGAATAAAAGGGTGCCA
This sequence comes from Oxygymnocypris stewartii, assembly GCA_003573665.1. Lineage (NCBI taxonomy): Eukaryota > Metazoa > Chordata > Actinopteri > Cypriniformes > Cyprinidae > Oxygymnocypris > Oxygymnocypris stewartii. The sequence continues at coordinate 132,800 of QVTF01024376.1, forward strand.
TTAATTGTGGCCAATGTGTATCAGAGAAAAGCATTTATTTCATGATATTTCCCCCCATTTTAAATTCTTATTATTATCCAATGAAAGGTTAGATCTTTTAAAATAAAATATCAAAAGCATTAACAATGCAGATTAATTTGCACAGCCTTCTTTGATCATATTTACCAAGGGTGCCAATATTTTTGCAGCCTTGGTGTGCATTTGGTTGTATATATAAAAAGACAATAAAAATTATTTTGCTTTGGCAAATACTGTCAACATGACAATGTGTAAAATGTCAGAAATGATAATTAGTACTCTTCTACAGTTTTTGTATTATTTTTTTTATATACCAATACAAGTGTTGTGATGAATGTATATAAGAGTATGTTGTGCTGTAGACAAACGGCTTCATAGTCCTACTGCTAAGTTCATTGTCTGTCCATTTCTGCAGCATCTGGTTTCAGTCTCTTTTCCTGTCTGGGGAGATTAGGTTTTATATGTACTTAAAAGACTGATCCATAAACCTCAAAAGTGTGAGCTGCATAAATTGACACGTGTCTATTAATCACATTCAGAGTAGAGCTGGGCAGACGCAGTTCCTCTTCCCCTAAATGTCATTACTGTAAGCAATATCATAGGAGTTGTTATCAGGTTAGAGCGAGTGCTGCTCTTTCCCTCTCATCTTTCCTTACACAAGATGACTTCTGGTGGAAGAAGGTTCCCAGAAAAGATGATCATTTGGAGAGAACTGATATTTTAGTACTTTTTTGGTCACCAGATGAATAAAAACAAACGCTTACATTTTAATTACATTTATTTGAAACAATATTCAATTATTATTTTTCATACTGAAGATTATTTTTCATGGAAAGTGTCGCATTTTACAGAAGGAAAAACAACATATTTCATGAATGTTCAAAGTTAGGAGGATACATGCAAACCCGTTACGTAGTTGAATTAAAGACTAAACATATCAACTGGTGATCATCACTGTTTAACATTTATTGAAGCAAAACTTAACAGATTCTTGGTTTTGCGTGTTTTTGAAGCTTTTCTAGTTTCCGAGATGGCATTTTGTGCTGTTTTCTACACTTACTGTTCCTACGACAGGAAAATCTCCTGATCTTGATGTAATAATCTCGTACTGTGCGGTATATTTGGCAGCATGCCGTCACGGGTGTTTTCTGTCGTGGCAGGGTGCTTTATAACGGCACGCCATCGGAGAGGTCAGAGTGGGTGGAGCCAAAGCTTGTAAGCGTGAGGTCTGTTGTGATTGGCTGACTGGGTTTCTTGGAGATCTGGTTAAAGAAATAGAAGCCCTTGATTAATCTGTTCGAGAAATAGAAAATAAAAATGTTGTCATTTATTGACTGCCATGTTTAAAAAAAAAATGGAAACTACTAAATCTTTTGAATATATCAATAAATGACCCTCATCTAGCAAATCTATATTTAAGCAAATCTTTTACATCTTTTAAGGTAATTGTAACATTTTATCTAATAGGAATTGATATACAAAAACGTCTGAATTTAGATAAAACAATTCATTTCTTAGCATAAGAGACCATGATCCGCACTCACAAAATACTCTTATTTGATTTTACATCACCAATATGACAAACCACACATGTTTTGGCTCTAGGCCTTCAGTGTGTTGAAAATGTACAATTCAATTTGCTATGACTTTTTTTTAGTTTTTTTTATCCTGCGGTGAAAACTACTTCCGTCTTTCTACTTCAAAACTTCACATTTAATTCATGTGTTGCTTGACATTTATGTGTAATTATTTGAGAAGTTTGCCAGCAATTTATGAGTGATTTTTTCCGGTGTAGGACTCACTTTTTCTCAGAAATTACTAGCAAATTTTACAATTACAAAGCAAGTAACACATTGAATTAAATGTCAAATCTAAAACGTACTCCCACAATGTTTTATTTATAACTTTTTTTCAGTGTGATCTTCTCCATCCTTTTGACTTACATCATCAAACTTCTTATCGCTGAAGACTTCGTTCTTATCGATAAACGTCAGCATGATCCAGTCACAGATGATAGAGCACTATAGATGACAGAAAAAGACATTACATGAACACAAGCTGTGTATGTCCGTAAATGCCTCGTTCCAACCGGGTTACTCAAGATCAAGCACTGTGAGAGAAACCTGAGAAGCATTCCCATAATGCAATTTGTGGAGAGTTTATGTCTGCCATAAGTGTCATTAAGACATCATTATATCACACTTTAACCCCAAATAACCATGTTTTTAATATGCATTGAATAAACACGTACAATTCCCACTGACGTCATGGCCGTGACTGTGTTGATGATGGTTGGAATCAGACTAAATCTTCCCGCCTGAAAAGAGATGTAGAGATTTAATATGAGGCGTACGTGTGCAGTCAAAATGTCACTGAAGTACTTCCTGTCTGCTCTCACATGTCCATGAACAATGACGTCCAGGCGAATCCCATAGGCTTTTATAAGTGTCCTGTACTCCACTCCATCCTTATGGTAATATTTTGCAAACCTGAAATGTTTGGAAGTTAATATGTTTCTAAAAAAACATTCATAACTAATTGATCATCATGTTAATTACAGTTGATTACTGAAATTCATGAAGAGACCTGTAGTAATATCCTGAGCTGGGCAGGTTTTTTCTCATGTCTAGTCGTCTGAATGAATATGTTGGAATGCACGCTGACGGATCCGCATCAAAATCACACTTCCAGTTAATGAACACGCCAATTATTCCCCCCTAAATAAAAATATACATTAACACTGTGTAAAAATGACTGAATTCAGAAGGAAAAAACGCTGATTTGTTGTTTGACTTTAAGTCGTATACATGCCGTTCTGCAAAGTTCGCTGAATTTCTCTCGGGCCTGCGCTGCGATGAAGCCCAGGCTGAACACCGGACAATACGGGTTCGTTTCTGGGTGATAATGGCACCGTAACAGTTTCTTTGGCTTGTTTGGTTTGATGTTGCCCCTATAGTTGAAACCATAAGCAATTGCATGAGCATAAACATAAATTCAGCAAGGCTGCATTACATTTGCCAGAAGTGGCAGACATTCATAATGTTACAAAAGATTCATATTTCAAATAAATGCTGTTCTTTTTAACTTTCTATTTACCGAAGAATCCTAAATTCACAGTTTCTACATACATATTAAGCAGCACGGCTTTTCAACACTGGTAATAATAAATGTTTCTCGAGCAGCAATTCAGCATATTAATGATTTCTGAAGGATCATGTGACACTGAATATTATATCATCATCAATGTACCTCAGAACTTTAAACTTTGGGAAATGGATGGCATTCTTTATGAACACCGTGAAATTAATGGCCTGTTCCAAAGCTGGTTCCCTGTGGGGACAAGAAAGACATTTTAGTGCATTTCTCAGTTTGATTTGCGACAGATCAGTCAATAAAAGCACAATACCTGACAACAGCATATTCCTCAATGGGACACCAGGTTTCGATCTCACAGGTCTTGAATGTGTAGTTGTAGTACGGGATACACCGTCCTGTTCTTTGACCTGCTCAAAAACAAGTTCACATGTCATTAAGTATCCGAAGTGATTTTGATATGTATATTTATACAGTAAGGTCACGATGAAATTTTTTTTAAATTAATGAATCAATGAATTAAGTAGGGGTGGGCATAGATTAATTTTTTTAATCTAGATTAATCTAGATTAATTTTAGAATTAATCTAGATTAAAATGGCTCATTTGAATTCTGCCGAAGGCATTCAGAATATGTGTGCTACCCAAATAATGACTAAAAGTAAGTCTTTGAGAACGGGTTTCTCAAGCCAGGTGGCGCATTAGACCAGGGGCTCATCTCCTGTTTCCAAAATGCATCACAAACTGCTTGAGAAAGCTGTTCTACTATGATAATTGGTGATGAAAATAAACTATGTTCAATAAGATGTACTTGTGTTTACTAACTGTTTATTCAGTTAAACATGAATTTTGAACTGTAGGCCTACATAAGAGGTCGTGATGAACTGTTTACAGTTTCCATTGGGAAGCTTCTTAAAAATAAATTTTCCCTGAAGCAAACCCGGCGGCTTCATAGCTGCATCCATGTTAGCACGTCACGTCTGATGTGGTAATTTCACAGTAACGTTAGGCATACACACAGGTTCGAAGCAGAGGGTGACACGGGAGTGAATTCTCAAGTTCACATGAGACCTAAAGCGCATCCTGTTTGCTTAAAAGCGCAACGTTTCGTTGTTATTCTGAGTGCACACAAATAAACGTAGAGTCTTTACAGATTCGAAAGATGTATTAGGCTACTTTTATCTGTATGACCAAGAATGACGGAGATTTTAAGAGCAAGTGAACGCACCGGAGCCTGTCCTGCAGCAAACGCGCTTCCACACAAACACTTCAATAGCGCACATTTCTCTAGGTTAACATCATATTGAGCGGCCATGTAAAGTTGCTACTACATACATCTTTCAGATGAAAAGCCATATTTGAGGTTGATGAATGATAGATGAGCGTTTGGATGTCCTGCCCGATTGTATTACCACATAGACCAGCCGTTAACAATCTGTCCATCACGGACTGCGAGCCTCTAGTTCGAAGACTCGTTCTCGCCCCTACAGTGCAATTCGGCTAGGTATACATCCGCGCTAAAATATCAGGGTGAAAGTCATCATAGCTTGCGTAGTATAGACCCAGCTCCCAACCCAACTTTGAGAATAGATTAACGGCGATATTTTTTTTATCGCCCGATAAGAGTCTCGCGTTAACGCAGCACGTTAACGCCGATAACGGCCCACCACTAGAATTAAGTTGACTTAGTTTTAGATTTAAAAAGTAACAGAGTAAAATACATTAAAAAATGCCTTTTTGCAATGATAAATTACTGAATGTTATACTAGTGGTTTCAGACTTTTGGACCCCACTGTATGTGTGTATATACTGTGTGTATCTATTATAAAGTAAACCCACCATGACCATCAAAATCTATTTCCCCTTGAGTGCAGTCAGCATCTTTTGTGCAGTTTGCATTGGTAACATTGAAATGCTGAAAAAACAAAGAAGAAAATGCTGTTTGTCTCGGACCAATCTTTCCAAACAAAACACGAACACTTTGTATTCATATGCAGTTGTGTATGTGTTTAGCACTCACCTCTGCACATGTGCCCTGCGTCTGATCGTGCGTCACTTCTCTTCTAAGAATAGTACTGATGACATCCCCTCCCTGTATGTTAAGAAACCCAGAGTTTCAAATGATTTTTCAATCAATTAATAGTAATAATGACCATGCATGGCAAGACTATATAGCATGAAACATTTGGTTTGATTACTTTACAGTATCTGAAGCAGGAGCGTAGCCAGAAAGGAGACTCTGGGTGTGCATCAGAAAAACTGGGTGTGCCACGTTTATTGTCAGATTAATGCGCAAAAAAACCAAAAAAACAAGCATGCTTATTGGGTATTAATATGTTAGTTTAACCATTTCATTTTTGTGTAGGCTACATATGTCTGTTAACCTATTCTCTGTTTTGGATGTCTTTGAAAATCACTATTTTATATCTGCAACAAAGTGAGTGTGTGTGTGTGTGTGTGTGTGTGTGTATGTGACAGAGAGAGAAACAGTTTTAATGAATTCTCCATTGTGAATGTGTTCTATTGTCAGCCCTGCATTTCACATTGGCCTACCAGGGATCTCCAACCCTGCTCCTGGAGAGCTACCGTCCTACAGATTTCAGTTCCAACCCCAATCAAACACACCTGAACCAGCTAATCACAGTCTTCAAGGCTACTTGTTAATTTCAGACAGGTGTGTTGGAGCAGGGTTGTAACTGAAATCTGCAGGATGGTAGCTCTCCAGGTGCTGGGTTGGAGATCCCTGATATAAACTCTTAAAAAGAGAAGACTTGCAAAGAGTATTGTCACCTGTCATTTATTTCAAATATCTATATCTGCATCAAAATATGTGTGCATGTATGTCCGTATATGAGTGTGTCTGTGTGTGTATCTATGTAAGCAAGCTTAATGATTATTAATATGATAGTTTAACCATTTCATTTCTATTTGTGTGTGTGTGTGTGTGTGTGTGTGTGTGTGTGTGTGCGTGCGTGCGTGCATGCGTGCGTGTGTGTGTGTGTGTGTGTGTGTGTGTTTCTGTGTTTCTGTGAGCCTATTGTCCATTTTCGATGAGTTTCACTGTCAGCTATGCATCCAATGTTGGCCTAGACCCTAAAAGCATACCACCTTAGGCCTTAAAATTCTTGAACCCTGGTTATCGCTGCTTGCAGCTATATTTTTGTTGTTGTTGTTTTTTTCAATTTTCCGAAGCTTTCTCGCTCAAGAGGGTCACCGACAATCACATACAGTATAACCTACAACAGCTCTTTAACTGCGCTCTAGTCAAACGCGCTCACTGTAGCCTAATCATTAACTACACACATCATAAACCCCTTTTAGGCAAGTACAATTTATCACATATTTTAATAAGACTAAACTCCTAACCTGATGATCACAGATTTAATAAAAATACATTTTAAGTCTAATTATAACACCGCATTTCCACGGTTATTCAAACAACGAACAAATTATACAGTGAGCAAAGCACATTTACTTTATCAAAGAATAATCATTGACTTCAGTGACTAGGCTATGTACAAATCTATTATGTAAAAACAGCTGTAGCTGCTGTGCTAAATAAAACAAAATGCTTTTAAATAATTCCTCCTTAGCACAGTACATTTAATGGTGCCTGTTAGCTGCTCAAAGGGCGAGACGGCGTGGTCTGGCCTTGAATGGTTCAATTATGTTATTATTATTTATTTTTTTGTGAAAATTATTTAAATTTTAAATTAAATTTTAAATTAACAAATATTGTAAGCACTGCTTAATCTGTAAATTGTGAGGTCCCGGTACAAAGCGGGGTAATGAATCCGTCCGTCGTTTTTTTATTGAACTTTCAAAAATACAAAATTCAACAGCAAGTTCATATATATATATATATATGCTTTTATTTATGTAGGCTACACAGAGAAAGAATACATAGAGAAACAAGATGCGCTTTCTGCCGTCTCATGCAGTCTCCGTGAAATGGAGCGCGTCACAGCAATGAACCGGCTGCTTTATTAAACGAACGAACGAACCAAAAATAAAAATCTTGAATTACGTAGTCGGAATGAAAAGGTGCATTTCTTTATTAAAGTCAGCGTCGCATTCTGCAACTTTATCTTTTCAGCCGACACTGACTGAGAAGAAATCACTAGTTTATTAACGAATAATTAAAATGTTTTATTTTGCCTTTCCCCCAACATTCATAATCATTAGCCTACTTTTGCCGTTGCAAGCTTTAGACGTGCGCTTGGGCGCGGAATGGGCTATACGCCTATATATTAAAGGATGGTTAGTAGCCTAAGTTATTATATTAATCAATTTATCTGTGACTAGAGAAATCTTTAGTCGGGGACTGGCCTTCTTGGCACAAAGAACCGATCTTTTTTTAAATAAAATGCTGTCAATTCGAAAAGTGCGCCTGCTAATCATGTCACGTTATATTGCAATGCAGAGTTATGAATGCGTAATAATAAGTAAAATGTTTTTAATGTATTTCATTTCTTATGGGTGCAATGGCGGTGCTTTGGTCTTTCTTAGGGGTGCTGAAGCATCTGCTAGCCCCTCCTTTGCGCTGCCCATGTTTATTACGATTAAAAAAATAATAATTCTGCATCTGGTTTTAGGTGTGCCAGCTGCCACTGTGGGTGGCACCGGCACACCCTGGCACACCCGTGGCTACGCCCCTGTTGACAATGGATATCTGCTCTGTTATTCACCTCAGATGGTCTGACGTATTCTGTTGTGTCCTGAACGCTGTCTCCCAGCATGGCCACACCTCTCATCTCGGTGTACACCGAGCTCTCTGGACGCGTCTCGGTCTCCTGATACGCTTTCTGACTGATAAATACATGCCTGCAAAGTAAACCTCATAAACATACATCCATCATCTGTACACATGTACAACTTGAAAAACGAAACACACCTTCGTGTGTAAAAGAGGACATTCTGTATAGCCTATAAATAAAAAGAGCATTAGAACAAACATATTTAAAGATATGAAAGAAAAAAAAACTATGAATTATATTAACTATGAACACAGAAAAATTGCTGAAGGTAGGGGGGTAAATTTCAGATAGATTTCATCTATCTCTATATCACTGATTTGTTTCTATTGATATTTGTATTGTATTACGTCTGCATATATTTTGTCTTCTTTGCAGCTGTACTCCAAAACAAACTAAAATTTCACAAATAGCATTTTTTAGTGTTCTCCGTTTGTCTAGCACAGGGACGTATATAAAAAAACATAATTATCACCAATTAAACGTATACATTTTGTGAAGCAAGTTTTCAGTACAAAAATCAAAATGTCATCTTACCAAATGAAATATGTGATGACCAGGAACTGCACAGCTCTGTAGATGACTCCTAGTCTTCTGTCCTTCACCACCATTACTTTCGGTGTCTCATAGTCCCAGAAACCCAGGAAAAAGTCTTTGACGAACTCCAGACAACCCATTTTTACAAGAATTCTGTATATGTTCCTGCAAAATGAACGTCCCAATCTTCACCACTGATGCTGTATAGTGACACCCACTTGAGTACTACAGCCTGCCCCCCCCCCCTCTCTCTCTCTCTCTCTCTCTCTCTCTCTCTCTCTATCTCTCTCTCTCTCTCTCTCTCTCCGCTCTCTATCTCTCTCTCTATCTCTCTCTCTTCTCTCTCTTTCTCTCTCTCTACTCTCTCTCTCTCTCTCTCTCTCTCCCCTCTCTCTCTCTCTCTCTCTCTCTCTCTCCCCTCTCTCTCTACTGAAATGGCCCCCTTTTCCTTTTTTCCATTCTTCTTTATCATTGTTTATTTTGCATTGAGTATAATAGTCTTGCCCATTTTCCATTTCCGCAGTTAGAAAAAATATTTATTTTATCTTACATTTTTTCTCAATTGCTTTGGCTCAATTCTCAAAATATTTATTTTTTTCCCGAAAGGATAAGTTCAGATCTCTGAACAATTAGCTTCTTGTTCACATCAGATTGGAATTTCTTATTGATTTGAGCAAATTGCAAATGCTTTGGCACATGTGTGCAAACAGTAAGTACAATTGTCTGCGGTTTGAACAACAACTAATTGCATGTGGCTTGTTGATCAAAACTGATGAGTCGATTCTCACTTAAACTGCCAAACTCTTCACAACTTCTCAATCATTTTTCATCGTATAAGCCATCACATTCAAAACGATCCATTCAATTATAAAAAATTGGTATGCACACATGTATTTTGCATAAATATCTGACATTCACATTGTTTGTAATGTCTGCTATACAATTTGAATCAACCATTAAACCATTTAACCAATCAAGTTTGGGAGCATATATATAGATTGTCCACAGCACAATCATTACAAATTTTTGAGAATGGAGGACTTCCACAACCCTGAACTGCAGCAACATGCTCATGGAAGAGCAATTGGAAGACTACGTGTAAGACGTGTAAGACACTACGAAGTGTAAGAATAGAGGAAGAGGTGGAAATAGAAGAGTCAGTGTCTCTGATGAAATCAAAGCCACACTTATGGATCATGTCATAAATCGTGGTTTTACAATGGAAGAGGCTGGCCGAAGAGTACAGCCTAATGTAAACTGGTCCACAGTGTCCTCAATTGTGCCAACCTTTCATAGGGAA
>QVTF01024376.1:147500-415826 GCA_003573665.1 Oxygymnocypris stewartii
CTGGAAGGATGAAATTGGGAAGGAAAATGTGCAGAAGCAACAGGGATGATCGCAAGTTTGAGAATACTGTCAAGCAAAGCCTTGGGAGAGCTTCACAAGGAGTGAACTGAAGCTGGAGTCTGTGCATCAAGAGTCACCACGCTCAGACATCTTCAGGAAAAGGGCTACCAAGCCACTTCTGAACCAGAAACGTCGTCAGAAGCATCTTGCCTGGGCTAAGGAGAAAAAAACTGGACTGTTGCTCAGTGGTCCAAAGTCCTCTTTTCAGATGAAAGTCAATTTTGCATTTTATTTGTAAATCAAGGTCCCAGAGTCTGGAGGAAGAGTGAAGAGGTACAGAATCCATGTTGCTTGAAGTCCAGTGTGAAGTTTCCACAGTCAGTGATGATTTGGGCTGCCATGTCATATGCTGGTGTTGGTCCACTGTGTTTTCTGTGTTTTCCATCTACCAGGAAACTTTAGAGCACTTCATGCTTCCTTCTGCTGACAAGCTTTATGGAGATGCTGATTTCATTTTCCAGCAGGATTTGGCACCTGCCCACACTGCCAAAGGTACCAAAAGCTGGTTCAATGACCATGGTGTTACTTTGGCAGAGAATCTATGGGTATTGCCAAGAGGAAGATGAGAGACACCAGGCCCAACGATACAGATGACCCGAAGGCTGCTATCAAAGCAACCTGGGCTTCCATTACACCTGAGCAGTGCCACAGGCTGATTGCCTCCTTGCCACGCCGCATAGATGCAGTAATTCATGCAAAAGGAGGCCCAACCAAGTATTGAGTGCATACAAATTAACATACTTTTCAGAAGCCTGAAATTTCTGTTTAAAATATCCTTTTTATTGATCTTATGTAATATTCTAAATTTGTGAGACACTGAATTAGTTTTTTTTATTATCGGTAAGCCATAATCATCAACATTTCAAGAAATAAAGGCTTGAAATGTTTTACTCTGTGTAATAAATCTATATAATATATGGATTCCACTTTCTGAAATGAGTGACAAAAAATATTGACCTTTTTCATGATATTAAATTTTTTTTAGATGTACCTGTACATGTGCAAAACCAAAAAAAATATCCAAAACATAGACCGCTATATAAAATGAATCAATAATAAATTGTAGATGTGTTCAGCACTCTGCAACAAAAATATTTCGGATTTTCTAGATTATTTTAATTCGTAAAGTAAGCAGTATATATTAAAAAATCCCCCCATGCCTTTAGCAGGCATGGATACATGATACTAAGTGGGCTCAACAGCGCCCCACAGTTTTGCAACGTAAATCTGTGGTGAAAAGGGGTACTGCAGCGCGCTCTAATTTAGAGCCATTGGGGTAGATTTGAGACTGCCCTGCTTATTTTCACGTTAACGTTACCTTACGTGAACCTCGCTCCACCAAGACGATTGGCATGTCCGGTTTTTTTTTCTATGTGGTGTATTCGATAAAATTAACAAAGTAGGCTATATATGTTAAATCCTTGAGTTTAGATGTGCTCACATGAATAGCCTTTATATGGTTCTATTGTTTGTTTTATTATTATTCTGAGAATAGACATATGATCTTCTTTCCTTTCCCAAATTGCTCCACAACTTGTAACATTCTAAATCAACATTTGGAGGTGATAAATATATTAAGTGACTATATAATATAACAGATAACTATATTAAGGCATTTATTATACAGAATTTTATGTATGTAACATTACTTCAAGTCTATCAATCAACATTAGCACGCCACCCACAGGATAAAGCAAGGACATCTCTGCCAAAATTATGTTCAGTGATTAGAATATAAAGTTTAAAAAATCTGCCCCACCTAAATTTACCGCTTCTGCAATCTATATGCTAACTATACATTCCCTGGTTCTAGATTTTTGTGCGGAAACTGCGAAAAGCATATGGCAAGGCTGAATGGAGCGGAGTGGAGAGATTGAAAGAGAACAAGCCTGTGTACAAACTGGACCACATCATCAAGGAGAGGTGAGAGTAAACGCAGTGCTGTTTCTGGACATGCAGGGGACGCACTTTAACTCTCCGTCCCGACAACAACAACATGCCGTGAAAGACTTTTCTGTGTGTCCAGACATGTGTAATGTGATAGGCACCTGTTTGTGTCCAAACAGTATAATGAGTATGGGTGGAGTCTCAGTCACTGTCTACAAACAGATCAGTTATGAGAATCCAAAGAGTCTCAAGAATATGATCCTTTAATTATCTTGGCTTAACTGACTCTTCATCCCTCCTATCTACTGTCTAACTGTTACATTAGCAGGTTTTAGGTTTGGGATTTGAATGTGAGGGTTTTTTCCCAACCGTTCAAAAGTTTGGGATGGGAAGATTTTTTTCATGCTTAGATGCAAGTTTCTTCTGCTCGACAAGCTGCATTTTTTGGGTCAAAATACAGTAAATCGGTAATATTCTGAAACCATATTAGATGAATGCATTGTAAAATGTAATTCATTTCTGTGATGCAAAGCTGAATATTTAGCATCATTATTCCAGTCTTTAGTGTCACATGATCGTTCAGAAATCATTCTGATTTGCTGAAGAAACATTTATTTTATTATCAATGTTGAAAACCATTGTGCTGCTTCGTATTTCTGTGGAAACAGTGATACATTTTCCATTAGATTCTTTGATGAAGAGAGAGCGTTATTTTTAAATAGATATCTTATAATGGTATTAATATCTTTACATTCACTTTTAATCAGTTTAATGCATTTTTGCTGAATAAAAATGTTACTTTATGGGCACCTGTGAAAGGAAAGATTGTGTGTTACTGAAATGACTTGAGCAAATATAACAGTGCTTGACAGGGACATGAATTTGAGGAACTATTTTGATTGAAAACACCATGAAATAGCTTGACAAGTGCAGCTTTCATTCCTGTTTTCCTACTTGAGTGGGGAAATCTCCAAAACTGTTAGGGTGAATCCCAATTCTCTGTCTTACTCCTTCCCCTTAGTTTTGCACGTTCACGTGAGAGTAAGGGCTGTCCCAATTCTCATTTTGATCGAGGGGTAGGGCTAAGGGGAAGGGGTAGATACCCCTTAAAACCAAGAATTTTTGCGAGCTTACTTGAAACCAAGGGGTACCCAGAACACACTGCGGCCAGATCATCCAGAGAGTATTTTCGTCTTAATTTATTTAAAATTACGACAGTCTTGTTTTGTGCTCTACACAGTCCTGTAACTTACATATATATTTGCAACCATGCTCTTAATTTAAACGTTTTTAAAAATCGCTATTTTTCCACGCTAACATTACATTGCTGATTTGCACAACAGTCCCGCGTTTCTCTGAATAGAGAAAACATCACTAAAACCCACGCAATCGACAAACACGCACTTTTAGATGGAGAGTTTGTGATCAACACTTGTCGCCTCTGGTGACGTAGCAGCCAGCTAGCGATGATGTATGATGACAACAGTAACCAAGTGGCATCTCATTTCATAGGGGGATGTTTTCACCCCTATCGCTAATCACTCGGTTTCGAGGGACAAGGGCTAGGGGTAAGAGAGAGAAATGGGATTCACACTTAGTCAAGCATATATTTCCATTACATACCTCAGATCACTTATATCTGGCACAAAATTTAGCGTCTTTAGCTTAAATTATTCTAAAATATTTTGTTCAGTAGCCACATTGAATAACATCCTCCATTATTCTATGAATGATCTGTCATTTTTTCATATACTGTTTCTAAAATAAGTTTGTTTTTCCAGGTATCCCACATTCATTGATGCTGTCCGAGATGTAGATGATTCCCTTTCTATGTGTTTCCTGTTTTCTACGTTCGCTCGCACGGGAAAATGCCACGTTCAGACAATTCAGCTGTGCCGTAGACTTAGCGTCGAATGGATGAACTACATTATCACCTCACGTTCTCTGAGAAAGGTACTGTAAACATATGCTGTGAGAAGTGAGCATTTTAAAGGTTAATTCAGTGATTCAACTTAGTTACTGATAGCAGATTTCTTAATGATTATTATTGTTTTCTTCTTCAGGTTTTTCTTTCCATTAAGGGTATTTACTACCAAGCTGAAGTCCTGGGACAAACCATCACATGGATCATACCATATCAGTTTGCCCATGATGTGAGTAGAAATACACAGTATATTTTTCATGCTTGAGGCTTGTTCAGAAAATAGTTCAATGTTTCTTTTTATTTGTTTTATGATGACTGTTAACACCCATGTCCCTGCTCTCCTCAGCACCCTACAAATGTGGACTACAGAGTTATGGCCACATTTACAGAATTCTACACAACGCTGCTTGGATTCGTCAACTTCCGCCTTTACCAGACCCTCAACCTTGTCTACCCACCCAAGGTATCACACACAAAATGTGCTTCCATTGAAATGCCTTTTTATTTTTCAGTAGCAGAATTCCAATTCATTCCAATTGGCAATGTGTGTGTGTGTGTGTGTGTATATTCTGGTGCTTGTTAGCTTGATGGACAAGGAGAGTTCAACCTCAAATCAGAGTATGAAGAAGATTATGCCCTGGAATCAGAAAGTAATTCTGAGGTACTATTTAATTTTCTCTTTTCATATCAACATTAAGTTGGACCAAATATTACAGTGTGTTTAAAGATATGCATCTTCACATCTCCTACCAGAAACTATCAGCGTTAAGTGCCAGTTTGGCTCGAATGGTTCCTTTAGTGGAGGACGAGGAGGCAGAGCTGGACCATTTCCCAGCTGAAGGGGTGAGCGAGAGACAGCTGTCTGTATTGTGAACACCTGCAGTGACTTACAAAAATGACCTCTGGTTAAAGGGGTCTTATGACATTGCTAAAAAGAACATTTATTTGGTGTAATTCAATGCGTTTATGCGGTTTAAGGTTAAAAAACACCCTATTTTCTACTACATTGTTGCCTCTCTATGCCCCTCCTTTCTGAAACGCGCCAATTTTACAAAGTTCATCGTTCTGAGAAGCGAGGCATGCTCTTATTGGCCAGCTATCCAGTGCGTTGTGATTGGCCGAATACTTCAAGCGTGAAACGGAGATGTTACGCCCCTTACCATGTTGTGATGCCATGTTCCGGTGCAACGAGACAAAAACGATAAAAAACATTATAAATGAGGCATTTGTTGCATCCAGTGGGAACATAATTACTGATTATAAAGACTTGTACTGTCTTTTTACATTTCGCGTAAACATTACCATGTCTGCATTTTTGATCGGCGAAACGACAAACTACAAGCACTACTCTACACTGCTCAAAACTCACGTTTGAATCGTCCGTAACAGAAACGTACTTACAGGCTGTGAGTCAGAAGCACCTGACTCTCCTTGCAACAGTCTTTGAGCAAGCCAGCATTGTAGACTACTCTCCTGCCAGATTCAGGAAACAGTCCTCCGTAAATCGTGCTGCACACACTCTTAATATTTGCGTTGTACTGCTCTGGAACAGTGTTGTAAATACAACTTAACCACTGATTTCTAGTTGTGTCCTCTTTTGGAAGCCCAAACAAAGTACTTTCACTTTCAGAACGTCTCCAGGACATAGCGCTGGCGGCAGCAACAATACTACAGCGAGAATAAAAGTCCCGCCCTCTTTCTTTGCATATTCATTGGGGCGGTGTTTTGAAAATCTCCACACACACTGACGTAGACATGTGGGGGTGTGTTTAAATGAGCCGGTTTAGGAGGGCGTGCTTGAGTCTTAACTTTGATAAAGAATATCTCTTCGGTTTTGAGACTTTAGTGTTTGCAACTTCAGGGATCTTATCTATGCACAAACTGCTTGTAACACTCAAAAGAGAAAACAAAGTTTAAAATCGCATCATATGACTCATTTAATACAAGTGATATTGCATATTGGGAAACATTCTTTAGTTAAAACCAGTAAACTAAAAATAAAATGTAAAAAATACCAGTGCTGGACATGGTAATATAATTTATAATAATGAGTTATTCTGAGATAGAGGTCTGCATTCCCGCGGGAACCGCCAAAACGCTGATATTTGTTGCTGCTTCACCGCGGTAAGAAAAAGTCCAATACCGTCACAGCCCGAGTTAAAATTACACCAGAGCGGTTTGAAATGCGTTTCTCTGGATTTTTTTGTTGTTCTGTTTCTCACTGTTCAAATAAACCTACCATTAAAATTATAGACTAATAATTTCTTTGTCAGTGGGCAAACGTACAAAATCAGCAGGGGATCAAATAATTCCTTTCCCCACTGTATATGATAGTAATAAGTATTATTATTATTAATTATTTTTGTTGTTATTGCTATGGTTATTTGGTCATGGTAATTCAATTAATGATAATAATATAATAGTAAGCCGCCATCATTGCCTTGATTGTTATTTATTTTTGCCCATTTTAATTCTATAGTATGCCCTGAATTATCATGAACATTGAGATGAATGTGGTAGTTTTTGTTTACGTAGAACTGTATCAAAGTACAGTGGTATGACGATCGTTATCTGTTTCTGTAGGGCTATATGGAAAAACAGTGTGGAGGCTTAAATTGAGTTTAATTTAATAATAAAAAAAAATTATTTGTAGAGCACCTTTCATAAAATATAGTTTCAAATGGTTAACGGGTCCCAATATAAACAATGTATCACAGCTGTTTGTTAGCAAACTCAAAGCTGTCAGATTCCTGTCGACTTGCTAAGCATCTGTAATTAATGCAACTATGTGACTCCACAATTCAAGTTCACTAAAAGAAAGTGTCACAAGACACTTGTTATTTAGTCACACGTCACAAGTCGTGAGTCAGTGAAGCATTTAACCTGCGTTTGATTAATTGTTGTTTTGGACGGACTTCATGTTCACTGAGGGAGACTGTTACTATGGTTACATGCTGAAGGTGTTAAAAAACATTCTGATGAAACCAGCGTGACTGCAGGCGACCTTTGTCCTCATTATTTAATATCGTTTTCAAATGCAGGAAAACCTGGAGAAAATGGAGGAGAGAGAGAAGATCGAGCTGGAGCAAAACAAACAGAAGAAGCTCTTCGAAGGGCAGAAGTTTTTCCTAAACAGAGAAGTTCCCAGGGAATCGCTGGCGTTTGTCATCAGGTGAAGGAGTGTGACATACCAACTCATTTTTCTATGGCACTTTCCTTAAATCGGGTACAAAAGAGTTTGCCGTTCCGTTTGTTTAAAGGAGCGAAGGCGCAAATTCCATGTTCTTTACAGCTAGATATTTGATTAGATAATCTAGTTATTAACATAAAAGTATTTCAACATATATATTTGTCCCATCTCAGCTCTATACAACAATAAAAATCATACAACGGTGTCAATCCTTTTCACTGTTAAATTGATATCCAGTCTATTATAGGATTATTTTGAATTAACAAATATCTTGAGGTTAATATGTTTCCCATGCTCTGTTACTGCATAGATATTTCCTTTAATAAACTCTGTGACATGCAGGAAGTGATGTCATTTCTGCAGCATGGTGGGAACGTTGATGCATTTTCTCAACTCTTATCAAGAAATGTGTAAAGCAGCTATTCAACCAAGCCAGAATTAGCTCATAGTTCTATTAAGAAATTTAAGTATTTTTTATAAACGTTACTTAGTAAAAAAAAACATTACCGTGTCCATCTTGAGACAAAACAAATGCACTGATATATTTTAAGATCAATCAGTGCAAGTTTCTTTCAGTTCAAACAGCTCAGACTTACATTTTAGTCTAGGACTAGGCTCAAGTCTGGTCTGTGAAACTGAGGGTATAAGTTATTGTAAAAGATTGTGTCATTTTTCTTTAAATTAGTGATATATATTATTTTTTCGTATATATCATTTTTTCTAAGTTTTTTTTTTTTGTTAAATTGCAAACCTTGTATAAAATATATAAAATTAAACCAATATTTAGCCTGACCATCTGAGGTGGAGACCGTATTTAAGCCCCTAGTTATTTAAAAAATAAAACTATTTTGGACACTCTACCTTAAAGGTTGTAGTTTCTGGTGTATTTGCATACAAGACAGTGTTATTAATATGCTGATGTAGTTTTTGTTAATATTTTGAATGAATTTTAGTTAAGTTTTTAGTCATTTGATGTAGTTTTGTCCTTATTATTAGCTTTTTTAAATGTCTATATAGTTTATTTTAGTACATAATATAAACTAATTTGAAGCGTTTTATGGATGTACTTTCACAGTTTCAGTTTCAGTAACCCCAATACGAGTAACTTGTGGAAATGCAGCAGCTGATAGTTAGTGTACGTACAGTTTTACTGTATCAAGTGTCACATGTTTGTCAGTATATAAGACTGTATTGTATGCTGTGCAGGTGTTTTGGTGGACAGGTCTCTTGGGATAAATCGCTGTGCATCGGCAGCACTTACGATGAAACGGATGAAACAATCACACATCACATAGTGGACAGACCCAGTATCGACAAACAGTACATCAACAGGTCTGAAAGCAAATCTCACTGAATCTGTACAGTGTATACTTTATATTTACTTTATATTCTTGTACTTAATGCATTTGTCAACCTTGCAGGTACTACATCCAGCCCCAGTGGGTGTATGACTGTGTAAATGGGAAGATACTGTTACCCGTAGAGGAATATTTCCTGGGAGTTGCACTGCCGCCCCATCTGTCACCATTCGTGGAGGAGAGTGACGGAGATTATGTGCCGCCTGAGAAACTCAAACTCCTGGCGCTGCAGAGAGGAGAGAAGCCACGTGAGGGGTTTATGAAATGATTTTTGGCATGTGATTGTGTAAATGTTGAGTGGTTGTTGACTTCACAAACAAACTTCACAGAAGCAGATGATGAGGAGGAGGAGGAAGAAGACGAGGAAGATGAGGAGGAGGAAGATGATGATCAAAGTGAGGATGAAGATGAGGATGAAGCTACTTTAGCTGAAATGGAGAAGAGGGCTCAGGGAAAGGTAAGATGTTTTAAGTTTGCAGAAGTTATTTTAGCAGTTATATTGCTTGTTTTAGTGGCACAAAAATGTCAGACTTACAAGTTTAAAAATGTAACTCTAGATAGCCTACTGTATCATATTTGATGTGCAGATTTCTTCTGTAAATGCTCTTCATCCTTTCCTATCTAAATGCTTGCTACGGATGCAAAAATGCAAAAAATCGAACCTGGTTTGAATTTTTTATGATGAGCTAAAGTTTCGAGGGCGTAAACGTTATTTTTTAACATGCAAAAACTTAAGACGAGAATTTCGGACTGCAAAGACCTTCAATCAACCGAAGCAATGCAGGATTGCTTGATTATCCAGGAATCGTTTTTCAGAAAAATCATGTTAAAATGTATTAAATATAATACATCAGGCTTTTTAGGAATGTTTAATTGTTGATCCCTCAATCATAATTTTATTGCGTTGGATTGTTTTTTTTTGTCCCCACAATAGTTACGTTAAGTTTTGATCATAAAACTGAGCATTGAAATATCGTCTTACGAAAGCATGTTATAGACCGACAACTGATATTTATGTGTTTTTTATTAAGTATTCTGTTCTCATTGATTCATGTTACTGGCTATCAAAATTTTGTTTTATATTTATAAATATACTATTCAAGCAACTGTACCAAACAGGATATTTTTGCTCCGTTTGCGCCTCTGAATAAAATTGAAGGTTTCATTTTTTATTGTATTTTTCTGGAGTATATTGATTTTTACTATATCATACTATTATGAGCCATAAAATCCTGATGTATCAAATATGATACTCAACAAAAAACACAAACTTTTCAGATTATTTTTTATAATTTAAAAAACATATATTTTTTTTACTATTTCATGTCAGGTTTTACGGCTTTTACAATGTGATGTGTACAGTTGCGTTATTTGATTGTAATTGTGGATGATTTTTTTTGTCATGGAATCTTTAGTTTGTTGCGGCACCTTAAATTATGCATTTCGTGGAGGAATATGTCAAATAAATATAACAATATAAAAGTTTGTCATGTGCTGGTTTTCCCTCAGAGTCTGTCAGTAAAGGTGACCCCTGGTAAAGTCAAAGCAGAGAACCGCAAGCGAGCCGAACAAGAGGAGAAAGCAGAAGAGAAGAGACTGGCCATTATGATGATGAAGAAGAAAGAGAAATACCTCTATGACAAGATCATGTTTGGCAAGAAGAGACACGTCAGAGAGGTAAGCCTGCTTGGAAATACATTTGATATGCTTTCTTTTGAAAATTAAAAATATAAATTGCATAAAGCACACTAATCTAACCAGAATAATACTTCATTTTGATTCTTAGTTATTGTTTTTGTTTTATATGCAGTGAGATATGAGTCTTTGTGGGGTTTTGTAAATGAGTGCTTTGGTTAATGCTTAAATGAATAAACGTGGTGGTAATTCACAGCTCGCACCTTGGCTGTCAAAGCCCTTTAAAAGGTGCTTGACCTACATTTGGCTGATTACTTAAGCTCCAGTGATCTTGACAGACTTCATTGTTCATGAATCTAATGCACTTCCTTCCAACAGGCTAACAAGCTAGCAACTAAGAGGAAAGCTCACGATGACGCCAGCAAAGCCAAGAAGAAGAGGAAGAAAAAGTGCTGATTTCGATATGTATTAAAGTGCTTGTGCGTTTTCTGTCGAGAGACTTTGAGAAGCGTTTCTTCTCTCATTGCATCATTTAATAGGAATTGTACTTGATTCACTGAACTCCATGTCATTTAAGTTTGCTCAAACTGGTTTTCAGTGACACTTCTGCATTTCTTATGTCTTTGCGCATCAGTTTTGACTTTAACACGTTTCTAATAAACATAAGATAATGATTATCTTTAATGAAATTAAGTTGTTGTTTTTTTCTGTCTGCATGTTTCAAATTTGTGAAATATTGAATGTACTAACTTGGATAAAGGAAGTTTTTGAAAGCAGTTGAGATTAGAATCATCTAGAAAATGACTGATGACGAAAAGCTGTCATATTTACATTGCAAATAGCTGTAAGGCACATCCTCATCTTCATCATAAAAATGAATAACACTTTCCAAGGTGCTGTGATTGATTACAGCTGCTGGTTTCACATCTGGTTCTACAACTGATTCCTTGTTTTCATTTATTGTATGAAAATAATGGCCATTGTTAAAGTCAATCATTTGTGTCGGTGTACTGCCACTAAAATAATCCAAAAAAATCTAACTTAAACTCATGAATTAAATCTGTGATCCAGCAATGTTAACTTATTTCATGGGCAAAGTTCATTTGACCTTAATATATAAATTAGGATAAAAAGAAAACAATGCTAACGCATTATAATGTGTTATTATGTAAAGGAAACGTCGCTGAGGTTCGCTTCGTTTGAAGCAGATACTGAAGTAGTCACGTGATTTTCAGGTGAATGAATCTTCAGACGTCATAGATCACGTGCTTTTGGCAAAACGAATCAAGCTCCGATACAGCGCTTCGATGTGAGATGTTACGTGTTTTGATACAAGCTTCGAAACCTCCGTCGAACGTCACATCACTACAGTAAAGACAATGTTAAAAGATCTACATTTTAAATAGATGCTGTTCTTTTGACGTTTCTTTTTGTCAAACAGTCAATGATTTCTGAAGGATCATTTGACACTGAAGACTGAAGTAATGATGCTGAAAATTCAGCTTTGCATCACCGGAATAAAATGTTCCAAAATATATTCTACATTTTAATAATACTTTACAATGTTACTGTTTTGCTGTATTTTTGATCAAATAAATACCACCATAGTAAGCTATGAGATTTTTTTCTCCTCAAAAACATAAAAAAAACACTTTAGTGCTTGCAAAACACTTTTAAATCTGTCTTTATGTGAGTAAACATTTTGTTTAGTTTCTCGTGTAAATAGGCCTTGACCCAAGGGAAAAGAAGTCTAGTATGTAAGGTTTCCGGGGATCACCCTCATTGTCAAATTGTGAAAGTGAAAAGCCATTGACACTCCCTTCCCTAAGGACTCTTATGTTGGACGTCACAACATAAAAGTGGTTTTACGCTCGCTGCTGAAAGGTTGTTCCTTATGCGAAATGGTGTTAAAAACTAAACCAGTCCCTCAGAGATTTTAGCTGGGTTCAAAGACAGTACTAACCTGTAAATCATGTCAACTTGAAAGTACGGCTCTTATGTATTATAGTCGGTTCTGAAAGTGAATGTGCCTTTCGGACCACAAATGTAAAAAAATTTAATGTTGTTCAACAAAGTGCATGAATAGACTACATAAAAGAAAAAAAGAACGAAGGAAATGTAATGGTATAGTATAGAGGTCCCATTCTACGAAACAAAATGTTTTTTACACAAGGTCTTAAGGTAATTTCTTTAATTCTCTTTTTATGTAGGCTATTATTTTTAGTCATACTGCATTATTTCTGTTTTACACAATATCTATGGTCTTTGTATAAAAAAACTTTATTTTGCTTCATAAATAGGCTGCAATCTGGTGAACGTGGCAAAACACTGAATTTTCTCTAATATGAAAACGGTTTAATGGATGTATTCATAAATTGGGAAATGCATCTTGAGTTGTACGGATTTTGAAATCCACGGAGAATGAAGTTTGCAGTGAGAAAATGAGTGTCAGATTACATTGAATTCATCATTGTGAATTTTCCAGGTACTGAATGGTGTCAGATTCTCCTGGTTTAGGGTGGCAAGCTGATTTATTTAGCTCTGAATGTTCTCCAGTGTCCATTTCAGTCCTTTGTGACAGATTTTGGTTATACAATGTCTAAAAAAAAACATTATAGGCAGACTTTGTATAAATCTGGATTAGTTTGAAATGTGTTCAAAAGTGACCTGCTCTCTTTTATTCTGTAAGCATGTGTATAACTCGTGACATGGTCTCTTCTTTGTGAGTCACACTCAGAGAATCATTCAAATGTTTTTATTTATGAGGTGTTTGTTATCAGCAAAGCCTTATACCCTTGGTAGCAGCTTTGTATGTTTGCGCTTTCTTTGTATTTGTGGTGGGAAGTTATGACGTTTGTATTCTCCTCGCCGCTGTGTAACCCCTGTGGGCTTTAGGCCAGGCAACTCATGGCTGTTTTTATCACTAATTCATGTTCACGCACACAAGCATGCAGTGTTACCCACGTTACCCATCTGCATTCCAGCCATGTCGCTCTTCCACTGCCTGGCACTAGCATGACATTCTGTGTGTGGCGGCAGACAATGAACTGAGTGTTTGAGACCAGTCAAAAGGAGATCTGGATCAACAGAATAATCTTGTGCTGGACAGTAAGAGACAATGAGAAGTGAGCGAAATAAAGAGAGTGGATTGGGTGATTTCACTCAAGAGGAATGTAAAGATCAAAAGAGTATTGATCAGTGAAATACAGCAATGTCAGTAGCTCTTACAGCGTCTGAAAGTATTTAAAGGGATAGTTCACCCAAAAATGAAAATTCTGTCATTTATTCGCCCTCAATTTGTTCCAAAGCGGCATGAGTTTCTTTCCTCTGTTGATAACAAAAAAATATTTTGAAGAAAGTTGGTAACCAAACAGTGGTAACCCTAAACTTCCATGGCATTTTATTTCCATATGGAAGTCAATGGCTACTGTCAACTATTTGGTTACCAACATTCTTCAAAATATCTTCTTTTGTGATCAACAGAAGAAATAAACATGAAATATTGATGCATTATAATCAAATTCCAAAGACCCACACATTAAGTCAGTTAACCCTGTAGCTAAACTAAGGGTCATTATTTTTCTGAGTAAGTTTGCAAGTCTGTGCAACTGGATGTGTTCACATGGGTGGGATCTCATCTCATTTATTTATTTCATTTACCTCAAAGCAACAAGGAACTACGAATTGTCAACGTCGGCTTCACTTGAAGCTACGGTTAACATTTCAAATCTGTGTAAACAACTTTTATTTAATAATTAATACAAATGCCTGGGGTGCATTCAGAACATGGTAAATCAGCCTTTTCTTATTATGCTCATTGGTTGGGGAATGATTTTCAGAACAATACGCCATTAGAAGCAATTCCACCTTTGTAAATTTTTTACAAATGATTGCAGCGTGAAATGAATGATTCTTGTTGCTGTTTTAATTTAAGTTGTTGATTTTTGATTATTGTTGGTATCTTTGTAAATTTGTGTGAAACTTTTTATACGGTCATCTTGGCCAGGACTCCCTGGAAGAAGAGATTTATTTTAATCTCAATGGGACCTTCCTGAGGTTTCATTGATAATAAATTACTAATAACAAAGACAAAAGCATATAACAAAATTTATAGAACTTAAAATTTGAAAACAAAACAAAAAGTTATGTTTTATAACACGAGGACAAGTTCCTGTGTCAATGTATCACAAATGTTAAAAAATCACTTAATTCCCGTATTTCATAGTAGGTGACCTTATATAGAGCTTCTGAAATTGATAATGTGTCAAGTGATTGTTTCATTTATGATCTCCTGGCACAAACCTCTGTATGGAAACTCACACAGCAGCCTAAACAAACACTGAGACTAGAAGAGATTCTTCCAATCGCTCACTAAAGCAAACATCCAGAAATGGCAGCATGAAAACCAACAATATGATCCAGAAAGTTGTTCTTCCTAGTGGCAAAAGTTCTTCCTGAGCTTGTCTATTCATTCCAATGGGATTGTCTTCACATGAAACTAACTGTCACTAACCCATCATATAAAAAAATACAGTTCTTAATAATCTATGCTTTAACCCTTCATGTTGTGTTCTGTTCATTTTGACCTGGAGGGGATTTTCTTTTTCTTGAAAATACTACAGGTACATCTAAAATAATTAGAGTATCATGAAAAATGTCAATATTTTTTGTCACTCATTTCAGAAAGTGGAACCCATATATTATATAGATTCATTACACACAGAGTGAAATATTTCTAGCCTTTATTTCTTGAAATTTTGATGATTATGGCTTACAGATAATGAAAGCCCAAAATTCAGTGTCTCAGAAAATTAGAATATTATATAAGATCTATTAAAAATAATATTTTATAAAGAAATATCAGGCTTCTGAAAAGTATGTTCATTTCTATGCACTCAATACTTAGTTGGGCCTCCTTTTGCATGAATTACTGTATCAATTCGGCGTGGCATGGAGGTGATCGGTTTGTGGCACTGCTGAGGTGGTATGGAAGCAGAGGTTTCTTTGACAGTGACCTTCAACTGATCTGCATTTTTTTGGTCTCTTGTTTCTCATTTTCCTCTTGACAATACCCCATAGATCCTCTATAGAGTTCAGCTCAGGTGAGTTTGCTGGCCAGTCAAGCACACCAACACCATGGTCATTGAACCAGCTTTTGGTACCTTTGGCAGTGTGGGCAGATGCCAAATCCTGCTGGAAAATGAAATCAGCATCTTTAAAAAGCTTGTCAGCAGAAGGAAGCATGAAGTGCTCTAAAATTTCCTGGTAGATGCTGCATTGACTGTGGACTTCAGAAAACACAGTGGACCAACACCAGCAGATGACACGGCAGCCCAAATCATCACTGACTGTGGAAACTTCACACTGGACCTCAAGCAACATGGATTCTGTACCTCTTCACTCTTCCTCCAGACTCTGGGACCTTGATTTCTAAATGAAATGCAAAATATAATTTCATCTGAAAAGAGGACTTTGGACCACGAAGCAACAGTACAGTTATTTTTCTCCTTAGACCAGGCAAGATGCTTCTGACGATGTTTCTGTTTCAGAAGTGGCTTGGTAGCCCTTTTCCTGAAGATGTCTGAGCGCGGTGACTCTTGATGCACTGACTCCAGCTTCAGTTCACTCCTTGTGAAGCTCTCCCAAGAGTTTGAATCGGCTTTGCTTGACAGTATTCTCAAGCTTGCGGTCATCCTTGTTGCTTGTGCACATTTTCCTTCCCAATTTCTTCCTTCCAGTCAACTTTTCATTTAATATGCTTTGATACAGCACTCCTTGAACAGTCACCCCTTTCAGTAATGACCCTCTGTTACTTACCCTCTTTGTGGAGGGTGTCAATGATCATCTTCTGGACCATTGCCAAGTCAGCAGTGTTCCCCATTATTGTGGTTTCAAAGAACAAGAGATACCCAGAATTTATACTCTATGGATGGTCATTTATTGAAACTCAAATGTAAATATTCTAATATTTTGAGAGACTGATTTTTGACTTTCATTTCAATTATTGCAGTTTTTTTTTGTTTTTAAGTGAACATTGCCAAAATGATCTACAAATCATGTTTTTTTCACTCAAAAACTGTTACATAAGCTGAAACCAGTGATGGTTCTGATCAATCAATTCCAAAAAGAAATACAAAGAGTACAAACACAAATATTTAAAAGCATTTTTAAAGGCTAATAATTTTGACTAGGAACAGCAGATTAGGTAAAGGATTTTATATGCAGCATAAGGGTCGAGTGTTTCTCCAACTTTTAAAATCCTTTCTGTGCCATGAGTATTGACCAGTTTACTTTAGTTTCCTTTCATCTTCAAACCTCATCCATACTAAGAATGTGTTTTTGTGACTTGAACATGGAAAGCTAATCAAACTGGTGCAGTTTGGGACTTTGTGTACAGCCGTATGCCTGTAATTGTGTATCGCCCCCTCTCATGCATTTAACTACACTTTCTAGCAACTTTTCCACTTCAAACCAGCAATCTGTTCTCAATGGCTCTCTGTTTCCACCTTGAACAGTCCCCTCCTCCTTTCTTTTGTTCCTTTCCCTCCCTCTTGCTCATTTTCTCTCACTAACCTTGTTCTGTTCTGAATCTCTTCCTCTCCTATTCTTTTTCTGTCTTTCTGCCCTGCCTTTTTTATCCTAACTTCACCTCCATCCTTCTGTCTTCTCCTGTACGCTCATTCATAAATGCAAGCAGACACACAGAGTGACAAGTGCAGGTCCCCAGACGGCTAGTCTTGCGTCACGGAGAGCTCAAGCCGAGCCTCTTCTGTATGCAGTTTAGCCAGCTCAGCTCTACAGCGTGCAGACGGAGGAGGAGGAGAGGAGAGGCGGGGGCTTCAAAATCATCAGGTGTGTGTGCAGGGTGAATGATCGCCTGGATGTTTCACAGAAGATAAGAGGGATACAGATCTGTTAACCTTGGATAGCATGACTGGACAGTTAACTGTGAAGGAATCAATGGCCTTCCAGCCTTGACAATGCATCGTTGTTAACAAAGTCAGATTTTTCTCTTCAGGGTCATTGCTTTTTTCTGCCAATCAAGCTGGGACAGGAAACTACATGATTTGGTAAGATATTATTAAAAAAAAATATATTTAATCTTCAATATAAATGATATTGGGAGTGTGATTGTATTGCTATTGTTTAAATAAGTTGGTGTACCTTTTAAACTTGTGGCAAAAATCAGAATGAATATCTATTTTTTTTTTGTCTAAACATCCTCACAACTAAGATACTCAAAAAAGATTATTGTTGTCTGATGAAATTTCAGGTTTTTTGGGTTTAAGCATAAACCTCACTAAATTCTGTTATTTATTATAACAAGAAAATAATGCTTGATCAATGTGGTAAGAAAAATACATTTAATTAAACATTATCTGTGAAAGCCTTCATAATTTATACGGTAGATTTAGCTTGATTTTTCTTTAGATATTTTTACTTAAAAAGTAAATAAAATTCATTTTGTATTTTATTTTATTTTGGACTATCCTTTGCTCCGACAATGTCACAGCGAGGCCTTACAATGCTGAATCCTAAATAAATAAAAAATGTTGTTTTATTCTTATGATGTGTTAAGGCAAATACATTTAAATCAATATATGTTCTATAAAAGTATTATTTTCAACAACAAAAAAACGCCGTAAAATTTGTGCAGTTGAACAACGGATGCTTAGAGATTTTGCTGAGAAACAAAAAAAAAACGTTTTATTTTATTACCACGCTTATGACAAATATAAGCTAATTTGCTGATGGAATGTCATGTTTTATTTTCAAAACACTCTTATATCTCCATGAGACCTCACAATGCTGAATCTAATGAAACGCTCCACTTCATCCCTAAACTTTTCTCTATAATCAGGCGGCTCAATCTGAAAGCTTTCTTGTGGCAAAGTAAAAGGAACCTTTATTCTATTTGTATCCCATCATCAAACTTCATTACAGTGGTTTCTTGTCTGTTATGAATTTGCCAGCAGCACTTTAGATATCACGTGACATTCTTTGTTAAATCACAGAAATGATTCAGATTGCATGCAGGAATCATTGCCCAAACACACACATGAGTAAATACAGCATTCAACATCTCCAAAGACTTGTATACGACGTGCTGATAGACCAAAAATCTCACGAAAACAGCGCTTGTGTTTGATGGACGCAAAGATGCATTTATTTTTAAATCAGAGCTGCAGCTGCTGTAGTAATTCTTTGTGGTTCTGTATAATCCTCGTCTTTCGTGACCATCAGCATAACAATGATGGATGTTGTTAGTGTTTTTGCTGTCAACAACGCAGGGTTAGAGATTGCTGCAAATAAGAACAATGGGTTCTTTCAGACTTCTCCTGTCCTTTCTAGATTTCTAGCTCTGCTGGTGTTTTTGAGAGAAACAGCTTTGTTCCTTCTGTCTCTCCGTCTATCTTTTGGTGCAACATTTATATTCAATTTTTGGTGCAACAGCTCAGCAGCATATGGCTGACGTAGTCAGTGCTTAACATGCTCTCTTGGTAGTATTAAGTTATCCACCTGTGGCCCTGTACTGCAGATATCTGATCCTGGTCTATGAGGCATGATGAGATGCGGAGTGTGTTACTTTTCCTCTGAATGCATAATTCATTCGCTGGACAGCTGGCCCTGATAATGAACCCCCTGCAGTAGCACTGTCTCACAAACTGCAATGCATTCATCTCAGTATTACAATATATCATTCTAGATATTTGGAAAATGCTTTTAATGTTTATTTTTGAGTTCGTTGTGTTTCTTTTGTGGGTAGATTATACGACATGCCAACAGAGCTGGGTAGTAACTGATTACATGTAATCTGGATTATGTAATCAAATTCCAAAAATGACATACTTGTAACTAGATTAAATTACATTTTAAAATACTCGTAATTAGACTACAGTTACTTTTTATTGATTAAATGATTGCATATTATTCACAAAATTATTTATAATTTGATTCTCCCTAATTATTCTTTTCCATTGTTTATATTTTCCTTTCTAATATATATATATATATATATATATATATATGTATATATATATATATGTAACGGATGTATGCCAGTAAGGGCGTGTGTAAACCTCACTCCCCTGACCTCAAAAAGAGGCGCTCTAGCAACTGACGCTAGAGGCTGTAGCCTTTGGCGTACCTTGTTAGAGCGCCTGCCTCCTGCCCCGGAATCCCGGGTTCGAGACCTGCTCGGAGCAAGAACGAGTGGGATGGCCTGGACCCGGGAGGGGTTGTTACATATATATACACCCAGAAAGTCTTCCAGTTCATTCACACAAAAAACAGTCACTAGTCAAGTGGCTATAATTGCACAGAAAACTGAAAACATTTCAACATCGCATCAACTACTGATAAACACGAATTTATTTTTATTTGATTTATCATTCACTGGTCATTTAATGTATTATGTCTTTAGAAGGCTTTTGTCTTTTAAACACTTTGCAATAAGCACAAATTCACAATATTTATTGTTTACATTTAATGCAGGGATTCCCAAATTATTCTTTTTTTTTGTCAGCTGAACCTCTTTCACCTAACATATTTGCTTTAAAGGTAATAATTTAATAATTAAGTAGCACATTTGCATATTAACGGTTCAAGTTGTTAATGGTTACAGCATCAAGGGCGTAGTTTTGGTTTGAACATTGGTGGACCCCGGGTCATGCTCCCTCTTTAGGTTTATTTATTTGTTTGCTTGCTTAAATGTTTATTTTTGTAAAATGGTCTTTTGTGTTATCCACCACACATGCAAAGTTGGTTGATTGCGTAACTGCCATAAAGTAATAGGCGAGTTAACAATTAAAACACCTCAAAAGTAGTCAACCTACTCAGAGTTGAATAAACTTACACAATTCTACTGTAATGAAACTGCCTTTTTTAAGATAATGTTTGACTTTCTGTATAGCATTTTAAAGTGGCAGTTTCTCGATATAATTAAGTACCAATAAGTATATATCACTGCAGTTTCCAAAATAAAAGAACACTAGAGGCAGTAGCCTACAACTTTGATGCCTTTTATTCCTTTTCACGCGAATTTAAAGAGTATCGATTAAAAAAGCGTAATTTTCGCACAATTACTTGAAGAATATCATGTTATGACTTCAAAAGAATATTAATATGCTGGGACTGGGAGATTTGAAAAGTGATGCTTTTGAAGATTAGCATTTCAAGATTATTTTTTTTATTCGTCAAATACATACGGAATATAACCAGCAGTGAAATGTAAGTAAAGTATAACACATGTCCAAAAGACAAAAACATTACACATGTCCAGCTTCATATCTATGGGTTTTCATGTATGGAAGGTTTGTTTGGTAGCTCACGGAGTACGGAGACAGGTTGCCAGATTAACGACCCCAACAGGCACGAGCGCACATGACCATGAATGACATGATAATACGCTGCGTTTTCCTCCAGCTGGCAACCCGGGGTGCCAAAATACGATTGGATAAACTGGCAGTAGATGGGTTTCACAAACCAAAACAGAGACGACATTCCAGCCCAGAATACACATTTTCAAAGGAGAATAACTGACTGTAGCATTGTTTTTCAGATGAACAAGTTAACTAAGCATGTTTCTTAAATATCTGAAAAAATATTATGGTATTTTTGTATTCTTTAGTAGAGTCAAAAACTTACATACAGCGCCTTTAACGAATGGAATATATTACATTTTTCTTTGAATTTTATATCAGTATGATACAAGATTATCATATTTAAATAATGTAATGAACGAGTTAGTTCAAAGGTAATCTTAAAGTTATCAAAAAGTAGTTTGATTATATTACCTAGTATTTATTATGTAATGGATTACATTTACATTTACATTTATTCATTTAGCAGACGCTTTTATCCAAAGCGACTTACAATTGAGGAATACAATAAGCGATACATTATAAAGAGGCAAACAGACACAGGAAGTGCTTGTAATACAAAGTTCTAGGCATTGTTCAGAGCAAATACTAGCCAGACAGGGAAAGGTTTAAGGGAAAGAGAGCAAAGTTAAGGAAAGAGAGGGAAGGTTTGTTTTTTCAAGTCAAGCGATGACGGAAGAGATGAGTTTTCAGGTGTCGTTTGAAAATTGTCAGGGATTCAGCATTTCGGATGAGGGTGGGAAGTTTATTCCACCAGCCGGGAACGGTGAAAGTAAACGTTCTGGAGAGTGATTTTGTGCCTCTCTGTGATGGCACCACGAGGCGTCGCTCGCTCGCAGATATCAGACTTCTTGAAGGGATGTATATTGTTATAAGTGAGTGGAAGTAGGAGGGTGCTGAGTCTGTGGCTGTCCTATATGCAAGCATCAGTGTCTTGAATTTGATGCGAGCTGCAACCGGGAGCCAATGCAGAGAGATAAAGAGAGGTGTAACATGGGCTCTTTTGGGCTTGTTGAAGACCAGTTGTGCCGCTGCATTCTGAATCATCTGTAGAGGTTTGATTGTGCATGATGGAAGTCCAGCTAGAAGAGCATTGCAGTAGTCCAGTCTAGAAATTACAAGGGCCTGTACAAGAAGTTGTAATGCATGCTGTGTAAGGGAAGGGATCTTTCTGATTTTGTGCAATGCAAACCGGCAAGATCGAGCAGTCTTTCCAATGTGATCTTTGAAGGTCAGCTGGTCATCGAAAATTACATCAAGATTTCTGACTGAACTTGATGGAGTAATTGTAGAAGAACTTAGCTGGATGGTGAAATCATGCTGTAGAGTTGGAGTGGTAGGAAAGACAAGAAGGTCAGTCTTTGCCAGGTTAAGCTTAGGCTACATTACTAACTAGCTTACAATTTTTTGTACTTCTGCATCTCATGCATGTGCTGCACTATTTTAAGCTATTAATTTAGATGCAGTTTATTATATAATACATACTTTGTTCATACATTTTATCTAGAGAGAAGATTGTTAAACATATGTCCGGAACCGGATAAATATAAAATATTTAATAAATTGTGTTTTTAGACTGTTATCCTCAATAACTGCTTTTGATTGGTCAATCAGCGCGCTCATTCGCCAAGCGTTTGCGGCTCTGTGATTGGTGGTCCCGCTATGAAATTACAGCTGAAACCGGTGCTACAGCCTAAGTATAATTACTTGTATGTATTTATAAGTATTTCTGTACGTTTTTTTTTTATTTGTTTATTTTTGTAAATTGTTACAAAAATGTTCATATCGTTCAACTAACTCGCACGCTCTCGTTTTGATACAAAGACAACTCGCGCCATCTAGCGTTTCAGTTATCGGTTGTAGTGAAAATGACTTCGGAGTACTTTACTGTAGGATAACATTGTTATTTTAGTGTCAACTTTACGATAATATACAGTTAAAGGGACAAAAATGATTTAAATTGAAAGCAAAATTTTATGCCACATATTAATTTATGTGGTGAGTAGCCGTGTAATGATAATTTTTTGCTATTTAGGCCTGTTATTATTATGTTATAGATACAGTTATATGACATTAGATGAACTGAGAGATTACATTAAGTATTTTTATATAAATAAATATTTGTAAAATATTAACATGCGGCGGAGACCAGTGAACCTTTTTCATATTTAATACACAAGTGAAGTAGCCTAATACTGTACGTCATTATTTAGTCTTGACAAACCATACATTATTTGAAATTCATTTGAACTCCATTTTTTTACGAACATCTTATAGTCACTATCACTTTTTTTAAGTTCATGACTTTCATATGAAAAATAAACTATGCATCGCTGAGAAGAAAAAAAAACCTCACCTGCTTCTCATCAGTCCTTTTCGTCCCTAACGGCTTTTGGACCAAAAGTGTGGACTCAAAAGGATTCTTATGTTTACTTCAAAATTCTTTAGAGAAGAATATTAATGAGTTGTTTTCGGTTTCAGTGGAAATAAATCAGCTATTGGAAATAGAGGATACCTTAAAATAATAGTGACCTGCTACATCACTTAAAATGAAAATATTCTAGAATATTTCCCACATAGCTGAATTACCTGCAATGCCACTGAGAATCCACACATAAGTACACGTTGAGCAGATGTAGATTACATGGCTGAACTCAGGGGAGAAAAGCAATTGAGTGAGCAGCAGTGTACCTAAATAATTGGGCACTTGAGGAAATGGTGACGAATATCTCTTAACACACTTGAAATGCTTGCATAATCAAATGCTATCAGCACTAGAGGACTCTGCATACGTAAGCACAACACATAGTGGCACATTTGACTGTATTTACATAAAAGGGTCTTAAGAGATATAAATGAAGTTGCATTTGTAGCACTAAATCATTATTGATGCGTCTTTCTCTTTGCTTCAGTGTTTTCTTCCAGGGTCCAACCAGGCAGCTATGATGGTTGGAAAACCAGTCCGGCAGTGGAGGTCCATCTGTAAGGGGCTGATCCTGGGTGCACTCCTGACCATCTGCATGATTCTTTTGTACTGCCTGTCGGCCCCAGAGGTCCAGTTTGGCCAACAAGAGTAAGTTCCTTCATGCATTTTGAACAAGAATAATGCATAATAATAAGCAATAAGTAGTTTATTCCATATTTTTCTGCAACATTCTCAAAGTTTCAGTGGATTAGAGCAGTATTTTGGTGTGAATTTCATGAAGAAATAGACAGGAAACATTTAATCCTAAAATCTAAATAAAACTATTTATCTTCAAATTCATAAACAAAATAAACCAGGTCTGCATTGTGATGTTATTTTCATGACAGTTATTAAGATAAATTCTTCTGTCATTCTATCCTGACAGGAAACATTGTTTTAATTAAATATTTAGTTAAAGTCAATATAAAATACTTGAGTCTCATCTGTCACCAAGGCTGCATTTATTTAGTAATATTATGAAATGTGAACAAAATAAATAAATATGTATATATATATATATATATATATACACACACAGTCATGGCCAAAAATATTGGCACCCTTGGTAAATATGATCAAAAGCTGTGAAAATGTATCTGCATTATTAATCCTTTTGATCTTTTATAAAAAAAAAACACAAAAATCGAACATTTCATTAGATAATAAGAATTTAAAATAGGGGTAAATATCATTATGAAATAAATGTTTTTCTAAAATACATGTTGGACAAATATTGGCACCCCTAGAAATTCTTATGAGTAAAATATCTCTGAATTATATTCCCATTCATATTCAAAATTTCGAGCACTCCAGGGTGATTATGAACATGAAATTATCCAGCCATGGCTTCCTATTTAGCAGAAATATAAATAGGAGGGAAAACAAAGCACAAATTCCCTTAATCATCCATCACAATGAGAAAAAATATATTCTAATATATTCTGAAATATAATCTATTCCAATATATATATATATTTCTGATGTGCAGCAAAAGATAAATGAGCTTCACAAATGAGCGAAGTGGCTTTAAGAAAAGAGCCAGAGCAGTGAAAATGCCCATTTCCACCATCAAGGCAATAATTAAACGGTTACTCCACCCCAAAATTATAATTTTGTCATTATTCACTTACCTGCATGTCGTTCCAACTCCATAAAAGCTTTGTTTGTCTTCGGAACACAATTTAAGATATTTTAGATAAAAACCGGGAGGCTTGTGACTGTCCCATCGACTGCCAAGTAAATACTACCGTCGAGGTTCAGAAAAGTATAAAAACCATCGCCAGAGAAGTCCATCTGCCATCAGTGGTCCAATCTGAATTTTATGAAGCAACGAGAATACTTTTTGTACGCAAAGAAAATAAAAATAACGACTTTTTTCAACAATTCGTCTTCTCTTTCTCTCTCCTCGTCACTGTAGTGCCATATTAGGCAGATACAAAAGTCCGTACGCTGCTTGTGTTTGGTGGGTAATATCCAAAATGGCGCTACAGTGACGAGGAGAGACAGCGAGGATCCAAAAAGTGTTCTCGGTGCTTCATAAAATTCAGATTGAACTACTGATGGTAGATGGACTACCCTGGCGATGCTTTTCTGGGATTCGACAGTGTTACTAACAGTCCTAAGCTTTTATGGAGTTGGAACTGAATTACATGCGGGTAAGTAAATAATGACAAAATTTTCATTTTGGGGTGGAGTATCCCTTAAAGAATTTTCAATCAACAGAAAATGTTGATGAGCGAAACTGCCTGGAGCGTTTGAGTGGCTAAAGGCTCTCCAAGGACCACAGCTGGAGAATTGCAGAAAATAGTTTAGTCTTGGGGTCAGAAAACCTTTAAAAAACAGCACCTACATCACCACATGTTTTTTTGGGAGGGTTTCAAGAAAAATTATCCTAGCTCATCCAAAAATAAACTCCAGCATATCCAGTTGTCAGACATGACTGGAACTTAAAATGGGACTGGCTTTTCTGGTCAGATGAAACTAAAAAATGCAAACACTCAAGATGGGTTTGGTGAACACGGGATAAAAAGTACCCCATGTGTATAATTAAATATATTGCTGTATTTTTAATGTTGTGGGCCTATATTTCTGCTGGAGGTCCTGGACATCTTGTTTAGACACATGCTATCAAATACCAACAGATAAAAAATCATTAAGTGACTGACTCTGTTAGAAATCTTATAATGGGCCATGTTTTGATCTTCCAACTGTACAATAATCCAAACACAAGCCTCAAAAACAACAAAAAAAATGGGTCACTGAGCACAAAACCAAGCTTCTGCTATGGCCATTCCAGTCCTCTGACCTGAACCCTGTAGAAATGAGTGAAGTGAACTGAAGAGAAGAAGCACAAACATGGAGCTGGGAATCTAAAGGATCTGGAGTGATTCTGGATAAAGGAATGGTCTCTGATCTCTTGTCAGGTGTTCTCTAACCTCATCAGGCATTTTAGGAGAACATTTATAGTTGTTAAACTGGAAAATGGAGGTTTCAAAAAGTATTGAATAAAAGGGTGTCGTTAATTGTGGCCAATGTGTATTAGAGAAAAACATTTATTTCATAATGATATTTCCCCCCATTTAAAATTCTCATTATCCAATGAAAGGTTAGATCTTTGTGAATTGTTTTAATAAAAGATCAAAAGGATTAACAATGCAGATTAATTTTCACAGTCTTCTTTGATCATATTTACCAAGGGTGCCGATATTTTTGGCCATGACTGTATATATATATATATGGTTGAAATCAAACTTTGATGCTTGTTATCTCATAATTAGATTTTGAGACTTTAACCTGGATTTCAGAGAGGGTCACATATCAATTGAATATTACAAATTCAAATATTACAATTGAAATTATTTATATATCTTTAATATTTATATATCTTTAAGTATAATTAATTAATACTTTTTTAAGGTAACAATAGCAGCATTGTTTATACTATTTTTCAACAGTAGCATCAGATCAATGACTTTTATAACATTATAAATGTTTTATTCTCACTTTTGATCAGTATGATTCATAAAAAAATAAACATACTAATTTCTATAAAAATCTATGTATGTATCTGTACAGCTGCTTAATTGTCATTAAAATAATGCCACAAAGCATATTATTATTTTTATATTTCCTTTTTTATGTTAGGGTAAAATATGGATAAAGATTTTCTCATAGCAACCTTTTTTGTTGTTTATTTATCTGTTTTATGATCACAGTAGGGAATGACTCATTCTAAGGATATATCTGTGCATCTAAAATATATTCAAATGACAATAGTTTTGTTCATTTTTGTTTACAGGGTCCCAGTGCCTTACTCATGTGCTCATCGCCCTTCTGCCGCCCACTCTTCAACAATCTCTAACAGCTCCCCTCATGCCTCTGAGCAGCAAACCTGCACTCCAAAAGTGGACCTCATGTTCATGAAAACTCATAAAACAGCAAGCAGCACTTTCCTCAACATTCTCTTTCGCTTTGGTGAAAGACACCGCCTCAAATTTGCCTTCCCCAACAGCCGCAACGACTTCTTTTACCCATCCCCTTTCCATCGCTCACAAGTGAAGGATTACAGGCCGGGAATGTGCTTCAACATCATCTGTAATCACATGCGTTTCAATGCTGCTGAGGTGGCCAAAGTGCTTCCAGCCGACACCTCGTACATCACAATCCTCCGGGACCCGGCTGATCTCGCTGAGTCCTCGTTCCACTATTTTGGACGCATTGTACCTCTCACTTGGAAGCTTTCTGGAGATGATAAGCTGAGAGAATTCCTGATGGATCCAAAGCTCTACTACGACCCAGAGGGATTCAATTCGTTCTATCTCAAAAACTTGCTTTTCTTTGATTTTGGACAGGATAATAATTTACATCCAGATGACCGAAAAGTGGACGAGGCCATTCAAGCAATCGCCAAGCGCTTCCATTTGGTAATGCTGGTGGAGCATTTTGAAGAGTCGCTCATCCTGCTCAAGGACGCCCTCTGCTGGGACATGGAGGACTTGCTTTTCTTCAAACTCAATGCCAGGAAAGGTTCAACTGTTTCTAAACTGACTCCAGAGCTCAGGGCCAAAGCGCTGGAGTGGAACGCCATCGATTGGAAGCTTTACCAGTATTTCAACACCACCTTCTGGAATAAAGTGGATGCTTACGGCCGTGAGCGCATGGCGAGAGATGTTGCAGAGCTGCAGCGCAGAAACACAGAAATGGCTTCCATTTGCATTGAAGGAGGCCACTCTGTTGATGCAGGAAGTATCTTGGAGACGTCCATGCAGCCGTGGCAACCCATCGGTGAGAAGTCGATTATGGGATACAATCTGAAAAAGAATGTTGACAAAGCACATCGAAAGCTATGCAGGAAGATGCTCACGCCAGAGCTGCAATATCTTACCGATATGGGCGTCAACCTATGGATAACAAGACTGTGGGGTCGCATAAGAGAGATCCTTCACTGGTAGCTCAGAAGAAATGCTTTGCTTAGGTGAAAGGTCAGCACTGACTTTATGGGAGATTTTTTCTGCCACAAAATAAAAGATTAAAATCTCATTGTGATTTTTTTTTCAGCTTTTTTCTTTCGATTCTGAATTTATGTCTCACAATTCAGAATTGTTTTCTCAGGATTGCAAATTTATATCTCACAATTCCAAATTTACATCTCACAATTTAGAATTTTGTTTCACAGAAATGTGAGATATAAACTATATCTCAATATAATTCTTTGTTGTTTTTAACAGGCTTATTTCAGGCTTTTCAGGCTTATTTCCAGGTAAATACATATAAATAAAAAAATACAATATAAATGGTAATTGTAACTTTTTGACTTTTCTCAGAATTTTGAGTTTATGCCTTGTATTTGTGAGTTATAAAATCGCGATACGATTTTTTTTCTCAGAATTTAAAGTTTATCTCACAATTATCTTGCAATTCATTGAAAAAGTCTGAATTGCAAGATACAACTCTAAATTGGGAGATATATACTCGCAATTCTGAGAAGTAAAGTTTGAATTTTGTAAGAACAAAATTGATTTAAATTCAGAATTGCAAAATATAAACTCACAATTTGGAGAAGAAAAGTCAGAATTGTGGAAGAAGAATGTATGAATTGCAAGATAACAATTCTGAATTGTGAAATTAAAACTTGCAATTCTGAAAGAATACTAAGAAAAAATAGTTTATTTTTATTTTTTATTCTGTGGCAGAAATAAGTTTCCATAGACTTGAATTCAACCAACCTAAAACCTTTTTTTCTGTGTCAGAAAGAAATAAAAACATTGAAAGACATGACTGAATAGAACATTTTCATATTTAAATGAATCTTACTCAAATAAGTGGTGACAGTCTCATCTTTAACATGTTAGTTTTGCGTTCAGAAATGTACTGTAAGTCACCGCTATGTATTACATGTACGTAGTGTGTGGGTGCTTGAATCAATCATCAAAATGAATACTGTTGAATGACCTCATTCTTTGAAGATCTTATTGTTGATGTCAATGACAAAAGCAATAATTTCTTGAATTGGTTCAGACTCATTCAGACCTTGGAAGGTCTCATACTGTTATCACCACATGAATGATACAGTAAATAACTCTGGCTAGAATGGTGAGTGGAGAGGTGCTTTTAAGCTGAAATGTGATGACGTGTTGGGCTTCCTGTGGAAGAGGCCACTGAGAAGCAATGAAATCCGTGAAAGATGACAAAATAAAAACTTTATGTAACATACATGTGTCTCGTTCATGTGTCACTGTTAGCACAGATCTATTCTGAGCTCAGAATGGATACGTTATTAAACACAACTGATTTCTATTGGTGTATATTATTGCCTTTGGTGTATATTGCATGTGAACACATTCTCTTCTCACAAGAATTAAGCTGAAGTATATTATGAATAGTATTGACCCAGGTTAGACTCTTGCAGAAAACCTTCTTGCAGTTGCAGTTGTGCTGTTTGATATAGCACACCGACCTTTCTCCATATATGCCTTAAAAAGTAAGGGTCAGCAGTGTACCTCAGCAGATGAGATGACCACTTCATATTTCTATATGTCATGTCCATCTATACTTGCCACTAAGCCTAGAAGAAGAACCATCCTTAGGGTAAGAAAGTGTGGTTATGTGATGTGGCAATGTGAGCTAACATCAGTGTCATTTTATTGTCATTTATAAATATGCCTATCGTTTTTATTAATATTGGTTACGTTTTATGTAGTTTTTTTATTTATTTTGGTTGAAGTTTTGGTAATTTTAGTGTGTTTCTGTCATTTTTTATTTTATTATAACTTTTTAAAATGTGTCTAGATTTTAGATGGTTTTAGTAATTCAACTCAATGAATGAGCAAAGATAACTGGCACAATAATATTTCAAATAGTTTAGCAACACATGTTATTTATAAAGCTTAGATAGATTAGATAGATAGATAGATAGATAGATAGATAGATAGATAGATAGATAGATAGATAGATAGATAGATAGATAGATAGATAGATAGATAGATTATATTATAGCTTTAAAGCAGCCCCAATACTTTATTCAGCTTAGCATTGGCTTCATTCATTATGTTTTGAGATTTTTAGTTATCGAAATATTCCGTGTCGAAAAAGGAAAATAAAAACGTTCTTCTGTTTCACGCCGGACACATTTTACTGTCGCACTGAGCGGTGACCGGAAGTGTGTTTTAAACAGTCGCAGGATTTGTGTTGGTTGTTTAGGCGTTTATAAACTTTGATTCTTTTATTTGCTACATCCTCTTGGTCTACAAAAATGGGGAAAAGACAGCATCAAAAAGATAAAATGTGAGTTGAAATGAAACAACGCGAGTAGAATATGACATGTTTGCTCTCAACAGTGTTAACTATAGAGCAGTTATTATATTTCACTGAAAACAAAACCAGTATAATCTGTATTGCAGTGATATCGTGTTGTGTGTAAGCTGAGGTTTATAACGACTGTATACAAGTTCAGCTGTCATTCATGCAGCTTTCTAACGGCAATATATTTGTTGTAACGTTAGTTATGTTTTAGTATTTAGTAGTGAACTGCTACGCATTTGCTATAACGTTAGTTTAATATCATTCTGATTCTTCAATTATAATAATATTCGTTAAACCTGTCTGTTTCAGGTACATCACATGTACAGAATACACTCAGTTTTATGGAGGCAAGAAATCAGGTAACGTTACTTAAACAAGTCTGGATGAAGTGATCTATTTGTGTTAAGAAAATATCTGTTGAAACATCAGTCAACCGTAAACACTAAACATTGTGGGATACATTTTACAATATGATCAAATTAAACAAACACTGTATTCGGAGATTATTTTACATTTGCAGTTTAGATGCAGCGTGTCTTATGTATATTTTAGAAAGTGTAGTGTCATGTGAGGGGAAAATATTCACTTTAAAGATTGTTAAACCTGACATATCAGGGTTTCCCCAGAATCAGGAAAATTTTAATTTTAATTTTTCAGGCCTGAATGAATAAATAAATCAGGTCCTTGGTATGTACACTACCATTCGAAATTCTATTGATAAAAAAAAATATTATTCAGCAAATATGCGTTAAATTGATCCAACGTAATAGTAAATCCATTTATAATGTTACAACATATTTATATTCAAAGTAAATGCTCTTGAGCTTTCTAAGAAATATTTCTAGAAATCAGCATATTATGATTTCTGAAGGGTCACGTGACACTGAATGCTGAAGATGCTGAAAATTCAGCTGTGCATAGCAGGAATAAGTTGCATTTTACAATATAAGGAATAATTGACGACGGGCCGTTGAATTATTAGAAAAATAATGCACATCCGAGGTGGTGATGCGGCCACGACGCGAAGCGGACGTTACACCTCGGGTGTGCATTATTTTTCTAATAATTCAACGGCCCGTCGTCAATTATTCCGCTTATACCTCAGTTTCCACACATCAAGACATCGATCAGATGATATATTTCAAGGCATTTGTCCAGTTTTTATACTTAAATCCAAATTGTGAGCAGGACTATTTCTTCCGCATCTCATCTAACGCCACCCTTGCTAATTCAAAAACGTCATTTTAAACCGTAACGGACGCTTGAGCCGTTGATAGCAGACTAATGCGGTTAATACAGTTAATAACTAAGGTATGAGACACAGAGCGAGAGAGAGAGATTAATGTTACCTCTGTGAGTCAGTGATCGGCAGCAATGTCTATAGTGAGACTTTAAGTTCATTTTCTTCACGAACAGAGCCGTTGTTGCTACCTCGCTTGTGAGAAGTCATGTCGTTTTTAAGTTCTTAAAATACGTTACTGATAAAATCGTCAGAGTAGTGCTACTACATTAGTGCTTATGTTAAGGTGTGTGCAAACATGTGTGTCTGTGAGAGAGAGAGAGAGAGAGAGTAGCTAAGTGCTTTCCGTACATAATAAAATGTAATTTTGTGGCAAAAACATGGACAAGATCTGTCGATTTGATCCTTTTGTTTACTGTATTTATTTGTTTGGCCAGTGTCGTTTTGGTTATTTTTCTGTTATAGGACCTTTGAAATAACAGAAATCATTTGGCGAAGTGATACGGAAATGTAATGCGGTCAAGAGCTGCCTGGAACTACGTTCGCCGTGCGTTTCCCTGAAAATAATGGCACACCTCAGAACGTTCGTCAGCCAATCAGAATCCCTAATTATAGTTCACAATATTTCTTTAAACAGCATTTAAAATATCTTACCAACTCAAACTTTTGCACAGTAGCACATGTAATGCTGTTGGTTTTCCGGTCACTCGCTGTGTTGTTTATTTGATTGCACAGCATATCGTTTTATTTTGTGCACTTTTTGTTTGATATTGCTGGTGCTTTTTCCTCTGAAAGCCCGCTGGGATGAGTAAAATAAGCCTTTTGTCATTGTTTATAGAAATCCCAAAAGCCAATTTCAGACGTCTGCCCTTTGATCACTGCAGGTGAGTTTTCACTTCTTTCATGTTTTATAAAAAAAGTAATTTAGTTTCTTCTGGTTCGTAATTTAGGTCTTGCACATCAGTGTTTCAAACAATGCTTTTATGTGAGTTAAAGCTGCTGTGTGTCAGTTTTCCCCCTGAGTGTTAAAATATTCTTCTCCTATTCTAGTTTAGTATGCAGAAACAATTATTAGTAAGACTGTATTTAATTATTAGTAAGATTTTAAAACATTGCTGTTTTTTTGGAGTGACCTGAAACAGTCAGTATATTTGGAGATCTGTTTGGTGGCTCAGAAATGACACAGCAGTTTTAGTGAAGTACTATATGTATGTTTTCAATGTTTATCTCTTCCATAGTTTGTCTCTTCAGCCCTTTGAGTATCCCATGTGCACGGTGGATGGCGTGGTTTTTGATCTAATGT
The DNA here is from genome assembly GCA_003573665.1 of Oxygymnocypris stewartii. Lineage (NCBI taxonomy): Eukaryota > Metazoa > Chordata > Actinopteri > Cypriniformes > Cyprinidae > Oxygymnocypris > Oxygymnocypris stewartii. The sequence goes on from QVTF01024376.1 coordinate 180,246, forward strand.
GAGTAAATTACTCACCAACATTAAAATGAGTCATTTGTAAATCTGATATTTGCATTCAATTATATGTAGTGGTGGGCATAGATTAATTTTTTTAATCTAGATTAATCTAGATTGATTTTGGAATTAATCTAGATTAATCTAGATTAAAATGGCTCATTTGAATTCTGCCGAAGGCATTCAGAATATGTGTGCTACCCAAATAATGACTAAAAGTAAGTCTTTGAGAACGGGTTTCTCAAGCCAGGTGGCGCATTAAACCAGGGGCTCATCTCCTGTTTCCAAAATGCATCACAAACTTTAATCTCTTCCCGTCCCAATCCCACGAAAAAACTGGAGGAAAATCCCGTTCCACTCCCGGAAGAATGACTCCCATTCCCTCCCACTCCCGTGTTGTTGTTTTTTTTTTTTCGATAACTGTCAATTACAGTAAAAATATAGTACAGATCACAGCGTGCCCACCTTATTAGTTGAATAAAAACCCAAAATGTCGTTTTTTTGTTATTATATTGAACTGAAAGCCATCTTATGCACAGTGTTGCACCGATTAAATTTCATGTAAATCATCCATGCTAACACACACGTCTTCTATTTTTATTTTTTAGACATTTCACTCTCTATAGATATATTTTTCAAAGACGGAGTTTCTAGCTCAAGTTCACATGAGACCTAAAGCGCATCCTGTTTGCTTAAAAGCGCAACGTTTCGTTGTTATTCTGAGTGCACACAAATAAACGTAGTCTTTACAGATTCGAAAGATGTATTAGGCTACTTTTATCTGTATGACCAAGAATGACGGAGATGTAAGAGCAAGTGAACGCACCGGAGCCTGTCCTGCAGCAAACGCGCTTCCACACAAACACTTCAATAGCGCACATTTCTCTAGGTTAACATCATATTGAGCGGCCATGTAAAGTTGCTACTACATACATCTTTCAGATGAAAAGCCATATTTGAGGTTGATGAATGATAGGTGAGCGTTTGGATGTCCTGTCCGATTGTATTACCACATAGACCAGCCGTTAACAATCTGTCCATCACGGACTGCGAGCCTCTAGTTCGAAGACTCGTTCTCGCCCCCTACAGTGCAATTCGGCTAGGTATACATCCGCGTTAAAATATCAGGGTGAAAGTCATCATAGCTTGCGTAGTATAGACCCAGCTCCCAACCCAACTTTGAGAATAGATTAACGGCGATATTTTTTTATCGCCGATAAGAGTCTGCGTTAACGCCGATAACGGCCCACCACTAATTATATGTATTATTACATACACTACCCTTGAAAAGTTTAGGGGGTGAAATGAATACTTTTATTCAGCAAGGATGCATTACATTTATCCAAAGCGTAAATCATTGAAATTTTTTTTTCCCTTTATTTATAGGATTTTCCACAAATTATCAAACATATGTAGAGAGAGAAAGAAGATAAGCAGGGATCCAAAATGATTGGAACAATTATTGACTCCAATAATATATATTATAATATTAATAACACCCCCCCCCCCCCTCCAAAAAAAACAAAAAAACGCGCTTATTTCAACCAAACCAATTGTTTAAACACCAAACTGAAAGTCTAATTACAGGAGCCGTCACACAGTAGAGAAGAATGTAAAAGTTATCCATCTTCCAAGGATAGAACCCCAAATTTTATAGAAGTTCTTGGAAGAACCCCTCAGTGAATATCTACAAAGACACAGGTTTAATTGCTGTCCCAACTACTTGAGATATTGTCTCAAACATTTCCGACCATATTGAAAACGTTTTCTTTTCTTTTTTTTCTTGACATTCTATTATCAAGAAACAAAATCATGAAAAATATTATTGTTTTCACAAAAATATTAAACAGTCCAACAACTGATTTCAACATTGACATTCAACATAAGAATGATTTCTGAAGGATCATGTGACACTGAAGACTGGAGTAATGATGCTGAAAATTCTGATGGAATGATGGAAGAAATTACATTTTAAAATATATTAACATAGAAATGTTATTTTAAATTGTGATATTTTACAATAGTATATATTTTTTGCTGTCTTGATGCAAGAAAAAAAAATATTAACATTTGTTTTATCTCTAGGAGCATAGTGCCTTGGATTAAGAAGTTTGGTACCAACCCCATAACTGGAGAGGTATTTTATTTATTCCTATTTATAATATTTTATTTATTTGACACTGACCAATACACTTGAAAAACATAAGATGTGAATGTTTTTATGATCAAATATCCTGCATGGATTCAACAACTAGAGGGCGTCAGACTCCATTTGAGGGGAAGCCAAGTGCTTGACTGATGACACAGTCAAATCCAATCATCATCAACAGATGATGCTGTCTGTGTGCTTGCCTGTGCATTCTAGAGTATCCAAAGCTATAAAGCAGAATCTCTTGTTGTACACATGATTTAAAGAGCACTGTGGGTTTTAGAAAATGTATTATATTTAAAGGAACACTCCACTTTTTTAGGAAATAGGCTAATTTTACAACTCTCCTAGAGTTAAACAGTTGTTTACAGTTTTTGAATCCGTTCAGCCGATCTCCGAGTCTGGCGGGAGCACTTTTAGCTTAGCATAGATCATTGAATCTGATTAGACCATTAGCATCTTGCTATAAAAAATTACAAGTGTTTCGATATTTTTCCTATTTAAAGCTTTACTCTTCTGTAGTTACATCCAGTACTAAGACCGACGAAAAATGAAAAGTTGTGATTTTCTAGGCTGATATGTCTAGGAACTATACTCTCATTCCGGTGTAATAATCAAGGAACTTTGCTGCGTTCCATGGGTGTAGCAGGCGCATGATATTACACAGTGCCTGAAAGTAGTCCCCAGCAAGGTAACTAGTTATGATATAGCAGGGGACTACTTTCAGGTTTAGCTAAGCTAAAAGTGCTCCTGCCAGACCCGGAGATTGGCTGAATGGATTCAAAAACTGTAAAACTCAACTGTTTAACTCTGTTAAAGTTGTAAAATGAGCCTATTTCCAAAAAAAGTTGTGTTCCTTTAATGATGTTTTCCAAGGTAAACTTGTATTTAGTGTTAGTAAACCTCTTAACCTAGGTAATAAACTTGTATCTTGTTTTTGTGATATGGATCTTAAATCATGTGCCATGTTGAGTAGAGATGTGTGAGCTTTTTAATGCAATTAGATTTTTTTGAGGACTTCCCAGCAAACACATAACGGTCCCCTAACGGTAGTTTTTGGTTCCCGTTTGGTTATAAAAAAAAAATATAATAACGTTAATGGAACGTTCTTTTTAGTTTTTTTTTAACCATAAAACCATAGTGTCCCGGAACGTTGCAGGATGGTTCTTTTTAAATAACCTATACAGAACGTTCGCTCATGGTTATTTTTAGGTAATTTTTTTGCAACCATAAAATAACATTCCCAGAACGTTCTGGGAACCAAGAATTGTTAGTAAGGTTTTACCTTTCAGATGATAAACTGGGCCAAAAAATCCCATATACTATCTAGGGGTGCGCCGATCCGATATTCAGGATCGGTATCGCTTTGATACTGGCATTTTCTGCTGGATCGAGATATCGGTCTGATGAGACCGATCCAAATTCGATATTCTGCATAGCTAATATTGTGTTATTGTTAAGCCCACAAAAGCCACAAATACATTATTAAACATCATAAAGTTTTTGTGCACTATATTTCAAGTGTTCTGAAGCTCTCACATAGTTCACGTACAGCTGTCTGTCATCCTCCATTCAGAGTTCAAACATATTTTTGCTCAATGAAAGATTATTAATAGCCTTTCTTGTTAATCTCATCTGTTATATGTGCTGCCTCATTACTGTGCAGTATGTTAGAAGTGAATTTGAATTTTACAGCATATATATTTCTATATAAATATATTACTTGTTTTCCATTAATGTATTTTACAACAATACAAAGAGCAATATTTAATTTTGTACCATATTTAGTCCTACACTTATTCGCTTTTCTTTGTTCCCCAATAATTTTTTTCCACTAATTTGAGATTTTATCAAATTTTGTGCACTCATGATTTTTCTAGAGTAACTTTTGCTACTGAATTATCCACTAAACCTAGTTTATAAAAGTATTTGTCAGATTATAATTACATATCCATTCATTTGTTGTTTTTCTTTATGGTAAAGTTATCTATATTTAGTAGATTGTGTGTAAAACACAAAAGAGTGATGAGCAGGTCAACACACACTGAGATATAGAAATTCTACACTGATTTAAAAAACTGTGCTGGTATCGGATCGGTATTGGCAGATACTCTGAATTTCCGCTATCGATATCAGTTCTGAAAAAGTGGTATCGAGCCAGCCCTGATATCTATCTGTATGACAGGAGTTTTTTGGTGTCTTTAGGATCTTAAATGTCAGATTCTGTCCCTTTGTCATGTCCTGCGGTCTGCCACAAGGCTCTGTGTTCGGCCCTCTGTTGTTCAGCCTGTATATGCTTCCTCTTGGCAAGATTATAAACAGTTTTAAAATAATATATTATCATTTATATGCCGGTGACATTTAGACTTAGTCCTGATAGTCTAGATAAACTGGCATTTTACTCTAAAAAAACATTAAAAGCCCAATATACTTTGGTTAAAAGGTGCAAATCAAATGTTAAGGTAACCCAAAGCCTTTCATAATCATAATTTAATTACATATTTGCTACACGATAGATATTTTCTGCTTTGAGAGTTTAATTTAGTTTTATAGTCAAGCTTAATGTGAGGGAAGATGCTCTATTGTACCCAAAATAATTTCAAAATAATCATAACAGATGTGTAAGAAATAAAATGTAAAAAGTAAAATGTAATTAAAAACAAAGAAAAAATAGGAAATATGATGAACGTGCCTATAAAATTTTAAGATAACCGAAAGACTTCATAATCTTGATTTCATTACATGCTGCCAAACAGTAGCTATTTTCTGCTCTGAGAGTTTCATTTTATGTTCTGGAGAGTAGTCAAGCTTAATGTGTTGCATATAGGGAAAATACTCTATTACTGTACACATCTAGAAATCATAATTGAGACAAGATATTTCACAGGCCCGCTGACGGTGGCTAACAGCTTTTATTGTGCCAGGAGTGGATGTGGGTGTAAAGTGCTGCATAATCAGTTCACTGGACGCACGTCACTGCACTCTTAATTTATGGAATAGAAGTTATAGGATCTCTGTGTGCATGCTGCATGCATAATCGGTTAGCTCTAGCATCAACAGAAGTTGTGTGAATGTTTACAGAGAGCATGATATAGGGCGTCCTGTATTTACTCGCTTTAAAGTTCATATTCACTGTCCACATGGACAGTGTGGACATTGTGTGGATATCATCTGTAATGCATCATTACATCTTCACAGCTGTGCATCTGAGTGAAAGCATGTCTGGACATGCCACTATGAGTTTGTGTGTGTGTGTTCAGTGTGACTGTGTTATATGAAGTATTCATGATTGATTTGTTTGGCTAGATGGAGAGGAGGAAAGTTAGTGCTGGAGTTGACTGGGGCTGATGAGAAACACAGACTGTGTGTGTTTGAGAGTGACTTTTAAGAGATCCTTTAGACATGCCATGACTTGTTCTCCTGTGCAGATCATGCTCTCATGTGCTCTGCTTTACAAATTTGTGTTTAAATGGGTAGTAGTGAGGCAGGTAATCAGATTTGTGTTATGTATCACTCTTTTATATATTGCATCTTTTTTTATTTGTATGATTTATTTACTTTCCTCAAACAATATTACACTTCCATCAGATGCACATCACACATTATACATCTGAATACACTCATACCTAAGCACATATATATCTACATTCATTTTACATGTAATATATATTGCATCTTTGAAGTGTCAGTGTGTGTTTGTTAGGCAAGGCATGTCCAGTACCCCTTGATATGTTAAATTAATATTTAAATAATTGAACAACACATTCGCATATTCACATATCTCTGATTTAAGTCTATAACTTTGACTTTGTAGCTGGACTTTAATGTGAACTCAAACATCTTTTTAGTTGTGGTAGTGTCACATTACATTCGCAGTGGTGTTTTGAGAAACCAATCAATTTGAATAATAATAATTATTATTAGTTGTGCTTATAAAGCATCAAAGTTTTTATCTAACAAATGTATTATTTGAAATTAATTATAATATTTTCTACACTACTGATACAGTACTGGTATTTATACCTTAATTTGACTTTGAAACATGCAGCACATCAGATTATTATTTAATTAAACAGTTATTTCACAGCCATTAATTTGATCATAACCGTAAGCGTCATCAGTGTGTTATTGTGAACTGATGTTCAGAATTCTGTATTTTTGTCTCTTTTTAAAGTTTTTTTTAATAGTATTAATTTTATTTTACTATTACATTGCTCCACGTTATAGTGTTCACATCACAGCCATTCAGTGTTCACATCGTAGGCTACTCTCTCCCAGGTTCAGTAAACAGTCCTCCGTAAAATGCGCTATGCACACTCTAATATTTGCATTGTACTGTTTTGGAACAGTGTTGTGAATATAATTAAACCACTGATTTCTAGCTGTGTCCTCTTTTGGAAGCCCAAAACAAAGTACTTTCACAACGAAACACAGCGTCTCCAGGACATGGCGCCGGTGACGGCAACAATACTACAGCGAGAATAAAAGTTATGCCTCCTTTCATTGCGTATACGTTTGGGTGGTGTTATGCAAATCTTCCCACACCGTGACGTAGACATGTGGGGGCGTGTTTAAATTAGCCGTTTTAGGAAGGCGTGGCAGAGTCTTAACTTTTATGAAGAATGGGTTTGAGACTTTAGCAACATTACAGGTCTTATCTATGCACAAACCGCTTGTAACACTACAAAGACAAAGGACAACATGAAATTGCATCATATGACCCCTTTAAGGACATAAAGTCACAATTGAATCTTTTTCATAATAAAGACATTTACTGTGCAAAATTCATGAATGCATGATATTTATCAAAATATAATGCATTTCTCCTGCTGATTTAACATAAGGAAAAAATAATATTAGCCAATACTATCAAGCCAATTGACCAATCAAATTCTAATGAATAAAATCCATTCAGCCAGTCAGACTGCAGCTGGTGATTTTGAGTAGTTCCTAAGATTTTTGTGTTTAGCATCTATCAGGAGGTCAGCAAACAGTCTGTAGTCTGAGGCAGAGTCTAGCAGTCAGATGCCCAGCTACTGGTTTTATCAGAGTCTTAAAGAGAAATAATCCTGGGAGATGAAGAGCTGTATCAGTGTTTTACTGGATCACAGTGTGGTCAGTTTAAATGTGCAGGCAGTCCTCTGTCACCAAGTATAAAACAAATAAAGGAAGTTTTTATTTAAAATAGAATTGTTTTGCTATATTATAAATGTTTGAGCTATCACTTTTGGTCAATATATTGTGTTTTCAGTGAAAGCATGATTTCAAACTGACCCTGAATTTTTAACAATAGTGTACATCACCTTTAAATATTGTTATTTATGACTATGAGCCACAGTTTTAATACATGTTAAAAATGTAACCGGCCAGCACTAAGTAGCACTTTAAACAATCATATAAATCTTTCTTTGCTCATCTCATCTAAGTGTCATTAGAGACAAGAATTTACATGTTAATATGGTTAAAGCCATACTAGCCACAACGTTGCATGATGGTGTTCAAAATGAGTGCTATTCGGATTGTGTCTTGTTTTATCTTCGCCCAAACATGTGCTGTATGAATCAGCAAATTCATGCTAAATAATTCAACACAATCAGACGTTAACACTGTGTTATTACATTATATTTGAAATGAAGGTGTGTCAGAAAGCCAAAGTCTGACAGGTATAGTCACTATCCTGTTTATTTCTCTTTCTGTAGAAGCTTGAGGCTAAATCCCTCATCAAGCTTAACTTCAGCAAAAACAGTGAAGGTAAATATGTTTGTGTGTGTGTGTGTGTGTGTGTGTGTGCGCACTTGTGATCCTCTTACCTGGCCTCTGTCAACAACAATATGTGCTAATGACAAGAGCTAATGGATTGAAGTCCTCTACATTGCGTATTCTGTCTTTCTCTCCTGTATTTAGGGAAGTACCACTGTCCTGTACTCTACACAGTGTTCACAAACAACTCCCACATCATTACCAACAAAGTCACAGGAAATGTTTTTTCTCATGAGGTAAAACACACTACATCCGAAATATTTCAAGGGCCTTCTAATATCGGACCATTTATTTCTCTCTGATGTCCGCTTATAATGTTATTCAAGATTTCTTGCACCCAAAAGAGTCGTCATTGTTTTTCATTACTTTTTTTTGAATACCCATTTTATGTTTAAAATTAAACTGTGTATTTACTGCTACTAAAGGAGTACCCAAAAAATTGTTTATTTATTAAAATTACTTATGAAAAGTTATTATTAAAATTATCATTATTAAATCAATATTTCTGTTTTGTCGTCTTCCATGGAGCATAAAGGGATAATTTTTCTTTTTAAAGTTCATGTTGCTCTTTTCTATTCAACAAAAACAGTGACCACTGAAGGTTGAACTCTAAACCTTCTAAACTCTAAAAACTCTCTAAAATGTAACCATAAGCGCAGTCCATATGACTCATGCACTATATTGCAAGTCTTCTGGATCCATATAATGAAATTTAAGTAATTAATGCAGTTGACATCACATTCATGATTTTTGAATTACACATTTTTGCTGTTCAGTTTCCATGCATGGTGGAAAATGTAGGTCTACACTAAAGAACAAGGAAAGTCCGGTTGTTCACGACCCCTTTTAATATCACGCTGATGTCGAACATTTTTTATTGATGTGTTAACCTTCTTTAAACTGTATAAATGTGTACATGAATTGTCAGTATTCTGTGGATGTGTGTTTTGTTTAGGCAGTGGAGCAGCTCAACATCAAGACAAAGAGTTATAAAGACCTGTTAACAGACGAACCGTTCACTCGTCAGGATCTCATCACACTACAGGTAACAGGCACAGACAGTGTGTGTTTATGACTGTTGAGTATGATTAAGTGAGGGTGCTGTTATGTCAGGATGGCTGTGATTTCATACAGGTTTTCTATACACAAGAAGTTAGAATCTAGCAACATGTTTCAGAAAACAGTTGGCCAGTTAGTTGTAACAGTTTTTATTTGTTGTTGAAGTTTTGTTTTTGTATATGGCTGTGTCAAAACCTGTGCTTTTTGTGTGATTGCAGTGTTATGAAATGGCAGATTGAATGTCCAGTCTGTTCACAGTGATTACAGCCGTTGAGAGACAGACAGACAGACAGCCAGGCTGATTCTGATGATTGACAGACAGTCAGAGGGGGAATCATTTGCATGCCACAATAATACATATCTTTTCAGCTTTTATAGTATTTATTCATATTTTGAATTAGAATTTTCTGTATTTAAAAGCTGCAGTCCGTAACTTTTTTGGATTAAAAATGATCCGAAATCTATATTTGAGCAAGTGCAAAACCAGCCAGTATTCAAAACTATTGCCTTACTTTAGCCTGATTCACAACGGTTAGCTTATAATAATGTTTTCTAATGTTTTTTTTAAACTAAGTTGCGTCCGATCCTTCGCTGGCTGTGCTGATTTAAATCTAGCGGGTTGGGCTGTAGAGGAGGGTCTTGTGTCGCAAGTTCAGTGATGCAGTAATGACGATTCTCTCCGGCCAATCAGTGATCAGTAGAGTTTACACGTCACGTTTTGGTAACGGTACGGATCGCTTGGAACCTCGACCAAGGGGGTACTAAAAAAGTACCAGGTACAGTACCCAGTGGAAAACCCCCCAAAAGTGAACCGTACCGAACCGTACCATGCAGTGGAAAAGCACCATAATTTGAGTGGTACGGGTAGATTTTTGTGGGGAAATACGAGCATGGCACTGCGTCATTACGTCATGTCTATAAACAAAGAAGTCTTCCCGGCTACTAGGCTATCGCATGAGGATCCTGCAGGCGGCAGATCGTGCATAGCCTTTTCTCACAGCAGCTAGAATAATTAAATGTCAAAAATAATTTTGATGGTGGATTGTGGATACATAACCTACATTAACATTACAACTTGTATCTGCACAAAAGGATGCACATACCAGTGAACTTTAAGTTACATGCTATAGCGAGAGAGAGAGAGAGCTCCCGCTGTGAAACACGGGCAAGGACAGGGTTTACTATAGATTTCACATTCTATAAAGTTCTCATTATAATGCTTATGTCATTAAAGGCAGGGTATGTCATTTTTCAAAAACATTGTAGAAAACTGAGTCGGGGCTGAGTCCCAAAACAAGCTCGTAGCCAATCAGCAGTAAGAGGCGTGTCTATTCATGATAATGAGGAGAGAGCATTCAGTGCATAAGCGTGCCGAGTGACAGAAAGATATGGCGGATAAAAAACATCGGATCGGAAGCCGAGGTTGCATTGTTTCTTCCTGATAGGCGAGTAACACCGTGTCTACACCATGCCGCAACAGCTAAAGCCTGCCTACGCTGGACGTGTGTATATCAGGCGAGAATGTAGTTGTTTAAACCTCAAATCTGCGGTTCATTTATAAAAAACATTGGCAATTTTAAAAAGTGCTTAGTCGATTTCGGAGACGTGAGGCTGAGCTCAACGCAATCACAGAGCTCTCAATGCTCATGTATCCCGAAGAGAGGAGCATTACCTTGTCTAGTCCTTCTAACAATTTCTGCTGGTCCTGATGTCTATGTAGTGGTTAAACATAAGAGATAATGTGTTTTGGGTCAATCTAACCGGTAATCTTTGGTTTTTATTCTATTGTTCTGTTATTATGTTAAAATTAAAACAGACATTGTTTGATATAATATTTTGTTTAATTTTAATGTACGTATGTTCCCTGAACTACATTTCTGCCGCCATTTATATGTTTAAATGAAAACGAAAAGAGACAGTGGGGTTTGATATATTTTGTGTGTAAATACAGTGAGGAAGATTGCAGTAGCCGAGGCGAGCTGACTGACGTTATCAAGTACGCTGCTCTTTGCAGAATTCCCAGACTTGCGTCCTCCCGTCCGCGGGAGATCACACTCCCGAGACTAACTCGTGAAGTCCGAACTAATGAGGTTGTAAGTTCGAAATTTGCATACTTTGTATTGAGAAACGTGCGCAGACCTAACGTTACGTCACCAGACCAGACTATTTGTCTAATCTTCTCGGTACTTTAGACCGCGATGGAACCGCAGACAGCAACAGGTCTGGGGGAAAAAAAAAGGTTCTTAGACATATTGCTCCTGGTAATTTCGGTGGACTAATCGCTGCCTGGGTTGCGTAGGCTACTTAGGCTTGTATGTGGGGCGGATCTATCTAAATAGGGGCGAGACCCTTTTGGGGTAGGGGCGTGTTTGTTTTAGTGATTTCAAATATCAACATTAGCTTCCAGAAATTGCGTACCCTGCCTTTAATGTTTATGGCAGATTTGTGCTATATTTTCATCTGCGTTATCAGTGATTCCTAAAATCGCCTGCATGTTTTCAAAAGCCATATGAATTACGAAAATAATTTATGCCTAATAAAGTATGCCTACGGTTGAACAAATATGATGAAAAAACACTGCTGCATTATTATAGGATCCGTATTTTGAAAAAGAAAAATCTAAAAGCAATATGACCGTCTGAAATAACTCCGTCAATATCGGGCATTGCATTTGAGCATGAAACTAAACACTGGTAATATGCAGTGCATTCAGCATGTAAATAAATGTTAATTTCCCAATGCATCCTATATTAGATTAATCAGACATGTATGTAGCTAACCCAGACATCACTACATGACTTCAAATGAGCTTCTCTCTCTTCTCACGTCTATACTTTGAACCGCATGCTGTGGCCAGCTAAACAATCAGAGCTCAAGGTGCCGCCCAAAGTGCTGCTAGAACCAATCAGAATTTTTTTTTCACAATCATTGTTTTCATGATCGATCATCGCTGTCATGGCCGAGTACTCGAGTACTCGATCGCTGTTGCACATCCCTAACTTGTGCAGATGGCAATATACAGTGGCAATTCTTATTTGGGTCATAAGACTGCAATAAAGCACTGGTTGAGGAACTGCGCAGTTTTTATGAATCAAACCCTGCGTGTTTATGAATAGATGGGATTAAACAGCAGCAGCGTGTGGCGACTGTCTAAAGTTGTGTTAAGCCTCACTGTAAATCCATTTGAGTGTTAATAATAAAAGATCTTATGTAACCAGGGTCAGATTTCTATAAACAAATCTATGCATGGCACTACAGGGCTCTAGACTAACTTTTTGCACTGGGTGCACTGGTGCGCCTAACTTTTTTTCTTAGGTGCACCAGCACAAAAGTTAGGTGCACCCAAATTTTCATATAGGCAATATTGACTAGTAAACGATTAACTAACAATCTGGTCAACATAACGTTCTTTATTTGAAGCCCAATTCTACAAGAAAGGTAACTTACAGAAAAAGTTTTGGTGCTTAAAGTGCTTAAAGTTAAAACATCTCAAGATAAATGAAGTAAAAATAAAATCTAAATTAAGTGTTTTAAGTGTTCAAACTGAACATCTCATGGCTTATAATGGATAAGTCCATAAAATGGCTCTTATGGACTATCCTCCATGGCAGTCACATGCCCCTCGGATGGCCAACTCCTGTAGTTTGTCCTTCTTGATCTTTGGCCTCGGCTAAACCAGCTGGCCACACTCTCTAGCATCAACATCTTCCAGACTTGACCCTCTACACTGATGAGATCTTCCACTGTGTCTGAATGAAGGGATGCTATAGTGCAGTGCTTCTCAACCCCCCCCCCTTAACCCTATAAAAAAAATCCGGTGCCCCCATCCCACCTCAGACTACCAAATAATTTCACTAAACATTATGAAAAAAAAGTATTTAACGAGGGAAAAAACATCTGGTCTATATTCTATATTTATATGATAGATTAGCAGCTTAATTAACATTGCTTTATATTCTGAAATATTAAATAAATATTGAATTAAATCAATATAAAACATCAATTTGTAAATGCACCAGTGTGCAGGCATTTTTATTGTTTTATATACATAAGATACCGTAAGAACATGAACAAAGAAACAAAGTTAAACAAACTGACAAATATACCATTTGTCATATCATAAAACAAATGTACAAAAACAGTGATTTAACTTTTCCATGAATGTCTACTAACATTAATGTTCAGGTAAGTAATAGCTACAAAATAAATCTGAAAGTGATCAAATGTAAATGAACACTGCATAGTTTTCACTATATGTATTGATAGATTAATGCTTAAAGCTATAACTTCATTCAGATTAAGAGCTGTGAGTGATTTTCTCTTTGCATTTTGTTCTTTGATTAACATTAATGAAGCACCAATCTGTCAGTAAAACAAAATATTGACTCACGCAATTTTCTCCCAACTGTTCTCGTTCACTTTAAGACATAAACTGTGTTTAAGTGAATAATCTCCAAGCCGGACGTTTTTACATATTGTGTGTGTATTTGATCGTTTGGACGCGTCTGAAGCTCAAAGTGTAATTTGCTTGTCAGATTTAGAGCGCGCCCCGCTGGCACACACACCCACACGCACACACACACACTTCAAGCCTGGGGAACAGCGTCTCTCGTGCGGATTGTACTTTCAACATTTTATTATCAAAAATGTCCAGCAATTTAGTAACTGTAAAGACGACATTTTACAACAATCGACAGACGATTGATCTGATTCTGACGTTAAGTTTTGTTCAGGGAGGAACGAATGCGCGCCGCTGTGAAGGGAAGGAAGTTGTGCTTGAAGAAACGCGGCTATAATCCTTAGAAGCCAAAATAAAATAAAAACCCATTAAATAAACTTAGTTTAATATAACAGCCACAGGCCTAAAGTGAAAGCATGTTTTAATGGTTAGTTCTCTCTTCTATCATAAACAGGGCTTTCATGTTGCGCGTGCTGAACTCATCCACGTGAGCGATCTCGCTTCTGATTTGGGAATAGCAAAAATGCATCATAGATAAAAGTTTGGGGTCCGCCCTTCACTATCTCTGATTGGTTTAGACCACGATATGAGCCTAATGTAATGTGTCTGTTGTAGAAGCACAGGGAGACTCAGAGTCGCGGATACTTTTTTCTTTTCTCGAACGGCTGGTTCGAGGAAGCGAACCGTGCAGGTTCCGAACAGGTGCGCCCTCAGATTTTTTTTAGTCGCACCCTTGAGAAATTAGGTCGCACGTGCGACCAAATTGGTCGCACTCTAGAGCCCTGCACTAGGATCTGTGTAGGTCATGTACAGAACTATTAAAAAAATTAAAAAGATTTAGGCAGCATAAGTTTTCAGCTTTTTTAATCACAAATGTTTCTTGAGCATCAGATCACAATATCTGAATAATTTCTGGAGGATCATGTGACACTGAAGACTGATAAATTCAGTTTTGCCATCAGGAATGAATTGTATTTAAAATGTATTAAAATTGTAATAATATATTAAACATTATTGCTCTTTTAACTGTATTTTTGATAACATAAAAGCACTTTGGTGAGCTTAAAAGACTTTTCAGAAACATTTAAAAATATCTTTTGATGGGTAGTGTTGAGTTTTATGTTTGCGTTTTTATGCAATTATATGGGAACACGGAATCTGTTAAAAGTATAATATGAAAGCCCTTATGTAAGTACAGAAGTCTATGGTATGTCTTCCTTCAGACAAGGAAACGTGTGAGAGACACTGTTAGCTGAATCAGTGTTTTCTGTGTGTGTGTGTGTGTGTGTGTGTGTGTGTGTGTGTGTGTGTGTGTGTGTGTGTGTGTGTGTGTGTGTGTGTGTGTGTGTGTGTGTGTGTGTGTGTGTGTGTGTGCATGTGTCCTGTATTCATAGAAAGCAAGCCAAGCCATGCTGTCCTTGCATGTTTTATTTTGGGTCAGGGAGAGAGTTGATGGGTGTTATGGGGGTGTTTGGAAAAATAGAAATGGACTTAGAGTTATTTTCGGGTGAGATTAGGCCGTATGGCTCCGAGTGGAAGCTTTGGAGGTGCCCTGGAGCTCGAGGTTGGGGAGGTGATGGGCGGCAGGGTTTCCAGACAGACACAGAGGTTATTTTGGGTGCCATGTTGGGTGGGAAAGCTGTGGGAGTTTTAAGAGGATTGATGGGGCAATATTAGCTGGTTGAGTGGGAGTTTAGCTGAAATAGCAGGACTGAAATGGCCTGTGGTACAGTTTCGCTGTCTGACCTATTTGGAACGGATACTACGGTGGGTCTCTCAAAGTGTAGAGGAGAGAGAGAGAGATGAGAAGGTCCTGAACTCTCTTTTGTTTCTGTGTGAGTGTGTTGCAGTAGGCGAGCCCTCAAAATGTCCAGCCAGCAACATTTCCACTAAACTGATAAAACTCTGCCAAAACAGATTCATTAGAGAGTGTTTACTCTTTCTATATAGGAAAAATATGATATGATCTGTTTTATAACAATTGTGCAGTCCTGTAATGAGTGCACATTTGATTTGTTTTTACATAATGATCCAAGCATAGTTTGTCAGCAACTCTCGGGTTGTCATATAACATCTAATTATTTTGTCCTTTTATATCACAGGATCCCACAAATCTGGATAAATTCAATGTCTCCAACTTCTTCCATGTGAAAAACAATATGAAAGTCCTCGACCCTGGTGAGTTCAGTTCGTTTCAGCAAAGGTCTCGCTATTTTGGGAAGAGCCAACGACTCTTTCTTATAGTGTGATTACAGGATGTGCACATTTTGGATCCTTATTGTTAACTAAAATTATTACAAATGATTTCTGTTCATTTAAATAAATCTGAAATAAAATAGAATTATTAAATGAAAATTTGAACTGTTGACTTGAGATCTAATTGAAAATAAATACACTGAAGTGCTAAAATGACTAACACTAAAAGTGAAATAAAATAAATGAAAGCTGAATAAAAATCTGAAAAATACTAACACTAATAAGAATATTACAAAAATACATAACAAAATTACTAAAACTTAAATTAATTAAATGCTAAAATGGTTTTAACTACTTAAAAATGTAATTAATATATTACAACAAATAAATAAAGGTAATTATAAAAAATGATATACTGTAATAGTTTTATTAGTAAATAAATAATGCTAAAATGAACACTACTGTGTGGTCTACAGCAGAGCACACCGTTCCACAATGCAACAGATTGTAAAAATATATATTTTTTTATTTACAAAAGAGTGATTCACTAATTGGACTTTAGTATTAATATATTTTTCTCGGAATAATTTGATCTTTTAATTGTTTATTACATTTATTTGGTAGTATGGATTGAATGTAAGCTCGGACTACAGGGCTTTTGGCTCCTATTTTCCCATCATGCCCTGCCTGTCAGTCAGTTAGACTTTACCTGTGAGGGTTGAATCATTAAGCTCCAGGCTCAGGTGTGCTATTTTCACATTACAGTCTCCATTCCTTAAATTTTATTATGTAGCCATATTACTAGCCTTAGCCCATCTGTGATGATTTTAGGAAATTAACTGGTTAACGAGGCATAACTCTATACAGTTCCCTGAGAACTCTGTGCATAATTAATTAATGAAAGAAGTGTGTTTGCCAAATGATGTGTATTCAGTGGAGACCTGAACATGGCATATCCAAACGGCCATAAAAATAACCATCATGACAGGAATGCAAGATTGCTGTGTGTATATCACTGCAGACTGTAGTCACTGACCTGCCAGTCTTAAATTAGCTGGAGAGATCCATATTACTGACAGCACCGCAACACTGCCGGCACTCCTGCTACAGCAGATCTGAACAAACCCTGAAAAGCTCTTGAATCCCATATAATGCATTATAACATTCTTTATACATTAAAATGGTGTTTATAATGTACATTTATAAATAATTGTAACCACAGTTATAATACATTATAATACCTACTTGTTTGTTTATACTTAACAAGACGACTCTTATAATCAAGGCAGCATTGATTTGCTCAAAAATACAGTAAACATTAAAACTACAATAAAAAATAACTATTTTTTGTTTGTTTAAATATTAAAATTAATTTATTTCTGTGATGCAATGTGTCACAGGATCCTTCAGAAATCCTTCTAATATGCTGATTTGCTGCTCAACATTTCTTAATAATATCAGTGTTGGAAATGGTTGTGCTGCTTAATATGTTTGTGGAAACAATGATTATTTATTAAAAAAAATGGAGAAATTACATATTATTGCTCTTTTGTTGGTTTTGATTGCTTCTGTTGTTCTCGTTTGGTGCTTTGGAGAAAAGCGTCTGCCAAATAACTAAATGTAAATGGAATAGAAAGTTCAAAATAACAGCATTTTAACATATACATCATATGTAAGGTAACCAAGTTTTTGTGACCGTTGTATTATATTGTGAAGATGACACTTTTATGAGTTTCATTTTTATCCCCTACAGATGAGGAGAAAGCCAAGCTGGACCCATCATACCATCTGAAAAGCACAAACCTGGAGACGCGAGAAACGCTAGCCGAGCTCTACAGGGACTATAAAGGAGATGAGCTGTTGGCCTCCACTATGAAAGAGCCAGTAGCCAAAAAAACAGACAAGCTCAATGCTGTGAGTGTTTTAAGATATTGCTTTTCTTGCTGTAGTCAGTGGCAGAGTCTTCTCTCTCCTCTTTGTCTTCATTGATTCATTTCTCTTTTCTGTTTGTCGTGGTATATATCATGAGAAACACAGACTAATACTTTTCTTGAACTGGTTGTGCTTCACAATCTAGATTTGAAATTGGATGTCAAATGGTGACTTCACACAGTACCACAATTATTTGTCATACAGATGAAAAGGAAAATGTTTTCCATCAAAACTAACCTGTATATAGAAATTGTAACAGTAGCAAAACCATGTTTAATTCTAAAAGGTGGTCATAACCAAAATGTAATTTAATGTAAATTACAGCTGGTAGGAAAACTTGTTACAGAAGATTTCTATTTAAAAATGCTGTTCTTTTTTAACGTTGTATTTTCTAAGAATCATAAAAAAACATTGTTTCCACAAAAATATTAAGCAATATAAAACTGTTTTCAACATGAACAATAATATGAATAGTTTATTTAGCAGTAAATCAGTATATTAGAATAAAGCTGAAAATATTCAGCTTTGCTATCACAGGAATTAATTCAATTCTAAACTATATGGAATTATAAAAGAGATTTTAAAATACACCTATTTTTACTCTATTTTTGATCAAAGAAATGAATCCTTTGTGAGTGTTAGACATAAAAAAACATTAAAAGCCTAACAGGCCTCAGACCTTCAGTAGTGTAATAATGGGTGCTAATGGGTTCTCCTGCGAGGTGTTTCAGGCCAGATAAAGCAGTTCTGTGCAGTGCTGTTTGGGTCACAGTGAAGTATCTTGCTGTGTCTGTGTGTGCGACTGTGCGTGTATGCTGAAGTGTCTGTGCGTTGTGAGGTGATTTGCCTCTCAGACTCTACCATCAACACACAGCAACTGGAGCAGAAGAAAATGCCTCACAGGATCCCACATACACTCACAGCAAGAATCACAATTTCTTCTGAATGTCATGTCAATGTTTTGCATTTTTGTATTAATGATCTAAAATTACTCACTTCCTGTGAAACAACACCGAATAAGATACCTGGGCCCGTATTTATCAAGCTTCTCAAAGTGTCATTTTAGTCTTTAAATGCTGAAAATTCATGAAATTTACTCCTACATTCAAACTTAAGTATAAAAGCAAGTTATCAAATTTTTTAAAGCTATGAATCACTCTTACTTTCCCAGTAATTTAAGACACCTCGAGAGGTCTCTCAAGTTGCCAGCAGGGGCTTGTGATGGCGCTAAAGTGACATAGACGTGTGCGACTCTTTCAAGAGGAGGAAGAATCTTGAAATGTTTGGCCACAAGCACTTAATCAAACTGTTACATTTCCTCAGTTATTCAAAACGACCAAAGAACTTTCCATTACCAAAGAACATCATAACTGACTTCAGTCTGGCGCGAGTATTATGCGATGTTCACTGTATGATGAATAAATCTCGTAATCCCTTATTTACACTGCACGCGTCTGCAGCGCGTTACAGATCCACGGTCACCGGGGCTAATCAGCCGCACCGTGTCAAGTTTCTGAAGCGGCTCTCTGCGCTGCATCACTAAAGATAGGCACCTTGTCTATTTTTGACGGATGATAATAATAATCTTCTTACTGTCTTCAAAGACATTAGCAACAGGCGATATCTT
The DNA here is from genome assembly GCA_003573665.1 of Oxygymnocypris stewartii. Classification (NCBI taxonomy): domain Eukaryota; kingdom Metazoa; phylum Chordata; class Actinopteri; order Cypriniformes; family Cyprinidae; genus Oxygymnocypris; species Oxygymnocypris stewartii. The sequence goes on from QVTF01024376.1 coordinate 199,422, forward strand.
TGACTTATCGTCGTTACACTATACTATCGTCTATCGGCACCTATAAGTTTAGTTGTGATGACGCTTCGTTTCCTTGCCATATATTCTCTTGAAAATTCTTTAGTCAAATGTGTGTTGAATGTAAACTCTATTAGAAATTTAAGCAGTCAATGTGAATTTGCCTGAGAATATTCTTAAAGAAATCTATTAAGTGATCCAAAATCAGGTTTGTGGCGCAGCAAAGTGTCGTGAATCATCTCTAAGACTGACGCTTATGATTTAGTCCTACACTTCACTTAAATTATGACTGAGATGATTGATAACTTTTAAGTGCAGCTTTGAGCCAATACTTTTTTTCACTTAAGTAAATTCTTAGCAGTGTTCTTGAGAGTAATCTTAGAGGCTTGATAAATACGGGCCCTGGTATCTAAACTGTAAGAGTTTTTTTTCCATACTCTGCGATGGTGTTAAGTGCATCTCTGGCTGTGTCTCAAGTCTTCTTCTAGCCCAGGTTGAAGTGTGTCTCCCCCGTGCTTTCAGCCTATTCTCAGCGCAGGCATTGAATGTAATTGGCTCGACTTTTAGCCTGAATGCCAGTTTATTACAGCCCTAGCTGTGCTGGATTGGCGTTGTGATGCTGAAATAGACTGGCATCCAGGCCCACTCTCCTACTGAATTAGCGTTGCTATTTCTACACCGTACTAAGATAACTATAATGTCCCAACTACTATGTCCACTTTAAGCCCAAAATTTAAGCCAATAAATAAAGTAACCATTTTTAATAGTGATTATACATTTAATAGATTTAAATTCAAATGTTAAGTTCAGAAATACATTACTCATTGCGTATTATTTATGTTACAGAAAGAAATACATTAGTTTGACTTACGTATTCATAATATACAATAATATATTCAAATTCAAATCCAGCCTTGGTGCGCATAAGAGACATGCTTAAAAAAATGACGTCTTACCGGCCCTAAACTTTTTCCACTGAATATTGAAAATGGATGTTAAAATGTTAAAGAAAAGCCTGTTTCGTTCACTATTAGTTAAAGATCAGCAAGTCAGCTTGGAACACACACCTGTTGAGAAGAAACATCTGCACACAGACGCATCCAAACACACCTGCATTGCCCCACAGGAATCAATAAAACATATCCATCTGTCTGTCTCCAGAATTAATGGGGGATAAAACACTATTATTAAGTGTGATAGACACTTTAGGAGGTGTTTGAGTGATGTCATGCATGTGAAGATCATTTAGTGGTTTTGGATGTGGGTGTTAGTGCTTATTTTGTCTTATCTGTAAACCGTGTCTATCTCTCTTCCTCCAGGCACACTATTCCACTGGAAGAGTGTCTGCCTCCTTCACATCTACAGCGATGACTCCAGCCACCACCCATGAAGCAGGTAATGGAGTTATAAATGAAATGCTTCCCTGCTTACTCATACCAAACAAATCAGTTAACTGACAGGTTTAGTCAGCTCTTGCCACTTTTGTGTGAAATATGCATCAGACGGTCCATGGGGCAAGGTTGGTATTAATCGGTCACAAACTTGACATTAGTCTTCTCAGGGTTCCTTCTCTAAGTTCACACTACCGATTCCCATTGGCTTAATTAAAGGAGGAGTTAACCCCAAAATGAACATTTGCTGAATATTTACACACACACAGGCCATCCAAGATGTAAAATTTGAGAAATTTAGCATTACATCACTTACTCGCCAATGGATCCTCTGCAGTGAATGGGTGCCGTCAGAATGAAAGTCCAAACAGCTGATTAAAACATCACAATAATCCCCACCTTTCCAGTATATCAGTTAACATCTTGTGAAGTGAAAATCTGCATGTTTGTAAGAAAGAAAACAATCATTAATACAATTTAAGGTGAGCACATTTTAAGCAAATTTGCATTTTTTGGTAAACTATTTCGTTACTGCCTACACATTTTGAATGTACTTCGTTGCTCTGGGTTAACACATCTACCAAATGTGCAAATGTAAATGTCACCATGACTGGTGATGCACACAGCAAATTACACCATTTCCATTTTCGTTTAAGCTGGGAATACGGTGAATGCATTTCAGAACATTGCATCATTGCAATACCTGAAACTCCTGGCAAGTATTAGAGCCGGTTCATATTTTATTCTCATTTAGAGTGAATCTGGCTTCAGTATACCTCAGGAAACCATCTGGTAGCTGTCAAATCAGTCTCGCATACTTGTTCATTCTCTTTCAGACTAGTATTAGGCAGTCAAAAAATGTTGTCAATACTGTCCACAATAGTCATTCATATATGTAAAGAATGAAAATATTTGCCTTGTGATTTCAGATGCTATTTCCGATGATGCTGTTCGCTTCCAGTATGTTAAGAAGAAAGGCTATGTCCGCCTGCACACAAACAAAGGAGACCTGAATGTGGAGTTGCACTGCGATAAGGTAACGTGAACACTAGCACAAACCTCAGGTGGGTATATGTGTTGATGGATTTAATCTTTTTACATTTGTTCTAGAAACATTTCTTGTCATCATGTGGGCTCATTATCTAAATGTGATTTGTCTGGCTCTGTTAGACACCTTGTTTGCCGTCACAGTGTCAGATCAAGGCCCGATCTGACTGTGGTCCACTTTTGGACACTTAAGTCATGCTTTCATTGCATTAGATACAAAACATCAAAGCAAGCGGTATCTGCAAACAGTTGTTGCTACTAGAGCTTTTCTCAAAAGTAACTTTTCACTTTTTCAATTATTTTTAACCCGCTGGTCAATCAGTTCCAATCAATTTCACACAGATGTTCAAGCAGATTAACTACAGTGTAATATATCAACTGTAAACATGTTTCACAAAGTTTGACGACCAGTAGATATTTTTATTTATTTATATTACTGTTCAAAAAGTTTGGGATTAGTAAGATTGTTTTAAAGACATTAATACTCACCAAGGATGCATTAAATTGATCATAAGTGACAGTAAAGACATTTATAATGTTACAAAAGATTTCTATTTTATGTCAGTGCAGTTCTTTTGAGTTTTCTATTCATCAAAGAATCCTGCTTCAGTTTCCACAAAAATATTAAGCGGCATAACTGTTATTAATAAGAAATGGTTCTTGAGCAGCAAATCAGTATGATTTCTGAAGACTTGAGTAATGACAGCAAAACAATTCAGATTTGCCAACACAGGAATAAATAGCATTGTAAAACATTGATGTAGAAAACCATTATTGTAAATCTAAATAATATTTCACAATATTACTGTTTTTGCTATATTTTGATCAAATAAATGCAGCCTTGGTAAGCAGAAGAGACTTTGCCGTAAAACAAATCTTACTGACCTCTTACTTTTGAATGGTGGATATATTCATATTTTAAAATCTAACACACTTTGTAAAATGGTTTGTTTGCAAAGTGTGCTTGTGCTATATGTCTTTCAAATAAATGGTACTTGTTTGTTATTTTGTATAGTTAAACTTTCTAAATACATGTTTAAATGTGGCTAAATGTATGATAAAACAAGCAGAAATGTTAATTGTTTATTGTCAATATTGTAGGAATGCATAAAGCACCTCTCACACACATCTCTTTCAAACAAAGCAGCTTTCGGTTGGTCAATGCAGTGAATTCACATGGCATATATACATTTAATCTCCAATTCACACTAGCTTATAAAAACACAGACCTGGCCAGATATTTCTGGATTGAGCCGAGGTGTGTATGTTTAATGTCTTTGCTCTCTGTGTGTGTGTGAGTAGTGTCTGTACATAATGTTTAATTAATGTGTTCAGCGTGCTCAATCTCACTGACACACAGCAACTGCTGACCTACATTGATTGACTCACTCTATTTCCTTTATTTCTCGTTTTGTCTTGTTTTTCTAACTCTGCAATAGTTGTCTGTTAGTTTTTGCTGTTAATGTCAGATTCTTTCTCTTTGTGTCTTTTTTTCTTCTCATTTATTTTCCTTGATGTGCTCTGTATCCCACCGAGCTTGTAAAATCATCCCTGCCATAAAACACTTCCTCAGAAAAAATGTGTTCGTTCTGGCCTTGCCCTGGCGGTAAAACATACCCATAGTTCTCTCTTCTCAGCTGAGCAGATGCAGGGTCCCTGTTCTTATTTATGTGAGAGCGTGTGCCAGGCTCTCCTGGGTCAAAGCTGCACATCAATCCCTTTATATCTATCATTTAGTGTTTCACTTTAACACAGTGCAGGGAAATTGGTGAGCTTTGTCTTTACTGACTTTTTAATTACACAAGATTCCATACGCTTAAATCACATTTATTGTGTTTTAGACAATTTGATCACTTTCATGAACAGTTTGGCTCAGTCTTTAATTGATGCAGTGCAAAACAGAAGCACTTTGTTCTATTCCAGGTGTGCAGTAGTGTTCTAGTAGTGTGTGTGTGTGCCAGTGTGACTTGGGAAACAAAGTAAACACTGCCTAATGGACACAGAAACAGTATTTTCATGCTCTTCATAGTCCTGGTAACTAGGTGCTATTTTAGTGTCTTTTCATTGGCTCTGTGCTTGTCAAATCAGGATAAAGAGAAGAGGTCACATTGATAAGAAAATGACCCTCTGCCTTTTTTCTTCCTCTCCTCCACTCCCTCACTTCCTCCCTCCTGTGGTGTGCCTGCATTTGTGAGGATTCTAATTGTGGTGCAGTGTTTACAAAGTAGTAATAGCTTTTATTTTATGTTTTTACTGTAAGGCTAAATCTTATGAAAAGACAATACAAATGTCAAGATCATGTTCATATCTCACTGTATAACAAACTAGAAATATATTTAGCAAAAATAAAATGAAGCCTATTTTAGGCTGTTTTGCTTTTCATAACATTAAGCAACAAATCTTACTGTAATATTGTTAGAAATACAGTAATTACAATGACTTTAAAATGAAACGGACAATACCAAGCCTTTATAAGCACTTTACAATTTAAACAATGTTTTTTATGTATTTATTTATTCAATGTAATAAAATATGTATAATTGTCAATAAATAAAAATAGTTTCCATGAGTTTTTAGCATAGGTAAATTATTAAAATCTCCTAAAATAGTCTTCATTTATATAAGCAAAATATGAATCTTTTTTTTTTCTTTTTCCCCATTTCTCTATATGTATAAACGCATGTCCTCCTGTCCAGGATTTACAGTTTGCAGCACATAATGCATCTAGATTGGAAGGTCATTGTGGACAGTTATGTAACACTGTCAGGTCTAGATGGAGCAGATGATTGAGCTTTTACTTGACAACTTTATTTTTATAGGTGTTTTGTGTGCATTTCATGCATGAGTGTGTGACATTGAAATCTGAATGTTTTTTAAGTTCTGACATTCTTGACCTCCTCTCGGGGTGACTTATAAAAGTTGAATGTGGAATTTGCTTCTGCATCTCCCAGTAAGGCACACAATGTCTTTCCTGAACACAAAATCAGTTTATTGATTCGTAGAGGTTTTTTTGAAGAGAGGGATGTCTGCTCACCATAGAAACAACCTCATACACATTTACAGAGAGGGAGAGGAAGCAACTGCTTTAACTTTCAGTGCTTTGGTTTTTTTACATAAACAAGCCTTTCACTTCCTGAATGAACAAGCAGACTCATACAGTCAAAGCTGCCAGATGTATTACTAACAAACTTGTTTATTGACCTTTATAGCCCACAGACGGTCCTTTTGGTAGCACACAAGGGTTTTGAGAGAAGGGCTTGTATATATGTTAAGTCAAATAATTAAATCATCATCTGAAGTTATAGTGGACACAGTTCTTGTATATTCATGAATGATTAAAAGATGCGAGCTGCAGTTTCATTAATGTGAATGTTTTGCTGGCTTCTAATTAGAGATGGGTTTAAATATCCTTTGGATGAATCTCATCAAGAAATACCATATATTTCACCTCCAATATCATAAGCAAAAAAAATTATCATTAAGATTTTTGGCATTGTGGCATTATTTTAATAATAATTAGGCTCATTGTCTGTACTATAAAAAATAATCCTCTCCAGAGATAGTTTTTATTTAGTGCAGTAAATTACTTCATGATGTATACATACTATTATGTTTAATAATAATTTATCTGTTTTTCTAGCATTATAGTAAAGAGATGTATTTGTGTTGTCACAATGAAATAAAATCCTAATGATCCTAAATTGGTTTTCCTCTTATTTTTGTAATTTGAAATGTATTTGTTTTTACTTTTTCAACTTTATATATTTTTTTTTAGCTATTTGCAGTTTCATAGTTCCTAGAGAACTTGTAGATTTGAGTCGTAAGATCTTTGAAAGAGTGTTGTTGCTTGTCCTGAGATACTTTATGTGATTTGTATGTTCTCCTGTGTCCTACAACCACAACAAAGATATATATTTGTAAATTAATCTAAATTTCTTCACCCCTTCTTCGGTGTAGTGAGCTGCTATGTAAGTGTGTCATCATAATGACAAAACGTTTTTATAAATCACATTTCCTGACATTAAAAAAACTGATGTTTGTTTTATTCCTTCCAGGTGCCCAAGGCTGGAGAAAACTTTATTAAACTGTGTAAGAAAGGATATTATGACGGCACAATATTCCACCGCTCTATCAGAAATTTCATGGTAAACTAAATTTTCATAAAATTACATTTTATTCATTATATTGGTGTAAGTTTAGTTTTTTTTTGATTTTATGAAAACATTTTGGTCAGGCTTGCCATTTTCCATGATATTGGAGTTCCCTTAGATTTCTAGCCATTTAAAGCTAAAGAATTTCCATCACTTGTATATTTATGTTATTTGTTATTTTCAGATTCAAGGAGGAGACCCTACGGGGACTGGTACAGGTAATCATTTTTACATTGTTTTTTTATGTTTGTTTATCATTTTGACCACTGGACTGACGGTGATGATTATTTGCGTAAAGTATACAGATATGCAATATATTTACAATGTACAAATTATTATTGTAAGGTCATTCAGACTTTAAAAGTGCATTAAAATCAAAACAATATAAAGTCCTTGAACATGAAAAGCAGTAGAACTTGATCTAAGTCAGGGTTAGTTATATTTCCCCACAGGAATGAATGATTTATCATATATCCCACTCTGAGCTTTGAGAGGGCTGTGGGACACAAGCAGGACAGAGCCGGTCTCTTATCTTCATGATTTCTCCCCAAATTCTAAATGAATTTACTCAGGGAAAGTGAAACTGAATTATCGGTGCATGTCAAATATAGTGTACTACAGATCCATGCACATGATATGTGGGAAAAAAAAGAAATATCAATAATTTATTCCCACAACTTGTTAATTTGTTCCCATAACTTGTGGCCATGTTTCATAAATTTGCTCCCTTGTTAAACTAAAACTAAGGAGGGAATTAGTACAAATTGGCCATGATGTAACCGAATAAATAACGATAATAAAATTAATTTTTAATTTGTGGCCACAATATCTTTCATCTTTTCCCTTCCCAATGCCTTACTTTGTCTAACAACTACACGTAGCAAGTTCATATATATATTAAATACAAAGAATAACATATAGATAGAGAGGGCTAGTGTGAGTTTTGTTTTTATAATAAATCTGACCCACTCTGTGAAAACCAGCTAAAGTAGTTTTTTTTTGTGATTAGCTGTTTTCTACAAAAAAAATCATCCTTCACATGGTAAAAAACATTCTGAGAAATTTTAAGCTTTTTTATTGACTGAGTACGGTCAGGTCAAAGATTGAAATTAATGGTGGAAATCAAACTTTGATGCTTGTTATCTCATTAGATTTTGAGACTTTAGCCTGGATTTCACAGAGAGGGTCACAAAAAAAACAAAAAACAAGTAGAATAGAAAAAAGACGAGAGAATGCTAGTGTAAGACAGTCAAGTTTTTGATAAATACAGTATGATATATAAAAGAAAACAAGTAGATAGAAATAAGTGTTAGTGTTAGAGAGTCAAGTTTATTAATAGTAAATAAAAATAAACAAGTAGATGGAATAGAAATAGAGTGTTAATGTTAGAGAGTCACATTTATTAATAATAAATAAAAAGAAACAAGAAGATAGAATGGAGAGGGTTAGTGTTAGTGTTAGAGGGTCAAGTATAGATGGAAGAGATAATGGAAAGTAATTGAAACTGAATTAATTAATTCAAACCTCTCTCTCGTTTGGCATGAATCCAAATGTTTCCATGGTCGTAATGTGGCATTTGGCTGCTAATCAATTATTTATTTGGTGAACAAAGTTTTATACTCGTGTCCATATATTCACATCATATGCACAAAAATGTGTTTTGTTATTCCACCGCAGCAGGGTACTTTACAACATGGTCTTCCTTGGTTGCTCTCTTCAGACTTTGTTTGGAAAACTGTGAGCAATCGTGATATTTAACGTGACTTTTTCCAGGAAAGTGCAAAGTAGATAAATATGGCATCTGCCCTCACCAAGGTGCCAAATATATTGAATATGTGGTTTTAGTTACAAGTATAAGTCAGTTGAATGACTCATGGTCATGTTTGTGATTCTCCTTCAAATTAGATTTAGGTTAGGTTAGCTTAGGTTTTTCGAATGGAAGCATTTACAGGAAGTTTAGCCTTTGACTAAAAAAAATATTTTTCATATTCAGTTGGTCAGGTGAGCTTTTTATTACTTTCTCAGACTTTCCTGAGCTGTCTAGACAATATGACCTCAGCTTTCGTCAGAACATCACACTAAATGGCTTTTTTGACGGAGATTTACGAGGGATGTTTTTCTGTGGTCATGAGTGTTTAAAGGTGCAGGTCTAACTGAGAAACAGAAAGGGTAAGGAGTTAGTGCACTCTATTCCCATGTATCTAAAATTCAATCCCATAAAAAATGCACTAGCCTCACCTGAGACCCTTGAGTAAAAAGAAGGACTGAATGAAAGAAGTAGACCGAAAGATTTGTCATGAACAGATAGTGTATTTTAAAGTGTTTAGTATTAGACTTGAAGGTCAGAAGCAGCTTCTATCTTCCAGTCATCCTCACGTGTATGTTACCATGCACATTGAGGCGAGGTCTGCTAGTGCAAATAAGAATGTGAGATTTTGTATCAAATGTGTGCTTTTAGTCACTGGAGTGGGACAGTGTTTAAATGACTGTTCACTGATGTTAAGGAAGAGTTTGCAGTGTCCTCAATCCTCAGTGATGCATATGTATATATGGTTATCTGTCAGAATGGCAACAATTATACTAATCAATTCTTTTGATTATAATTTTACAATAGTGTAATTAAATGCAAGTCTTTTTAGAGAAATAATTCACACAAACATCATTATTTGTCTATGACTTTGTTCTGTAGAACACAAATGGATTTTATAAAATAATATGGAAACTTTTTTTTAATTGAATGAAGGTTAAAAAAAGTCACATAATTGCAATCATGTGATGAACAGATTTTCAAGTTATCCTCTTAAAATAAAATAAAAAACGTTTTTTCTGTCGGATCTTCTTTATTACTTATCAGTATCATACGTAATCATTATAAAATAACACAACAAAATGACAACTTCCGAATTAAAACAAAGTATGAAGATAAATTACTTTCAAAAGAAAAAAAATATATAATAGTAATTGAATTTGTACTAAAATAACACTGGATGCAGTTCTCAAAACCTGAGTGTCACCTGGACCTGAACTTAAATTCCGGTCTGTTCTTCATATAAAAGTTTCATGATTTGCACGAAACCGGTGTAATTGCAGAGGAACTAGCAGTACTTAATTAAAATGTGTGGTTCAGAAACAGGTTTGAAACTGTGTGGGTGAGTAAACGTTGACAGACATTTTTCTGCGAACTATCCCTTTAATATGAACCGTTAAAAGATATGTACTGATATATGTTGACGTTATACCAACCATTATAACGTGGCTTATTTATTATTTTTGAAGGCTTTGATCATGTGTTCAGCCATCCTGTTTTCCTGCATTTAGTGGAAAAATAGATAATATTAACCTTACCAAATTATCAAAATGTGTTTTGGTTGCTGCAACAAGAAGTCATGAGTGTGACAAATCACACAATGTTCCTTTGAAGAGATGCAGCTTTCTGTAATAATGGTGTGCTGTTAGGCTGTGAATGAATGTGCAGTGATTATGTTTCAGCAGGATTCGTCTACAAAATTAAACCAAAGGCTTCTTACACAGCGGTTTGCTATCAGTGCTGCAAAAAACATCACCACTCGTGCTGACATGCACAGACATTTTTAGATATGCCCACATATGAAGGAGTATATAAACATTACAGTAAACACTCACTGGCCACTTTATTAGGTACACCTTGCTTGTACAGGGTTGAATCCCCTTTTGTCTTCAGAACTGCCTTAATTCTTCGTGGCATAGATTCATCAAGGTGTTGGAAACATTCCTCAAAGATTTTGGTCCATATTGACATGAACGCATCACACAGTTGCTGCAGGTTTGTCGACTGCACATCCATGATGCGAATCTCCCGTTCCACCACATCCCAAAGGTGCTCTATTGGATTGAGATCTGGTGACTGTGGAGGCCATTTGAGTAAAGTGAACTCATTGTAATGTAAAAGAAACCAGTCTGAGATTATTCGAGCTTTGTGACATGGTGCATTATCCTGCTGGAAGTAGCATCAGAAGATGGGTACACTGTAGTCATAAAGGGATGGACATGGTCAGCAACAATACTCAGGTAGGCTGTGGTGTTTAAACAATGCTCAATTGGTACTAAGTGTGCAAAGAAAATATCCCCCACACCATTACACCACCACCACAAGCCTGAACCGTTGAGACATGGCAGGATGGATCCATGCTTTCATGTACTTTACGCCAAATTCTGACCAAATCATCTGAATGTTGCAGCAGAAATTGAGACTCATCAGACCAGGCAACCTTTTTCCAATCTTCTATTGTTCAATTTTGGTGAGCCTGTCGAATTTAAGCCTCCGTTTCCTGTTCGTAGCTGACAGGAGCGGCACCCGATGTGGTCTTCTGCTGCTGTAGCCCAGGCTTCAGGGTTCGACGTGTTGTGCGTTCAGAGATGGTATTCTGCATACCTTGGTTGTAACGAGTGTTTATTTGAGTTACTGTTGCCTTTCTATCATCTCTAACCAGTCTGTCCAATCTCCTCTGAGCTCTGACATCAACAAGGCATTTTCATCCACACAACTGTCGCTCACTGGATATTTTCTCTTTTTTGGATCATTCTCTGTAAACCCTAGAGATGGTTGTGAGTGAAAATCCCAGTAGATCAGCAGTTTGTGAAATACTCAGACCGGCCCGTCTGGCACCAACAACCATTCCACGTTCAAAGTCACTTAAATCCCCTTTCTTCCCCATTCTGATGCTCGGTTTGAACTTCAGCAAGTCGTCTTCACCACATCTAGATGCCTAAATGCATTGAGTTGCTGCGATGTGATTGGCTGATTAGCAATTTGTGTTACCAAGTAATTGAACAGGTGTACCTAATAAAGTGAGTGTACTTTTATTCATTTAGCAGATGCTTTTATCCAAAGGGACTTACAAATGAGGACAATGGAAGCAATCAAATTCAACAAAAGAACAGTGATATGCAAGTAATATAACAAGTATCAGTTAGCTTAACGCCGTACACGTAGCAAGGTTGTTGTTTTTTGTATTATATTATAAATAAAAAGAAAACAGAATATAAAAAGAATAGAGCAAGCTAGTGTTAGAGGCCTTTTTTGCTTTTGTTAATTGTATAATAAATAAAAAGAAAACAAATTTATAGAATACAAAAACATTAGAAAAGCTAGTATACATATAGGAAAAAAGGAACATCTGCGATAATTTTTAATTAGTCACTGCAGACTCATGAAGTTGGTACTTCAAGCCTGAATTACTAGATTGCCTTTGCATGAGATGGCTTTTTTATGTATGGTTTAGTGATGATTGATTTTGTATTGCATAACTTTTTTAAGTAACACTAATGTTAAAGTTAAAATTAAAATGTGGCATAATTATTGCTATTTATATATTTGTGGATTATTGATTTTTCCGACGGCACCCATTCACTGCAGGATCCATTGAACAAGTGATGTGAATTTTCTGTGATAATGCACAGCACTCCACAGATTCTTGGATTTAACCATCTAACTTTGGATTCTAATATTTCTATTAAGTGCTCAAAAGAAAATGTATTAGTTTTTTTAATCTTGGCTGATTTAAACAACCTGGTTGATTTTCATCCCTTTTTTCCCTCATCCTTTTAATCAAGTCAGTGGCATGGGGTAGGAAATGTCAGCAAGGTCATAAATTATGCAGAAATGTCACCTGGGGAATGTTTATGAGGGTGTGCAAGTTTTCAAAGGCAGATTGGTGTGCCGTAAAGCTATCGCTCTAACAACAACACCAGCTGCTGGACATTAAACTCCTCTCTGCTCGCTACAGCTGGAATCATCGAGAAGTAACAAAAGATTTTCAAACTCACATGACCGTGTGAATTCAGTTGGTGTAGGTGTCTCAGAACACTATCTGAGTTGTGGAGAAATGTTCCTAATCTTGCATTCGAGCGCAGTCTCGTGTCAGTCTCTGAGCGCACACACACACACACACACACACACACACACGATCGCTCGCTGAGAGAGCTGCATCCAGCAGAGCTTTTGATTGAGCGTGATGAAGCGTTAATTAGTGTACCTGATTTGGAGGCCTTTGGCATGAGGTGTTTGTTTATGGTTGCAGAAGACGACTCATGGTGCCTGTGCATGGGGCACTGGGTTAGTAATTCTATAAATGATTTGAAGTGATTCAAATAGACAATCTGGGTCAAGTTCAGTTGAACTGCTTTAATATTTCAGTGTAAAATCTGAGAAGAATTAAATAGTCAGACTACTGCATTATACACTAACATATTAAGTGTGGTCTGTACATTATTTTAAATGTTTTTGAAAGGAGACTCTTGGCTTACCAAGGCTGCATTTATTTGATCAAAAATAGTCAAAACAGCAATATTGTAAAATATTATATTTTATTATATTTTCAAATGTAATTTATGATGCAACGCTGAATTTTCAGCATTATTACTTCAGTCTTTAGTGTCACATTATTCTTCAGAAATCATTCTAATGCGCAGATTTGGTGCCCATGAAATATTTATTATTAACCTAAAATATTTGTAGAAAAGGTGATACGTTTTTTTATTTATTTTGTGAATAGGAAGTTTAAAAAACTGCATTCATTTAAAAATAGAAATCTTTTGTAATATTGTAAATGTATTTACTGTCTCTTTTTTTTCAATGAAATGCATCCTTGCTGAATAAAATGATAATTCCTTTAAAAAAGGAATCTTACTGATGCCAACATGTTTGTGTGATTTTTGGATTGCTATGTTTGTTTTTTAAATGAAGCATATCGCTGATTCTTAGTATTTTAAATTTAATGACTACCCCTATTGAACTCCAGTAAGTCAATTGTCCCACTATAATTTGTGCTATGGACATGAATTCATCCTCAAATTGTGTGGCTTTTTTAAGAAGGATGTTACTTTTTAGTAGGGATGTGCAACAGCGATCGAATACTCGATTATTCGGCTGTGACAGTGATGAAATCGATCATGAAACTGATGACCGTGGGGGAAAAAATTCTGATTGGTTATATAGCAGCACTTTGGGCAGCACCCTGAGCTCTGATTTTTTTAGCTGGCGGTTCAATAGATGTGAAAAGAGAGAGAAGCTCATTTGAAGTCATGTAGTGATGTCTGGGTTAGCTACATGTCTGATTCATCTAATATAGGATGTGTTGTGATATTATCATTTATTTACATGCTGAATGCGCTGCATATTACCAGTGTTTAGTTTCATGCTCAAATGCAAGGCCCGATATTGACTGTTATTTGAGACGGTCATATTGTTTTAGATGTTTCTTTTTTTTAAATCCCAAAGTATTTTTTTCGTCATATTTGTTCAACAGTATGCATACTTCAATTAATTGTTTTCGTCCTTCGTAAGGCTTCAAAAACACGCAGGCAATAGCACAAATCTCCCATAAACATTAATGACATAAGCATTATAATGAGAACTGTATAGAATGTGAAATCTATAGTAAATCCTCTCCTTGCCCGGGTCTCATGCATTGTTGAAAGCGCACCACGGCGGGAGCTCTCTCTCTCTTTCTCTCTCGCTATAGCACGTAACTTAAAGTTTCCTGGCATATGCATCCTTTTGTGCAGATACAAGTTGTAATGTTATGTCTACAGTCTTCAGATTATTTTCATTATCTCCATTACGGCCATGCCCTGCCCCCAGCACAGTACTCAATTAATCGTTTTTGAAACTTATCGATGATTGAAGTAAGAAATTTACAAAAATGCCCATCCCTACTTTTTAGGTGATCAGATTTTCGATCAAATGAGCAGAAAAAATCCTAAAGAAATTGAGTAAGGGACTTGAGGGAAAATTACACTTTATTTTGAAATGAGTTTCTGTTTGTGTAAATGTAGTTATATTTTCATGTTGTGCTGGATCACTGCTTTTGTTCTTCTGCTGTAATTATATCAGACTACAGATGTTATGCCACATACAGCAGAGTTGTTATTGACCAAGTGTCATGATGTGTTACTCTTAATCTCATACACAGGCTCCCCATTGTGTTTAATAACCATATTTCCCCCCTCCTGTTCCTCTCTCTGTTGTTGTGTGTATTAGGAGGAGAGTCTTTCTGGGGGAAGCCTTTCAAGGACGAGTTTAGGCCCAATCTGTCTCACACGGGTCGTGGTATTCTGAGCATGGCTAACTCGGGACCCAACACAAATAAATCCCAGTTGTGAGTAAATGTTTCATCTGCTCATTACAGCGACTGAATTCATATCAAACGCTCTCATACTAAACCTCTGAAGTATTAATTCAGCCTGAGCCACTTAACAAACTTTTTATCATGCATCACTTTAAACTGATGTGTGCTTTGGGTTTTTATAAACCTCTTTAACAGAAATGTAAGATTCTGTTTTAAATATTGACCTTTGACATCGCTAGAATTTTTCTGCATTCTAAATCTAACAAGAACCTATGATGTCATTCTAATATTGGCATACTGAATTCTGGTTGGTCTTGTCTTTCTTGTACTTATTTAACCCTCTGGAACCAGCAATAACAAATGAGAGGAAACAAAGCCTAATCTGACCTGAAACGTCAACACTATTTTATTTGCCTATGTAATCACTGATGTTTAGCTCATGAAAGGCATATATAGTGTAAGTATGAAATTGCCCGTACTAAAACGTTTCTTTTCTGTTTACTTTCAGCTTCATAACATTTCGGTCATGTGCATACCTGGACAGGAAACACACTGTGTTTGGAAGGTAATTTTTCTTATGAATTGATTTGTCTTCACTAACAGGACATTCAAAGTTAAATAGCTTCATCAGGGCAGTACTAAATTAAACAAATCAAAAAAGTTTTTAAAAATAAATACATTCTTCAAAGGGTTGGTAAACTCAGCTGTATTTAAGGTTTGCGCTATTAGTTGAATAAATAATTGAAATTATGATTATAGCAGCAAAAAAAAAATTCACCTTTGTAGTCTGACGTGCAGTTTTTTGTACAAAATAAAGGAAAATAACTGACAGGGATATCAATTTTGAATCTTAATGAATATTGTGACATATTATTACAATTTAAAATAACTGTATGAATATGTTTTAACATTTTATTTATTTATTTGATGGTAAAATACATTTTCAGCAGCTATGATCCTTCAGAAATAACTTTAACATGCTAATTTCAGTGCTCAAGAAATAACGTTTATCTTAAAATGTATGCATGTTTGTGTATTTGTGTAGAAATTGTTTATTATGGTGGATTCCCGTGAAGGTTAAATGGTCTATTTCTCATTTGGTCAGCTTTCTCTGTGTGAAACCCTTCCTGGGGAAAAGCATGTCTTCTGTTGAATCTGAACATTCCAGCACACTCACACACACGCACACACACACACACACACACAGACACACACACGTTCAGTCTGAGGGCAAGTCTTGCCCATGTGGCATGGAGTTGAAATCCTTGGATTCAGAGAGGCTTATCAGCATTAGTCTGAACCAAACTCCTGTGAACGTTCACATGCACCCTTCAGTCTGTGTGTAGTTACTGAGCACGTGCGGTGAGAACGCACACACATGCACACCCCTCAACGCTCAGCTTATGGGCACCTGGAAACCTGAGGATCCTGTTTAGTAGGAACAGCTGTACAAAGAGCGAAAGTACACAGTGTGCATATAGATCCAACACAACAAATGGGGCATGATTTACTGATCATTTGCATGTTATAGATTTGTTTGTTGTCCTCACACGTTAAGAAATGTCAGAAAATTATAAAACACAAAAGGAGAAGTATAATGAAAGTGCATATTAGTGACTACGGCCTGTTAAGCTCCAAAAATGAAAGAAAAGCCAAGAAATTATCATAAAAGCACATTTATTCAAACCTTCTAAAGCCATAATAATTGATTTACTGAAGCCTGGTTTAAATGTGCAAGATTAGCAATGACCCAAAAGCGAGTTTTATTTTGTATGTAGTATTTATTAATAATTTTAATTAGATTTTCAGTTTTAATTGTAATTTTATAATGAGTTTTTGTTATGTGCTTGTCATTTTTTATTGTTTTAAATATTTTTATTTAGCTATCATTTCAGTTTTAGTTTTGACTGGAGTTCTTTAACTTAAGCTTATTTATTTTAGTTACATTGCCAAGACAACATTTACTTTAATGCAAGTTTAGGGTTTTCATCGACTAGTTTTAATGTTTTTATTTCATTCATTATTTTGTTTGAACTCTTACTCTCTGAAAATGATTTTTTATAGTTTTATTTAACAATAACAACCTGTTGAAACCAGTTTTCAGGAGGTTTAAAATATAGCTTAAAAATATTAATATTGTACTACTTTAGTCTTTTTTTTTTTGCCCTTCTTGTAGCATCGCTCAAGATGAGGATAAATAAATCGTATAATTTTTCATATTTGGATGTGTTGTTCCTTTAAGAGAAGTAGAAGATTGTTAGCTACAGTGAAAGAGCTTGATCCAGTCTCATTAGAGATGTTATCACCGCTTGGCACTGAGTGCGACCTCATTTACTCTTTGCAGCAGGATTTGAATAGTCTTCTGTCCCTCTCTTGCTCTCTTTTAGAGTGGTTGGTGGTTTAGAGGCCCTCACAGCGATGGAGAATGTTGAAAGTGATCCGAAGACAGACAAACCCAAGGTGCTGAAGCCATTTTTGTCCCTTCTGTAGCATCAGAAAATGTACAATTCGGTTGCACAATTGCATGTCAGCTGTGTTAGGCTGTGCTTTATGTTGACTCACCGTACCTCCTGTTTGTTTATATTTTTCCACCTGCTGTCAAATCCCACAATGCCAAAAGAGAAAATAGTCAAATTCAAAACCATTTCATAAGCATTTTTCTCTATTTCATGTAAAATGTTATAGCCTGAGGCAGCAGAGTTTTTGACACATCACTTCAGTTCCTTTTCGAGACTTACATTTTTTACAAGTAGCGGCATGCTAATAGATGACGTGTTTTCTCAGACTCTTTGTTTCTCTTTCACTTTGTCAGTCTGAGGTAAAGCTGCTGAGCACTTCAGTATTTGTGGACCCGTACGAGGAAGCCGATGCACAGGTCAGCATTTGTGTTTAATATCGTATTAGTTGTGTTTTCGTGCCGTGCCGTCGATGTGACACTGTGTGTGTGTTTAGATTGCAGCCGAGCGAGAGAAGGAAGCACAGAAACAGGAGGAAGAGAAAGCACAAACATCTGCTTCAGTCAACAAGGCAAAAACAGAGGACAAGCCTAAAACCTTCAGACCAGGAGTGGGCAAATACATCAACACGACTGCCACGTGAGTTAACACACACACACACACACACACACACACATCCGTGATGGTACACCGCTGTTGAATATGACCGCAGTGGAATATCACAGATCGTTATATATTGCATTGATTTATTTATTTTCTTGCAACAGTGAGGAGGTTATTCGATCATTACCGAGGTAATAAATATGAGGTACATTACCAGAAGCTTTCCTGCTAGCAAAGAACTGAATCATACTAAATACATAAAGTCTGTTGACTTTCAAAGTCTGAAATGTACTCTGGTAATCCTCATCTTTATCACAACTAATTATTTATTAATATCAATATTTTGATGTTTGGTTTCTGAAAATAAATGTTACTTGTTGTTATTTATCAAAATGTTATAGGATTACGGCAGTTTTCACACTGTAACGACAGCATCACGGCAAAATAAATGATTTAACAAAAAATTATTTAGACTCTAACATAAGGAACATTGTGTTCTGTTTTTGTAATGATGGATGGATGGATAGACAGATCTCATAATTGCAGGATCATTATTTTATTCTATAGATCTGCTCTGATGGTAAATGAGTGTGTTTGTGGGTGACACTGGTGAAGGGTTCATCTCACGCCACAGCAGGACTCAGGATATCAGCAGAGTTTACTGAGAACGGCAGGAGATCGTTCTAATTATCCCTCAGAACCCCGCTGCTTCTCTCTCTCACACACGCACATGCGCACACACACACACACACACACACACACACACACACGACTGACTGTTAAACAGACATACACAGTAAGTGAACACCTGCTGCTCACACACACACACATGCACACACGCGCGCACACACACTCACGCGCACACACACGACTGACTGTTAAACAGACATACACAGTAATGTGAACACCTGCTGCTCACACACACATATCACTGCTACCTGATGGGAACAGCGCCATTTTTCACATGCACATGCTGCATGCAAGTATTATGAAAAATATGCTTGTTATTCATTTTGAATTACTGCTTATTACTTACACAAACACAAACATGGGGTTCGGATAATTAAATGAGCTCAAAATAATTCCAAGAATTACATCGTCAACTAATGTCATGTCAATTTATCATGTTTACATAAAATGACTGTATTAATAATGATATTCGCATTGAGAATAACTTCAATAAATAAATGAATTACTTAATGTCCAGATCCATTATTTTTATTAGAATTTTAGTGGGGGGGGGGGGGGAATGTTACTTTTTCATAAAAATGTTATGATGCAAAAAAAGACAAGGTTTCTTTTTCTCACAAAAAAATAATCTATTATGTATTATATTACAATTATATTACATTTTGGATGACAAATGACCCATATACCAAGTTAAGATTCTATAAGAGGAAATTAGAAAATAAGAAAATATATATTTTTTTGATTATATTTTTTGGTTTGTTTGAAATTGTTTAAATGCAAATACATGGAAATGAGATGAGTTTTTATATATATATATATATACGTTTATTTGGATTGGGATAATACTATAAACATGATTCCAGTCCCAGAATGCACTGCACATAGAGATTATAGCAGGTGCTAGTTTACATCTCATGTCCCTAGAAAGGCTTTTCTGAAAAAATCAATTTATGTATGAATAACCAAAATGATTATAATAAAATAACTCTCTGTACCAAAAACCGAATGTAACAAACCCTTCGTATAAAATCCTCACACATTACAAACAGAACACAGAACAAACACATGCACCTAGTTTTATAGACTCTTCCAATCCTAATTACTAGGAAGGAACCATATGAAAATTTAAATGTGTACATTTCTGGTTTATTTCAAGCCAACGCTTAACCATCAATGTAAAAGACTTTATATCATGTATCACTTAAACTCGTTTGGCAACATATTCCAGAGTTGAGATCCCTAAACATGCCCTTATGATGTTCTACAAAACCCGATCCTACAGTTTCCATCCTCTGTGCTCCCAGTGCTTCGGCCTGCATCATCGTATCGTTTTACTAAATTACATAAAACAGATGGTGCCTTATTACGCAAGCATTTCAAAATCTATTTCACACATGATACATTTTTACAATTTATAAAATAAAGCTTATGCCATTTCTTTAAAATATGATAATGATGCCATTGGTTTGACTTTTATCCATTATTTTTACAGCCCGATTATATAGCATCTCAATTTTTCTAATGAAAGAATCACTAGTTTGAGACCAAACTGTAATACAATGAGATATGGGACACAATCAGTGTATGCAGGAACAGACGAGCGGCCTCAATCGTAATGTAATGTCTAAAAAGTTTAAAACAATTTAAGTTCATCTTAACTATCAGTCGGCTATGTATTTTAATATTTGAATAGGTTTTGTATTTTAGTTATATCTTTTAATCATGTTATACTCGTTTGTTTTGTTTCTCTTTTGTTTTATACTTTTTTTAAACGTTGTATGGCATTTATTTTTATTGTAGTTTAACCGTTATAAAGGTACTACTGAAAGTGTAGAATTAAATTTTCACCCTTTCTCTGAACCTTAGATTTAAACAGGCTACTGTACCTTTAAGAGCTCTGTATGTAAAGGACGTCCATTGTGATTGGCTAAGCTCATTGCATGTGAAATGATGAGTAACATTCAAGTTCCAGATTTGCTGCTGGTTCATTCAGTCTTTTTGCAAAACCTTGCATTTACATTGTGACCGATTCCCAAAACCCTGTGCTCTGAAACGTGCCAGACAAACTGCTGAGGCTGGACTCACATAATCACTACTGAATCAATTACACAAACCTAATTAACTTTAATGTCTTATTCACTCTCCTTCATCAGGAAACATTCCCACCCAGATGGTGACAAACCGTCCACTAGTCAAGCTCCTGCCAAGAAACCCAAAGGCAGAACGGGTTTCGGAGACTTCAGCTCCTGGTAGAAGCACGGCACCGTCCCTCCTCACAAAGACTGATTGTGGGTAAATTGAGATATTTGCGCAGACCTCTTGGTTTTTCCCTTCTATGGACCCGGTTTTGATTTGTATTTTTAGATAATAATGTGGCAGGGATTGTTTAGTTCACATGTAAAGTCAAGTCTTTCTTTTATATTGAGCCCTGTAAATAATCAGTCATTTTTTGCATATTAAATGATTTAATGTATGCGTTAATAAATGCATTTTGCTAAACGTTTGGGTTGTTAATGCTGCAGTGTTTTTAATTGTATGATATGGAAGCCCGTTTCCACCACAGAAAAAAAAAAAAAAAGTAATTCAGACGGTTTCCTCAAAATTCTGACTTTGTTTCTGGTAATTCTATATTTACATCTCACAATTCTGAGTTTATATTTCACAGTTCTGTCTTTGAGATTGTGAGTTTCTATCTCTATCAATCTAAATTGACCATTGACATGAAGCAATAGTTAGTCTCTTCCTCTTCTTCATCTAGTGTTTGTGTGCAGGTATCGTGGCATTGTGCTTGTATCTACAGTATCAGGACTCCTCCAATGGGACGTACCTTTCTGATTCATCCCATAACTTCCAGAAGGGTGCTTGGAAAGTCTTTGTAGTAATAGAGCATCACACAATACAGCGTTTCTCCTCTTGTGGAAGTGTTCTGTGGTTCTGAAGGGAGTTTCTTGTGCTTGCTTGCCTTGTTTTTGACTGTTCTTGCTGAGTGTAGTGTTTTTCATGTTATTTTTAGCTGCTGACTGTGAGCCAAGCGTATTTCACGCGACCCCGGGGGCCTATTACACAAGCTTACTGTTTCTGAAAGTTATTACCTCTTTCACTTCCTTCTGCTGGCATAAGGACAGATCTCACAAAACCTGTCAGGTGAAGCTCATAGAAATGACTTTGTGTTGTCAGGTCAGTCATGTTTATATTAAATGACTATTATAAGGATACTCACTATTGAGAATAACTGGAAATAAATGTCCAGATCCATTACATTCATGTGAATTTGTGTGGAGTGCTTAATATTTCATAAAAACGATATGATGCCAAAAAGAAAGTTTATTTTTCTTGCCAAATATAATCTATTTTATTAGTTCTGGATGAAAAATGAATGTTACGCAGTAAATCAGCATATTAGAATGATTTCTGAAGGATCATGTGACACTGAAGACGGAATAAATCTAATTTTACATTATTGCTTTTTTCTGTATTTTAATCAAAATTATGCCAAGTGACCAAAACCACTTTAAAAACCTTGCAGACCCCACCCGTTTGAGCGTTATGACCCGTTAGAGACTGAAGCGCAGACTAGCAGCGTTGTGCCGTGTGATACAGGCAGGTGATGTTTTCATTACATCAGCCTGCGTCTGTCTTCTGCGTGACCTGCTCTTGTGCGTTTAGCAGTGATCAGGGACACACTTTCTCTCCGTCAGTCAGGCTCGTCTCTTTAGTGTCAGTGCAGCACACAGACATCTGTCACTGTTTACCGAAAGCTACGTCTTGCCAACAGATTCATGTTCAAATAACGCTCTGTTCTGTCCTCCACGTGTTCCTCATTCTCATTTGTGTAGGTTTGTTCAAAATGAGTCCTTTTAAATATTTGTGTAATAATAAATATTTAACATTTACTCACATCTGTGGTATGCATGTTGTAATAATGAAATATTTAGTTTATTATGTTATAATTGAAATATATTATACATGGATATATCATTCTTAACTTTTTTAATAATTTTTCAGAGCACAAGAAACAAACCATCGTAAGTAATACAATTTGTGCAATCTGCCTTGCTCACATTGTGCTACATAACTTGCCATATGGCTCATATTTTCTCAATTTACTATAAAACTGTTTGATTGAAGTTGATCAGAGAACAAAAACTTAGCACAGATGTTGCCATAAAATTCAGTGTGTTATTGTATAAAGCATTATAATAATATGATAAACCTGGTTCTTAAACCAGTTTAAGATGTTAAAACACTTCACACTGGAATTCATCTTTAAGTCAGCCACAGTTTTCAAATCTTTCTCAGACATGAGATTATTTGCAGTAGAACATAAATCTTAAAAAGGATAAAGAGAACATTATCTCAGCGTTCTATAATTGCGTAGCATTTATAAGAGTCACATTTCTATCATCTAGTGTGTACATTCCCAGCTTTCAGTAGAGCATCAGCCATCTGTTCCTCACAGAATCCAGGAAAACCGTCTGAATGTCTCTGGATTATCTTTTAACTGTGAGGATGGACTTGACTTTGGCTTTAAGACAAAAGATTTCACTTATTTAGAGCCTGGGCGGTTTCCTTACAGTCTGCATGAACTGACATGTTAAGTGCAGATTCTGCTGTATGGCCAGTGTTGACTTCAGATGACTTGATATACAGTACTAGTCCAAATCAATCGAATAATAGAATAAATGAACATTTCTGAATGTGTTCAAAATGTCACCCTCCTCACCCAAGCTGCATTTATTTGATCGAAAATGCAGTTAAATGGTAATATTGTGAAATATAGTAGTCAACATTTGAAGTGCTGGATCAAAACATTTCTAAGACAAGAACACTTTTAGGTTTTATTACGACTTTGATGAAAGGTTTTGATCCACTTCAAATGTTGACTACTGTTTTATCAAATAAAATATATAACATAAACTCTATTTGGATATATTTAAAAATGCAAAGCTGAATTTTCAGCATCATTCGTCCAGTCTTCAGTGTCACATGACCCTTCAGAAATCATTCTAATATGCTCCCATTCATTTTCATTGTTTGAAGAGGAGCAGCATCTCCTTTTAAAAGACATAAGGCAGTAAATGACATCATTTTAATTGAGTGGTGAGGTAAGACTTTCTGCTCCTGCATCATGTTGTGTGGATGGGCTAATGAGAGTCTGTGTCATCATTAGATCAGTGAGTCTGAATCATTACTGCAGATGCACTCCCTGGATCAATGAAAAATGATCGGCTGTCACTAATGTGTGTCAGAAAGAGGTCCGGTTCTGGCTGATCGGTTCAGGGAATCAGCTGATATGGGGAACTGCTTCAGTTGTGTGTGTGTGTGTGTGTGTGTGTGTGTACACCTCTCTCGGGCTGTTTTGCTGACACTGATAGACTGGGGGACAATGGTGGGAGCAGCTGCTGACAGCCCCGTCTGGCCCCCTGCCGCCCCACCACGTCTTGTAAGTCTTGTATTTGAGCTCAGGTTTCTGGTTTGGGAAGTTTGTATCATTATTACACCAGTGATTATAAGAGAGATGTGCAGAATAAACACTTTATTTGACTTATTTCTCATTTAATTCACATTTAAGTAGTATCTTTTATTTATATACTTCATTTTTTTAAATAATTAGTCTTTTTTTATTGTGGATTTTGTACTTATTGTACTAGTTTTGAAGTTATTGTATATGGTTTTTTGTAATTTATATTTTATAGTTATTTTAGCTTAATCTTATCCTATTTTTACATTATTACATTACATATTATATTAATTTACTTATAGTATTTAATTTAGTGTAGAATCTTTCAGTTTATGAATGTTTATTTCTCTTTTAATAATTATTTTATTTTTATATTTATAGTAGTATTTAATTGAACTAGCATTGTAATTTAGTGTTTTTTTACTTTTTATTTTTTTAAACATTTCATTTGTATTATTTTATTTTCTTAATATTTGTTTAGTATTTTGTTATTTATAGTATTAATACTGTTACTTTTATTTGTTAATGTTTGTTTAGTCAGTTTGCACTGTTGTTATTTTATTTTATTAATATTAGTATCTTAAGTTATTGTAGGATTTTGTTTTATATTTTTTATTTTATTATTTTAATATTTAATATTCAAATGTTTTACATTTAACATGATATTTATTTTATTTCATAAATTTAATTCAAATATTATTTAAATGTATTGTAGAATGTTTATTACTTTTTATATTATGAATTTTTATTTTTCATTTTATAATTATTTTATTTTATAGTAGTATTTTATTTCATTTAATTCACCTTAACTAGCATTTTAATTTATTTTACTATTTTTAGAAAGGTTTCATTTATTTATTTATTATATAATTTAGTTTTGTTATATTTTTAAAAAGTAAAATGAATACAGTGAGTTTGTTTGTTTAGTGAATTTGCGCTACGGTTTTATTTTATGCTACATATGACTTATTTGTGCATTGCTTTGGCATATAAATGTCATGTCAGTGAAGAACACAGATTGAAAATGAAGCTCATAAAACCTCTCGACTAACACACACTGAGACACAGCTAGTGTTTTTGTGATTCAGAGGTGGGAGTGACTGCTTGTGCTCACGTACACATTATATTAAATACAGAGGGGTGAGACGAGCCTCCGCTGGCATTATAGCTGTCCGCTGTAAAAAAAAAATATATTGTGTCTCCCTCCGATATAATCCTCAGTCATTTAACAATCATAGCATCTCAACACTGAACACTGAAAATGCTGTATATGGTGGTGATACTTTAATATCTTATACAGTAGCTGTAAGCATTTTCTTCCAGCACAAATATCTTTCTGACGTGACAGACGGTCACGTGTGACTGCGCTCTGCACGTGTTAGCTAGCTGAGCTCTAAACTGGGAGGCTTGCGTTCGGGAGAAACAGTCTGTCTGCTGAACAATGCTAGATGGAAGGAGTGTTTGGAAACAGTCATTATTCCAAGTAGCACTGAAAGTGTAACGTTTAATAGCAACTTTCTTGCTCTGTGTGATTCGGTGCATGGTTTTCATTTTTTGAAAGAAAAAGTCATAATTGGTCAAATATAGTTCATCATTAGTCCACTTTTGTGTCCCATTTTAAGCCAAGTGGATTTAAAAAATAAATTAATTAATCTTTGTATCTTTAAAAAATTGAGTTGCATGATTCACCATTAGCATGGTCAGAAATTATGTATTTACATGTTTTTGAAAGAAGTCTCTCATGCTCACCAAAAGCTGCATTTATTTGATCCAAAATACAGTGAAAACAGTATTCATATGAAAAATTATTACAATTTAAAATACAATTTGTATTTGAATATTTTAAAATGCAATTTATTTTTGTGATCGCAAAAATTCATTTTCAGCAGCCAAAATTTCTTCGAATAATCAACATTGAAAACTTTTGTGCTGCTTTATATTTGATTTTATTATCAGGGTTTTTGATAAATAGAAAGGTAAAAAGAAAACCATTTACTAGTAATAAAACAAATATTTTGTAACTTATTAATGTCTTTACTGATACTGTTTAATTTAATGCATCCTGCTGGAAAAAAAAAATCGTATTGCCCCAGACTTTTGAAAAGTAGTGTGATTTATAAAAATTTGGTCAAGCTAATTAAGTCATAGTTAATTTATTTAAAACTAAATATTCAGTCATAATTCGCCTATCTCTTTATATCTCTACAAACTCATGAAATGAAACCAAGTGTTGTTTTTCTTTGCTCACCAATTCAAATTTTCTTTATCTGGCCTGCTGCACCAAATCTCATAAAATCAAGCCCCACCATGCATTATCTCACAAGTATTTGATTTTTAAAATGTATGCCGTGTCACATTATGGAAATTAAAAGCATTGTTGCAATGTTGCCTTTTGATTCTTTTAGTGCTCTCTGACTCGTGGCTCACTTCTTAGCACCTTCTCCTGGTCATCTCTGTTAATCCAGAGTCACCGTCCCCAGTGCATTTAGATCATGTTCACAGCACGCATGTGTGACGTTGTAGTGAAGATAAATGAGTTGAAAACAGGACTTTGGAATAATGGAAAGCCGTAGAACATCCTGTTCCAAAGAACTGCGAGTATTAGCCACCGGTCTTGTGTCCCCTCCTTCAGCTGTTATTATCCTCCTGAAGGGATGAGTCACTCCTGGTGCTGTCACTATCTGTATTTCCTGCCTCCATATAAATCAGACACGGCCAGTACAGAGACCCGGCAGAGGATCTGGGGTCACTCGAGTTCTGTGTATTACCAGCAGAGGTGGGTTTGTCCTGATGCTCATCACTCTGGTTTCTCTAAAGGCCTATCCAGAAAAACAAGCAAATATGTTGTCTTGTAGTAATAAACTGTCAGCGAGAGATTCCTCATATCCTCTTTATCGTTTCATTCTATTTTAGTGACTTTTGATGTTAACATAAAATGACAACAACATCTTAGTAGCAGTTCATAAACATCACTAAAGCAACCAGAACTACAAATGCCTTCGAGAGACTAATCACTGCAGCAATTACTGAAGATATACACTAGCTGAAAAAAATATCAATTCAGTCATTAACGGAGCTATTTGAGTGTTTTTTTGTGTGTGACCATTTCCATATTAATATTTACATAAAGTTTAGGGCCAGTAACTTAACACTTTTAATTGTAATAAATGAAAAATGTATCACTTTTTCACAAAAACATTGCCAGCACAACTGTTTTCAACATTTGTAATAATAAGTATGTCTTGAGCAGTAAATCAGCATAATAATATTATTTAACATTATTACTGTAGCAATATTTCATTTTATAATATTTTGTGTGTGTGTGCGTGCGCGATTATATACAGAAAGTTTAGGGTGAGTTCATATTTATTTTTTATTTTTTTGTAATAATGAAACAAAAAATTTGCAGTTTCCACAAAAATATTCGACAGTACAACTGTTTTGAACATTTATAATAATACGAATTGACTCTTGAGCAGCAATCATAGCACAATAATATTATTGATTATATTGAATATGATCGCTGATTATGTTCTGGGGAAAGAGCGCACATGTGTCGTGGTACTGTCCAAAATGACATTAACTCGGGGAGAAGAATTGTTGAATAAATTATACCATTTTTGTTTTCTTTGCGCACAAAACGTATTCTAGCTTTTTTTGTTGTACAAATGTCCTTACTGTGTTTTTTGGGACGTTCTGGGAATATTTTAGTTGTGTTGCTGTCTATGGAGGGTCAGCGAGCTCTCCGATTTAATCAAAAACATCTTCATTTGTGTTCCGAAGGTCTTACGGGTTTGAAACGACACGAGGGTAATTAATGACAGAATGTTTATTTTTGGGTGAACTAACCCTTTATGTATTGTTCATCGTTAGTTCACGTTGACTGATGTAGCTCACAAATGAATCCTTATTGTAGAGCAAATCTTTCCCTGGAGGGCCAATCTGCTGCAGAGTTTCTAATGATCTTGTAGACGCTGATTAGCATGCTCAGGTGTGTTTGATTAGGGTTAGAGCTAAACTCTGCAGGAGTGGGCCAGATTTGAGGATGGCTGTTGTAGAGTTTTAGCTTCTCCAAGCAAACAGTGTGGACATGATTGAGGGCCCAAAAGACCTGCAGCTGGATTTGAGTTTCCCCTGAGGCCCTCTGGGACTGTGTTTGCTCTGTATGACAGTATATCTACACAATCAGTGGGAGGGTCTCAGTCGGACAGCCAAACGATATGTTTTCTTTACTGCTACAGTGGAGACCAGTCTACCGACAGTAAGACTCTTTATGTGTGCAGACCACATGCCGCTCCTGAAATAAACACTCGGCTAAATTTAGCATTAGCGCTGACCCCAGAGGCAGTGACTGCTAATAGATCACTAATGCAGCATTGAGACACCAGCCTGATTCATATGATGCAGGGAGCTTGTGTATGTTTAGCTACTCATTTTTTATTCCTCCCTTTCATTTTCTCCCCCCTCTATCTCTCTCCCTCCCCTGCTCTCTCTCTCTCTCTCTCTCTCTCGGTCTCTCTCTCTCTCTTGTCGGTCTCTGTCGCTCCTCTCTCTCTCTCTCCTCTCTCTCTCTCTCCTCTCCTCTCTCTTCTCTCCTCTCTCCCTCCTCCCTCTCTCTCCTTCTTCTCTTCCTCTCTCTTCGTCTCTCTCTGTCTCCTCTTCTCCCTCTCTCCTCCTCCTCTCTCTCCTCTCTCTCCCTCTTCTTTCCTTCTTTCCTCTTTCTCTCTCTCTCCTCTCTTCCTCCCCTCTCCTCTCTCGTGTCTCCTCTCTCTCTCCCCTCTCTCTCTTCCTGACACTGAAGTAAACGGGGGTGGAGTGTGGTGAGTGTACGAGTGTTTTCTTTCTGAATCTGAGAAGGAGATAAGAGAACATAGCTGAGGCAAAACAAATACTGTGGTGGTACCATAGTAATGATCAGTGTTGGGAAAAGTTACAATATTGCGTTACTCCCTAAAAAAGTAACTAATTACGTTACTTTTTATGGATAGTAATACATTAAATTACTTTTGCGTTACTTTCGCGTTACTTTTTAAATATGAGCAGGGCTTGATTGTTTGTTTTTAATGCAAGAAGTTATATTTATAGCAAATGTAAAAGCCCTTTCACACCAAAAAGTGTAATGAATAAACCTCAGGCTGAAGGAAGAGTGAATTCACGTTGTATTTCACTATTTTAATTCATTTTGATGAATACTGAATCTGTTTTTTGCGAGTGGGATGAGTTAATACACATTCACATTTAGTCTAGATTAGAACTACAGTAAGATCATGTTCACACAGTGTACTGTCAGTCAATAAATGGAAAAAAGTAACTCAGATATTTTCTAGTAAATTAAAAAGTAATGCGTTACTTTACTAGTTACTTGAAAAAAGTAATATTATTACATAACTTGCGTTACTTGTAATGCGTTACCCCCAACACTGGTAATGATATCAAATTATATTATCATGGTAATTTAATAAAAACCACCTTTCCTAAATTTCGGGTTGGCAAGATTATTTTAATGTTTTTGAAAGAAGTCCCACCAAAACCACATTTATTTGATCAAAAATACATGGTTATATTTTGAAATATTTTGATTTTTTTTTTTTTTGAATTTATAAAAGAAATAGTATTTAACATTTAAACGCCTTTACCTTTGAATAAATTAGACATGTCCGTGCTGAATCAAAGTATTAATTTCTTTAATAAAACTATATTACTGCATTTACAATAAAGTACAATAAAGTATATTACTATCTGATAACATTGCTATGGTGGTAAATAGGTGCTTTGAATTGACCATGGTATTTACCATATACTCCCAAGTTACTTCCAAAAAACCATGTTAAGACAAGTCCAAAAACACACAGCACTACCTACCACTGTACTTTTGGGAGTAATTTTATAAGAGAACAACTACGACACGATGTTTAAAATGAGCATTAAGTTTGAGCCGTGACTTGGTGCTCAGTTGAGCGATGCAGGGTTCAAATCTCTTGTGTGCCAATTTAGCTTCCCCATCACTTCCTGTTATCTCTCCAGCTATGCTATCAATAACATGGCAAAAAGTCTTCAAACATTTTTCAAATCAGAAACAGCAAAACAACAGACTGAGGGAGGAGGGGGGGGGGGCAGATACAGAAGATTAACAAGACTCTGATGAGACTGATTAGTTCAGAATATGAAGAGTGAGAGATGAAGAAAGAAATGCAATCAAGTAAAACTACAGAATCAGTTCAACCACACATGTTCTCATTTACTCACCCTCGTGATCATTTAAACCTGCAGGGCTTTCTTTCTGTTTTGGAACACAAAATGTAAAGTCTTGTGTTATTATTATATATATATATATATATATATATATTTAATACTTCTATTTAGCTTCAATTTTTATTTCAATTTTAGTACTTATTTCATGTACTATTTTATTGTAAATCGGCTTTATTTCAAGAAACGAAAACAATTTCTAGCTTTAGTTAACAAAAACAACACTGCTTTAGTCAAATTTTTCAATGAATCAACGGATCCAGTTCACAAAAGCGGCCTAAATTATGAATTCATAAATCAGATTGATTGGCGCTGACTTGGTCCTGTTGCAGTGGTTAACAGCTCACTGGAGGGTACGTCTATCAGTGAATAATGGTATTCACTGATCGTGTTCTTAAATAAGAGGGCCCAGGATATTCCTCCAAAAATCATCTTTTTTATCCCACTGAAGAAAATCAGTCAGGTCTGGAACAACGTGAGGGTGTTAGGTGTAGGGTGATACAAAATATGGCTTGTACAGTATAAAAACCATTACGCATATGGAGAATCCTCGTTAACCATAAAAAAACAACGTGTGTGTGTGTTTGTCTAGGTGGGTGGATGAGAGGAGAGATGCCACCAGCTGCTCTCAAAGTGAAAGAGCTCTTTACTTTCCCTGCATAGTTACAACACCCGCCTTCCCTCTGTTCCCTCTCATTCAATAACCCCAAAACTATCCGGCGTCAAACCAAATTACACTTATGCAAGGTGTTTCTGGCCCTCTTTTTTCACTGAGCAATAACCACAGTCCTATGCTTGAGGGCGTAAGCTCAAATCAAGTATTAAATGATACAGAGAAACAGAACAAGTACATGTGGCAGTGCTGTCACCATGGTAACAATAGATGTTGAGTGCTGGAACCACTGAAGTGCGTGGGATGCTAAAGTGTGATGACATCATAGAGGAAGACAACTTCCTGTCCAAACACAGGTCGAAATCACCGTTCTGTAGCTCTTATGGGTTATATAAAGTAAGTACTCACTGAACATTATGGAGACTACTGTATTAAATGGTGACTGTTCAGGAGGAAATACTGTACTGTGTATTTGTGAAGGGACATTCACAGCAATTAGGATTGATAAAGCAACCAGAAGGCATTGATCTTTCATAACGTTGGCTATTTTTGGCACCTGACAAATATGCAAATGAGGCGATTCAGCACCTAACAGCTATCACCATAATCTTGTTGACGTATTAAGCACATCTGTCATTTAGATACAAAAATAAATCTTGTAAAAATGTGAAGGAAGATTCAACTGCAAAAAAAAATATTTGTGTCAGTAATTTTTGTGACAATTTATTTCAGTTAGTTGCAAAGCAATACACACCCCCCCCCGATCGCATGCAGATGTGGGCCACTTAAGGCACTGCTGGATGGATGTAAGCCTGAAGTGGCCCACATGTAAAGTAGCACAAATGGCCCAAATGTATCAAATCACATGTGGGCCTCATTAGGCAAAGATGTGGTATTCATGGAAATGTGTAATCTGAATGTGACCCTAAAGTGGCCCATGTGGTAAATGGTAAATATGGCCCAAATAATGCCAACCAAATGTGGTCCACCTTTGTCAATAGTGACACATTTTTGCCAAAGGCTAATCAAGATGTAAACCAAATGTGGTCCACAAGTTTCAGTAAATGTGGCCCAGGTATATTTAAATGTATCTAGGCCAGTTTTGGCAAAGATGTGGCACAGGGAGCACTGGCTAATGTGGCCGTGAGCCTAAAATGGCCCGCATATGATGCCACAAATTTGGCCCAGTTATCCTCAAACATATTTGGGCCAGTTTTGGCAAAGATGTGGCACAGGGAGCACTGGCTAATGTGGCCGTGAGCCTGAAATGGCCCGTATATGATGCCACAAATCTGGCCCAGTTATCCTCAAACATATTTGGGCCAGTTTTGGCAAATATATGGCACAGGGAGCACTGGCTAATGGGGCTGAGAGTCTAAATTGTCCCACATTTGACATGGCAAACATGCCCTCTATATGAGGGCCACTTCTGGTTTGGATGTTGCACTTGACACTGGCTAACTGAAATGGAAATTTGAAATGGTAAATATGGTTTAATAGATTTTGGCTAATTTTAGTAGGATGCAGCACAGTTAACTGATGCAGGATGATCTGGATATGAGTCTTAAGAAGGCTACATACCCACCCAGACAGCAACCAGTGTCAACTATGTGAAAGATTATCACGTGAAACGAAACCATATCCAATCAGAAAGTGAGCTGACAGAAGACGGAAGCATAACAAACCGTAACAAACACATGTCATGGTGCAGCACAAAAGCATTTGGACACTATCATCACAATTTCTTCCTGCCATTACCAAAGACTGGGACTTTGCCTTAAATCTATTCTTTAAATAATTTGCAATTATTTATACTTGTTTAAGGAAATGTAATTTTCTTATTGCTTTTATTTTATATTTTTTTATTTATGTATTATTGTTTTCTGTTTATTATTGTATTTGATGCAATTATATGTTATTGCCCTTACATGTTCTTTGTTCTAAAAAATAAAATAAAATAAAATCTTGTTTACTCTCAAGTCTCGAGAGATTCTGCGAGATTTCCCGTGTTCACATTCGGTACTCTGGTTGAAAATCTGTTGGTGTGTGGTGTGCTGTCTTCGTCACATCGCAGCACACCACACACTATAGAAGCAAAACGGTTCAATCTGGGATTTGTTTGTCCTCGTGTGTGGTCTCTCACATTTTGAAGATCTTATAAGATTTTAAAAATCTGTTAGTGTGTACCCAGAATGAGTAGAGTCTGAGTGAGAAGCATTTAGGTTCAAACTTGCGAAGGACTTATTTTAAAGTATTGGAACGTGTCTTTGAATGTATCTGTGACATTTGAATTGCTGCTTGTGCAAAACCTGGGTCAGGATGTTTTTACCTAGTAGGACACGTTTCTGGAACTTATTTGAACATTTAGGGAGGACATTTTTACATTTCTCTTAAAAATGTTAAGTATTGTTGATCCATAACTCACTTAAGGCTTAGTGTGACCAAAGTAATGTATATGTATGGTTTATTTGGTTAATTATTAGCTAAAATGTGGCTGTGCATTGGCCTGCTTGTGGACCACTGCCAAAATGCCACAATTCCATGCAGTATGTGGGCCACATGAGGAATATGGGGAAGACCAGGGTTCGAATACAAATCAACCGTGGCCCACATTAGGGCCAGTTTTGGTTTATTTGGTTGGCTTACATGTGGCAATGCTAAGGTTTAATTGAGGCCCAAATCTGGCAAACAGAACCTGACCGCCCAAATGCCATTATTCCACATGGCATGTGGGCCGGAACAAAGTGTTGGATCTGGGCCAGAATTAAAATAAATGTGGCCCAGATTTGGGCCAGTTCTGCTTTATTTGTATTTATTTATTGTCACGGCTGCCATGCGGCCTTCTTATGTCCATAGAGCGGGTATTTTTAGGCCGATTCAGCGCAGGATAAATGAGTGTCCGGCTTGAGGCTGCGCCTGGACGCCGGACAGGGGGCTTAAAATCCGGACTGTCTGGCCAAAATCCGGACGTATGGCCATCCTAGGTGTGGGCCTGATCTGGGCCTCAGGAATTTATACACATACATATAAAACCGGCAGTACTTTTTTAAAGGGCACCTATTATGTCTCTTTTTTTACAATATGTAATATAAGTCCCAGGTGTCCCCAGAATGTGTCTGTGAAGTTTCAGCTTTAAATACCCCACAGATAATTTATTATATCATTTTGAAAATGCCTATTTTGAGTGCACAGAAACATGCTGTGTTAGTGCATGTCTCTTTAGATGCAAATGAGCTGCTGCTCCCCGCCGCTTTCCAGAACAGGGCTGTGCAATTCAGCTGGTATCGCAGATATTCTGCCAAAAAAACATTTGTTTGGTTTTGATTACCATGTCTGTCGGACTGAAATCATGTTTTAAAGCCACATCAGTATAGACTTCTGATATAGTGTTTTCTTAGTGCACACATCCGAAACACATGCACAGAAAGCGGCTGTCACACGGCATGTGAGTACTAAACTAAGTACTCTTTCATGTTTTATTGTGCTTAAACTGTCAAAAACACACAAGTTTATGTAAAAACACACGAGTTACAAAAATACAGTCGTTATGTCTGTGAAGGGAAAGAAACAGCTAGGAAAGAAATTGCATGTTTATATTAGATCAGTGTATAAAGTGACAGCAGCGTAATATACAATACCTATTCTGCTGTCTATGCTGATAATATGACACAAACAAAAAAATAAAAATAGAAAATCACTCACTGCTCTTGAATGTATAATTTCTGTAGCTCTAATAAGACATTTCTCACTCGAATGCTGCTTTTAAATGCTCTAGCATGAAGATAAACTTGGCTGATTGTGTGCGGCTCACTCAGGGCGGGGTCTCTGCTACGGCGGTGTACGTCAATATTTGTGGGCGGAGTTTGTAAAATGTGACGTCACATTTTACGGATTCTGCGAACTGCTTGTTCTGAGACACTGCATGATTAATGGGGATTAAAAAAAAGAGTTGGTGGTTTTTATCATTATATGGTGGTTGTGTACACACACTGCCAACACTTATGTTCAAACAATATGTGAAAGTGAATTTTGGATAACATTTTGTCTGTATTTTCTTGAGTTGCCAGGACAGTGGTCGGGCAATGAAGTCATGTTAATTGTTTTAAAGTGTGTGTGTGTCAGGTTATTAGTCATGGCATCGTGAAGCTTGTGGCCGAGCCTCCCTATGATGTCATCCACAGCCCAGAATAGCCGTGGTACTAAAAGCTAGTAGGAGCCAAGTGCTCTGGACACTTCATCTGTTCAAACACTCCAGAGAGGAAGAGTGAGAATGAAATCATAGAGAGCTATATACAGTTATACAGTAGAACAACATCTCATAAACACTCAAGAGAGTCAGAGAAAACAGGAACAGCACTTGGAAAATCCCTCTTATTGGAAGAAATGGATGAGGACAAGACTCAAATCTGCTCAAACAGCTCACTCTGGCCAAGAATCAATCGCTAAATGACCAACCCATTTGTATGTGAGGTTTGCGTGTATACTGCCGAACAGAAATGAATACTTTTATTCAGCAAGGATGCATTAAGTTGATTAGAGGTGACATAGAATTTCAATGTCAAATGAATGCTGCTCTTTTGAACTTTGTATTTACCAAAGAATCCTGAAAAAAGGTATCACTGTTATTAAAATATATATATATATATATAAATATATATGTGTATTTATACCCAAATAAATGGATAAGCAAACAGCAATGGCTTTGCATAACATTAATATATAACAGTGTATATACAGTGTGACTCAGGACCACAAAACCAGTCATAAGGGTCACATTTTTTTAAATTGAGATTTATACATCATCGGAAAGCTGAACAAATAAGCTTTCCATTGATGTATTTGTTTGTTAGGACAATATTTGGTCGAAATACAACTATTTGAAAATCTGGAATCTGAGGGGGCAAAAAGATCAAAATCTTGAGAAAATCACCTTTAAAGTTGTCCAAATTAAGTTCTTATCAATGCATACTACTAATCAAAAATTTAGTTTTGATATGTTATCGAAACTATATATATATATATATTTATATTTTTATATATAACAGCTATTAAATAAGATTGGTGTGTAATAATTAGTGCTGTCAAACCATTAATCGTGATTAATCACATCCAAAATACAAGTTTTTGTTTAAAAAACCTACTAAATATGTGTGTACTGTGTATATTTATTATGCATATATAAATATACACACATCCATGTATATTTAAAAAAAAAATGTTGTTTATGTATTAAACATAATATAAATTATATGATTATAAAAGTATACATGTAAATATTTTTAAATATATACTGTACGTTTGTGTATTTATATATACATAATAAATATACACCGAACACACACATGTACTATGCAAACAAAAACTTTCATTTTGTACACGATTAATCGCTTGACAGCACTAGTAATAATAATAAACGGAGCCTTGGTGAGCACAAGATATTTTTATGTTTAGTAAATAATTGTTTAATAATAACATATATATATATATATATATATATAATAGTTATTTTATAATTTGTTTCTACTTTGAGCCAAAAACACGCTTCACTACTATTGAGTGCCTGAAACTAGATCAGAAAGACTAGCAAAACTTTCCATCCAAATGTATCATCCTAAAGAGGCACAAAATCCCTTTCACAGACTTTTTCATTAACTGTTCCCATCTGGTGGAATGACCTCTCTAACTCAATCCGAGCAGCTGAATCCTTACCCATCTTCAAGAAACGACTAAAAACACACTTCCATCTTTATTTGACCCTCTAACTCTAGCACTCTATTTTAAATTCTATTTGATCTAATCTGTCTTCTTTTTATTTAAAAAAACACAAACATTTGACCCTCTATCAATTGCATATTTATTCTCTAACTGCTAGCTTTTCTTGTAAAACTAACACTAAGTTTCTTTTTTCTATATTCTATATACTCGTTTTCTTAATAAAAAAATCCTTGCTACGTGTACTGCGTTAGGCTAACCAGGACTTGTAATGGCACTTGCGTATTGTTGCTTTTTTGTTGGTTTTGATTGCTTCTATAATGTCCTCATTTGTAAATCACTTTGGATAAAAGTGTCTGCTAAATGACTAAATAAATAAATACAAATAAAATAAATAAATCCATCAACTAGGTATTTTTGGAAACTGCACAGCAAACTAGGAGCTTGTAAACACATTTGTTTCCAGAAGATAAAAACCTGCACTCACTGACTCCAGGAAACTGTGTAAAGCTAATCAGATTAGAGCTTGTCATTTTGAGAAAACTTCTAATTTTTTTTGTTCAATAATGAATGCGTCAGTCTGTCCATGTGCGTGCATTGAAAGACGAAGACTGGCAAACGTTTAGTTTTGTCCTTCTATTAATCAACAAATCCCAATAAAACAAACGATTGTTCTCAATACTGCATCGCACTTCTTGTTGTTTGATAGAGTAAACTAACAGCCCTCTGTTTAGCATAATTGGTTTCCTGATGCTCTGGCACAGTTGTTGTGCAGGGACACAACGTCCAGACCATGCTATGGTGGAGGAAGTCATTATGTCATCAGGACCATCATATCTAGGTGAAGACATCATCTCCTGTGCTCAGTATACACTAGTCTGTGCATGTCTGTCTGACCTCGTTCACACTAACAGAGGTTGCCGTACTGAAACTACTCAGATTGCACTAATGTGATAGAACGGGTATTAACTTTTGAAAATCTTATGAAACTGAAAAAAAAAAAAAAAACGCAAGCATTTTAAACATACTATTATTGTATTTGGACTACTACAAATGACTGTCCTGGAGGGGAAGGTGTTCGGTATAAACAACAGTGGTGCATTATGCATCATAACATGAATCTGTGCATAAATCAACTTCTCTCTTTCTACACATTACTTTTTATTTTCTTATTTTTAATCATTGTATGCTGGTAGATATTGTGTAATGCTCACCAGGGCTGAATTTATTTAATAAAAAATACAGTGAAAACAGTAATATTGTCAAATTGTTTTCCATTATAATATATTTTAAATTGTAATTTATTCATGTGATGCATTATTATTTCACTCTTCAGTGTCACATGATACTTTTGAAATCATTCTAATACGCAGGTTTGACTTCAAGATACATTTATTATGATCAATGTTAAAAACAGTTTTGGTGTTGAATTTTTTTGTGAAATGTTTCATAAATTATTTTCGGATTCTTTGGTGAATCAAAAGTTCAAATCAACTGTTTATATTAGAAATCTTTTGTAACATTATAAATGTCTTTACAGTAACTTTTGATCCATTCTTGTGCAATACAAATATTTCCTTTAAAAAAATCTGAATGACTCTAACATTTTGAACAGTATTATAAATCACAAAGAACAGAAAAAATGCTCATAATAACATTACGTTAACTTTCCTAATCTTGTTCAAATTGCAGGGAAGGCCCATACTGTCACACAATAAAAATGGTATCACTGGAAATCAACTTTCATTGAAAACAAATTAAGTTCTGATGCTTTGTCACCGCAAACATCTGTCAATATGAATGCACCTTTGGGATACAGGTAACAAATCAGAGAATTTCACTCATATAGCAGAGAAGAAAAAATTGTTTTGTATTAAATGCATCACAAAGTGTATCTTTTTTTCTATTCAACACGCCACTGTTGCTGTTGCAGCCCCCAGAAGTGGGTCAGGGTGACACGGTTGACTGGATCTGTGAATGAAGAACCTTCTAATGTTAATCTCTGTGCTTTCTTGTCCCCGTCTGACCTTACCTCTGTCTGTAAAGCTCATGCACAACCTTAATCTACAGCTTTAACTGTGCTGTTTTAAGTGGCATGCATCACTGTTATTATGGACCTCAGTCAGGGTAGATGAGTTAAAATACTTTCTCCTTCTTCAGCTTAATAAAACAAGATAAATGCACGTAAGCAATTTTTAAACCGATTTCTTACTCTGAAGCTCATATTCAGGGTTGTGTTTTAAGCACCTAGAAATGTCTAAGCAATACTGTAGCATTATATTCGTTGGAAAGCACCACTCACAGTTTCTTCAGATAATGTAAAAATCTGTGTGCATTAACATCTATAGAAAGCATTGCACACACACAAACCCTCAGTACTTGTCCTCAAGAACAGTCCCTTCCATAGAGGCACACACTCAGATTTAGGCATACATGGCACGAATTAAGATCTTAATCTAAGAGGATGTGGAGGGCAAGTTTCATGAGGACAGCACACATACACAAATCATTTGAGAAAGTGCGCAAAGCTATTGCAAGGAAAAACATTCAAAATGGAGAAATGTAAATATGCAAGCATGTCATTATGGACCCCCTGGGTCTAGAAGTAACCATTTTCTTTTACATTAATGGTAGGTGACATTTAACAATTTACAAGAAAAGTGTTTTAGTACCAGTGGCTCTGGAGTGGGCATATATGCCGCTTTCGTCATTCATAATGGCTTCGGGTGAGAAAATGGGCTTCATGTCATTGTCTGGCATTCTGGGTAAATGATAATTTATCAATGGATGTCAAAATCCACTTCCATCCACCTTTATAAAAAAGAAGATCAGTGCTTTTGTAAATGATTTAGGGCCTGTGACGCTGGTACTCTCGTTGAGCTGTTAACCTTCCATAGTACGCATCTGTCTAACAATGTAATATTTTACACATTTTTTAGACTTCAATTACAAAAGCAAAAAAAAAAAAAATGAATGTTTCTCCACCAATTCAGTTGGAGTGGTGTAAAGCACAATGCCACTGGACACTTCCAGTGAAGCGAAATATTAATGCTTCAGCATACCAAGACATTTTGCTTCTAACTTTTTGGGAACAGTTTGTGGAAGGCCCATGGTTGGATGAGTCTGGTGTGGAAGAACCTGACAGAGCCCTGACCTCGACCACACCGAACCCCTTTGAGATGAACTGGAACAGAGATTGCAAGCAGGACTTCTCATCCAGAATCAGTGCCTGACCTCACCAATGCTCTACTGGATGAATGAAGAACAATTCCTCACAAACACTCAGCTCCACATTCATTTCTATGTATTTAAAATTAAAGTCCCCGTTCGAACAAAACAAAAACGGAATTTTAAAATATATAATACTTTCACACTCAAAACATAAATCATTATGTATGCATAAATACAATTTATATCACTATACACATAAAAAAAAAAGCTTTATTAATATAATTATGCCCAGTCTGAAAACTATTTCCAACAAGGTACAGAATTGCTATAAGGCAGTAGTATAAGGCAACGTTTTTCTGAGAACAAAAACATCTATTTAACTTATAAAAGATGCCACAAAAATTCAGATGTAGGGGAAAAATTCTATTAAAAATGTTGAGTATCACAATTGAGGAGCATGTCAATGTATCTTAAGAGTGACCTCAGGAAATGTTTCTCCACCGCTATAGCAGCTAATCAAGGTATACTTCAAACTTCCAGGCATTTCTGAAAAACACAGGTAGGAGAGACACGTGTAAGGTCTGCACATGCTCATGTTTCAGCATTTACAATCTATAGGTTTTCAGGAAGCAGCTCTATTGTTTACAGTCACGTGACATTTGACGCAATGCTGTGGTGTTCATGTGACGGTCTGTGCTCTGGTTGAGTGGAATTAGTGTATATGTACAATGTCAATGCTGTATTGATGGGTGGACAAAGTTTCATTGATTGTTTTTGCGGTGACCTTCAGCTCTGTCTGCTGACAGTGTTGGTTGTGGGCCTGTAAAATATGTGCGTGCACACACACACACACACACACACACACACACGTGTGCACAAACCCATAGGAAACTCTTTCAAGACTTAATGGTACAGATTAGTAATTCTCAGTTGTTTCTTTAAAAGTGTTAAAAGTACAGGACATGAATAGAAGTATAAAAGTCATGTGACTGGCATATTTCAGATAAATTGTTCTTAGAATAATTTGTTGAAGTTCATATTTATTTTTTATTGTAGACTTGGGTATCTTGGTAAATCTGAGCACGGGATGGGATTTGTGTTTATGGTAGAACTAAGCCAACATGCATGGCATACAATAACTATATAGAAACCATTCTGTCTTTATTTACTCACCTTCATGTTGTTCAAAACCTGAATGACTTTCTTCCTTTGGTTTGTTTGTCACAGATATCTATCAGATCACTTCAGAAGATGTGGCTCAACAAATCATCTCCATGTAATTTTTTCCTATGGAAATGCAAACAACAAGGAACTAGTCATGTTTCTTCTGTCTTGTTACCCAACAAGGCTGGTGATGTAACACACTACATTAAAAATAATTACAATGGGATTAGCTTGTGCCAGAAAAAAATCTATTTCCTCTCCAGTTTAGTAACACTAGGACAGAGGGGGGAAATAGGGAAGAATAGAGCATGTGATGTTAACATTTTTATCTTCTGTCTCTTACAAACATTGCCACACAAACCAGGCAGTGTTATAAAAGCAAAACACTCTTTGTTCTTAGTGAGCCTGCTTTAAAATGATATGTTCACTGTGAGAAAGGGAAGCCAGAGAAAAACAGTTGTGATGTCAGAGCAACAAATAATGTGACACTGGTGTCTAATCACAGGACGTCCAACAGGATATGTTAACGCAAGTGTGTCATCAAAATACACATAAGTGTGGTTTAGAAACACCGTCACAACCAGACTTTCTGGTGCTGTTATTATATTCTGGCTTTAACATCACATAAGCTACATGTACAGGTTTGTGAAATTGTCAGTTATCTGGGAAAGTAATTTTAACTTGTCCCTCTAATTGACAAAATTGTGAAGATTGAATTTTATTGAAAAAAGTTTGATATTTGAGCTGTAATGTAGTCTAAATTGTCCTTTTTAAACTAACATAGTGGGTGTATGAACTTCTGCTGAGGACTAATAAATTCTGCTGACAAAAAAAGTTTGTGAACCCCTTGTGTAAGACACTGCGCTGAAATAAATGTTAAAACTAAACAATTATAGTAGTGTCTCAAAATTACAGTCAACACATTATGAGTGTTCAGAGGTGTGTCGTAGGATTTCTTTAATTCAGTATCCTATGTTTCAAGATATTTGTCAGGTTTTTGTCCTTAAAACTGTATTTTCCTTGGACTCATTTCCTACATCTCAAGCCTCCAGTCAAGAGCTATAGGGAGGCTTGGTACAGAGATAGAGAGAGATT
This sequence comes from Oxygymnocypris stewartii, assembly GCA_003573665.1. Classification (NCBI taxonomy): domain Eukaryota; kingdom Metazoa; phylum Chordata; class Actinopteri; order Cypriniformes; family Cyprinidae; genus Oxygymnocypris; species Oxygymnocypris stewartii. The sequence continues at coordinate 241,330 of QVTF01024376.1, forward strand.
ACCTGAGTCTGTGCGTCTCTCAACAGTGTGCAGCAGTAGTGTCTTCTTCACTTAAACTGTAAGTTTAACTGCTTTAAGAACAGTGATATTACCACTTCGCTGCAAAGAAATGTCAGGTAGCTTTTCCCTGCAAAACTGTTTTGATATAGTCACGGGGCTGCGCTGATCAACAAGTTTCTGTGTATGTGTATATTTTCGTGCGAGTGTCCATCTATAGTGTGTGTGTGTGTGTGTGTGTGTGTGTGTGTGTTTGCGCACCTTTGTATAGGAGAAAGAGTGGGGAAAAGAAAGCATGTTTTCCATCGATCATAGAATGTAATTTTGTGGGTAAAATGTGGAAATAGATTGTAATTTCTATCCTATCAATTGTTATATTTATTACGATCATTGTATTTATGGGTTTTGGTTCTTTTGGTGTTGTAGGCTGGAAGGTATGGTGACCCAGTAGTGCACAACAAAAATCTCCACAACTCAATGGAAACAAGTCGCAACACAATAAGATTAGCAAAACACAATGGAAACAAGATGAAATGCAACTAAATTAGCACAGAAACAAGCAACACCGTGAACATTTGTGCAAGACAATGAAATTAGTCCTTTGCATTGTGGAATGGCAATATTGTTGTGTTGTGCCCTACTGGACCACCATAGGTAAAGACCATTGAAATAACTGAAATCATTTGGTTAAGTGATATTGAACTGTAATGTGGTCAAGACCTGCCTGGAACTAATTTAGCCCTGCCTTTCCCGAAAAAACAATTACATACCTTTAGAAGTATGCCCATTTCAAAATGCCAATTTATTCTATTTAGATAACTTTGCAGTCGCATAAACATTTTTCAAGTGCCTTTACAAAATAATAATATAAGCCCCACATGTCTAATTTAAATCATCTAAATGCTTCAGGATGTGCATTGTGATAAACAATGTTTCTATGGTAATTGATGCAGTCAGTTGCTGTAACTCACGATATCTGTCTCAAACAAATGAAGGAGACAGCCAAGTTCCTCACAATTATGAACTTACGTGGATGTTGTTTTGGCCCGAAGCCCTAAAATTGCAGTCTCTACTGGATTACCTAAAATGTTTTGGCCATTATTTTGGTTTTGGAAGGTTACCATGGAAACAGCACACTGTGTAGCAAGGGAACTCAACCTAATGGTTGCTTTTTCACGATGATAAGCCCGTGTAGCTAATGCAGCCAGTAGACTAGAACTAATCAAATCATGATCTCTGACGATGTTATATAGAGCTGCTATATTCTTTATTTGTTTTTATTCAAAATCCACCTTCTCACCCTCACTGCACTAAACTCCCTTTACTCTGTTTGTTGGTGCCAGGAAAAGCATCTTACTTTTAGCCGAATAATAATTATGCATAAGAGTGCATGTTAATGCGTGCGTGTGTGTTCGCACACGGTCCTTACGATAAATCATTCAAAGCAGAAATTGGAAACAGGGAGATCACGTCACACCTGGAACATAGAGACACGAAAGTCTCTCACACGCACAGAAAAACAGGGCCTAATTTCATTTCAATGTGAACACGCCGCACACGTGTATTAAGAGAGTGAAAACAGGCCTAGAACGCATACGGATACTGACCGTTTACTCACAAAAGTGTGCACAAACTACATTAAGCCATTGTTTGGATCAAGTTAACCACACAACTCTTCACCTGTCTTTATTTAAAGACTGGCAAGTCTGTTAGTCAGTAACTAAAAACACTTAAACGGCCTCTAAACCACACGGCAATAAAGCGCCAGTCGCTAGGAAACCACAGCATATTCTTAGCACAAAAAAGGGAGTGAGAACTTGAATGTCCTCAGCGGTGAGAGAGAGAAAATCACATCTTATCTGGTTTAACCAGACACCTTATCCAACGGCCATCGCTGTTTTTTGTTCCCCAATCTGGAGTCAAGCCAACCGTTGATAAGACAAAGGCGACCTCCAGACCTCTTATGCCTGTGCTCTTCATTAGTTAGTCATTTGGCCATATTTACGCACTTGATAGACGCCGCATTCGGCTGTTAACTGAATTTGTCAGACTGGGCCAATTTGTTGCGCTATTAACACAGCCTAAGTAAATAGAATCGGTTATATGATGCCATAACAGATCCATTGTCTAGTGACTGGACTCTTGCCATGTTTTGTCTTGACATACAAGTTAGCAGACATTGTGTTGAACATTAAAACTTGATGTTTAGTCAACCTTGAACTTTCAGAGCAAACGTTTCTTGAAGATAAAAGGTTAAAAGACTTGCATTTAGTAAGAGAGAAGTTCTGTTCTCATACGATAAGAGAGATGTTGATATTAACCATGCTTCAAAACACACTGGCTTTGAAATGTTATGAGCATGTTTTATACCGATACTGGGCCAAAACGTACCTGGGTGGCTTTGCATGATTTGCTCTCGCCACAGGCCTGAATCTGTTAACATTTTCCAATGTGAATGCACTTGCTTAGGGGGTGATCTGGTGATGTTTTTCTGTTGCAAAAGAACAAAAATGACTTAAGCTAATATATGCAAAGATACAGCGACTCGAGGGACTGAAGTTTGCATACACAGTAGATCAAGGAGTTTTATATCTGGGGCTGATTCTCTTAATTGCAGAATAAAATGTCACTTCAGTGATTGTACATTTCAAACTGAATCACTTACAATCATTGCACATACTTATATTGGTCATCAAATACACATCAAATATGAAAGTATTCAGTAAGTGACATTACTATAATAACCCCACTGTTCACAGTTAACTAAAACCAAGACCATAAAAACAAGTAAACTGAAATATATTTGAACTGAAACATATTACAGTGTAAACATTTTTTTTTACATTTATTTCAGCTAGTTGCCAAGGTAGTTATTATTTTAATTTAGTCTGTTGATATTCTCAAATAACTATAACGGGTGTAATTATATAGACATTAAAAAAAACTTATAAAAATTACAAAAACACAACTAAATAACTAAAACTTTCAAATTAAAATAAAAAAAACATTATAATAATGTCTAATGTATCCTAAAATAAACATGGCTTACAGCACTAATTTATTTAAAGCTTTTAAAGCTTAATTAAGAAAACAACATCCACTAGGCTACAAGCACCCACAGCATTTATAAACCTAATTTAGCTATTAGAATATTCACAGTTAAATGAAACCGAAGGTTTATTATTTACTAGCCTGCAAGACATGTAATATCTAATATCACAAAGATCTAGATTTATATCTACTGTCAGCAATGCTCGAGTGCCAATGGCCAATGAGATTCAGAAATCATAAACGCATTTACTAACGTTTCTGACAACACATGGCTTTAATTCCACCACTTTTGAATTTTAAGTCAGTGTGCACAGAGGGGGAGCGTCAAAAAAACAAAAACAGTCCTGTAAAGATATTTGATCAACAGGAGAATAAAGTCCCACAACAGAAATGCATTCAGACAAGTAAAAAACAGCTAGTAAATGTAATGCAAAACCTGCTTTTCGTTTTTATGAAGAACAGCAAGAGGATATGAGTGGTTCTTGATTTTTGTTTTAAGAAATATCCAACAAAACCGCAATACCATTTAAGCTTTATTGTGATATCTGAATAGTTTACAATACAGTGAAAACAGACACATGTGACTTTTCTTTACTAGGACAGAATGAAAAGCAATGTAATCAAGTAAAACGAAGAAAAAATATTTTTTTTGCATTGAAGAAGAAAAAGAAAGAAAGAAAACCAGGCACAACTTAATATAGCCATTATAAATACAACATGCTGTAGACCTTATATTTGAACAGTTCCTAAGAAAATAACTCGGCAAACTTATACAATCGTTTCCTTTGTTGCCTTAAACTAGATGTGGTTTGAATGACAAATCTCAGATTAACAGCTCTAGAAAGGTTTGAAACCAGTGTCACTAAAAGAAATGGTAAACAATATTCTGCCAATATCAGAAATATACCTTATTATGTTGCAGTAAAAGACCAATCACAATCCAAAAAAAGCTAACAAAAAGTAATTTCCCACTTGGTATTCTGAGAGGCCACAAACTTGATTTTTGGTTTTAGTGGTTCTCAGTAAAATGGTTTGGGTTGAGCGAAGTCTTATTTTTTGGTGCACACTGACAGTGACACTGGCCTGGATCTAGTTCTGTTTCTGAACATCTTAGTGAAAGCTGTTTTTTTTTGTAAAACGGTCTGGGTCGGTGTTTCTATTGTGAAATTTTGGTAGGTGAATCCAGCTCACCACTGACCATGATGCTAAAACACGACCAGCAGACATTCTGCTATTAGGCTCTCGACAGGAAACTATCGAAAAATCTACTTTAATATTAAAGAAAAAAAGAAAAAATACAAAGCTCATTATCATCAAGCTAAGAGAGCACACATCAAAACACGCTGTGAGACAGCAAAAGAAGTGTGATAAAGGAAACAGCACAGAGGAACTAGTGAACAACAGCAAAAACGGCTACAAATAAAGTGAGGAAAGTAAGGGAACACACATACACACACACACACTCTCTCTCTCTCATTCACACACATATATAAAGCCAGAGGTACAGTGAACAAAAGTGCTTCAAGTCGGGGAAGTAGAGAAACTAACCCAGTAAAAATATGTATAAAACCTTAAATATGTTACTTTATGTACAAAACTGTGTGAGAGGGACAATGCATTGTCTGTAACTCTGTATCATCTTTCAAGTAAGATATTTCTACAACTATTTTGTTTGCATTGTCGTTGACTGATTCGAAGGTCACGTGACCGGACTGACCTTATCGGCGGCGAACGCTAAATGAGGGTTCACCACTCATTCTACTATTGCCCGCCGTCCCACCCACCCTTAAGCATGACGAAACCTTGATATTCATCTGTACAATTAGATATATGTATTTAATTATATTCGATAAAAATCTACATTAAATGCCCCTCTTTACCTCTACAGGAAGCAAGCTCCGCCCCCTCCCATTCTAACGGCCCCGCCCCTTTTATATACTTTGCAGAATACAACCACTGTTTCATAACATCTCTAGCTTTGACATAGAATTATGAAAAAATACTGGATTATATTAGACTTTCAAGTGGAAAGAGGTTCTGTAAGGTTCGTTTCAAAGTTTGTGTCGTTTTCGAGTTCGATACAAAGCTCCAGCAGAGCTTAGGTGTGCTGGGTTCTCGGAGTCATGCGCCGCACAACACTTGAGAGGGAGATTTCTTTTCTTTACGTTTTTTTATCTTTTGAAGAGGCACAAGATTCATGCTGCTTAGAGGCAAAGACGTGGAGAAAAGCTACAAAAGGAACACATCCGCTCTCATGCTCTCAGACAGTCCGGGTAAAGTGCAGAAGGTTTAAAGTGAAAGCTCCGGATTGCATTTATCTCTATTAGCAGCAAAAGAATCGTGTAACGCCGCATTGAATGGTGTCCGATTGTAAAAATCCAGACCTGCTTCTGATGCGCGAATCCAATCGGTCGAATTACGAGCGTAGCGAACAGGTCTGCCAGCCTGCGGAAGAAAGCGAAAGCAGCTGATTTCGTGTGTTTGAAAGTAGAGGGAGATGATCAAGCCAGCAACCACCCAACCCTGAAAATCATTCAAAGCATCTAATACAATCATTCGATTATTTTCCATGAAAAAAGGCCATAAAATGGACAGACTTTTGCCTCTAAACCCATGAACAAGGCCTCTGCAAAGTGCAAACAAAGTAACTGCATTCAAGTATGCCATAAAACATAATGCGTAAAATACACTGAGCTAACATGCGTGTGCATGTCCAAACATGTGGTAACACATAAATTACACATAGCAATGAACATACACATGATTGTAATATCAACAACAATAGTTTTGTAAAATCTTGTCATCATTTGGCGTGAAGGGGGATGAAAATGTAACGCAAACCATGTTCCGAGGACACTAGTTTCAGTTTCCCCCAATGTCCAGTGCATCCAAACGGCTGTCGCTTGTCTTGTTTCGATTAGTTTTTTTCTCTCGCCTATAGTACGGTTGCAAAAATGGAACCTGCCACAAATGCCAACTCAAAGACGCGTGTTTGTGTAATCTCACCAAAAGCACCAGAGACAACTAAAGCTCCTGTAGGGGTCAGACGCTACTGCTGTACCAGAGTGTCCCACGAATTGCACAGTGAAATCATCCGAGGAAGAAAAACATTTCGATTCGGAAATAAAACGGATAAAACGCAGGGAAAATGCCATGCCACTGCAATGCTGAACGCCCACCCCCATCTGAAATATACTGCTACATAGCCTAACCCTGAAACCAACCCCAACTCTTATAATGTAGGTCAATTGCTGCTACCCCAGAGTGAAAGGAAAGACAATCAGAACGGGCTTGACTCAGAGGAGGTGAAAAATGCTAACCAGTAACATCAGTCCATCAGGAAGGACTCGAGATTCCTGTCGGAAAAAAGAACGTACACTAAGACGCATGCCTCCCGCTCGTTCACGAAAACAGAGGAGGATGTCAAACAAAAAAAGTGAGACCGTGTCTTCTGGATACTGTTAACAGCTTACACATGAGGAGGGCCGAGCACACCGAAACCAGTTAACGCGGCAGTCGAACAGGAAGGGAGAAGGTTCGGATCCCAAAGTGTTGACATGCACATCTCGGAAAAAGGTCCTAGAGAGTCTTTCAGTGGCCGTCGATGTCTTCGCTTCGCTTTCCGTCACTCTGCCTTTGAGTATTGTGATGACCCAGTAGAGATGTCAGGATGTGTCATGGTCGACGGTGGCGTGTGTGTGCGCGCGTGTCTGTGCATTTTGTTGTTTGTGTACGTGTGCGTGTGGTGGTGTCACTCGGCAAAGTCCACGACAGAACGGCCCAAAGGTCACTGAGCGGAGAGGAAGTAGGTGAAGGTCACTCCCAGCCATTATCTTTGATCATGTGAGCCAGCTCGATGATGAACTTGCCTTCTTTGTATTTCTGACTGCTCTCAAACGCATGCTCCTGTAACAGAGACAAAAACCGACGAAACGTCAGGACTGAGAAACGTGCAGATTTGACTACTGAAATAAATCAAACAATATTTCTGTCTACTTAAAGGGATAGTTCACCCAGAAATGAAAACCCTGTCATCATTTACTCACCCTCGTGTCATTTCAAACCCATAATACTTAGGTTAATCTTCAAAACACAAATTTACATTTTTTAATGAAAGCTGAGAGGTTTCTACGCCTCCACTCAAAGTTCAGGTAACAAAAATGCCATAAAAGCCTTTTAAAGAGTGGTTTAATCCAAAACATGGGCTTTTAAATTAATTATAGTGCTTGACACACACAAGCTTCTGTGTTTGCCATAAGCAATGCCCTATATGTATGCATTTGTCAATCATTGTTTAGATGCACATAAACGCATACATTAAATCTGTTCATCATATAAGGTGATTGAATCTCTTCACAAGATTTGGATTAAAACAAATTATATGGATTTGTTTTATGACGTCTTTATCACATTTTAAATGTTGGCTTCCTTGACTTTCAATGGAGGGACAAAAACATCAGGTTTCATTAAAAATATATTAATTTGTGTTTCAAAGCTTAACCAAAGTCTTATGGGCTTGGGAAGACATGAAGGTGAGTAAATGAGGACTACATTTTCATTCACTATGTGAACTGTCCCTTTAACAATAATGAAAAACAGGATTTGTCTTTCTCTTAAAAGATTATGATATTGATATGCTTCCTCACCAGTGCACTCAGACCATGTATTGAAGTTAAACTACAAAAATAGAAACTGCAATGTTTATACATATACTATCATTTGACATATGCCACATTTATATATGGCTTTTGCTTGGCAGACATCTCCTTTTTCAAGTATGGCTGTACAATTTTGGGGGGGAAAATAGAAATGCCATTTTTTCTGAACTGATCACTACAAAATGTGACTATAAAATAATAAATAATTATTATTATTTACTGCTGCAATACTGTTGCGGGAACTACACTGATACAAAGATCTTAGCTAATCGTAACAGAGGTATTTAAGGTACAGTACCCAGTAACAGCATGTTTAAAAAAGGTCAGAACGTGAGAAGAACATGTTTGGTCCAAGAAAGGGAAAATAAAATGCTATAAAAAAAAATCAATAACAGGAGTCTTTTAATGTATTCTGGACAGGATAAGACTCCCCTATAACATGATATAACATGCTGACTTTATATAAAACTAGCTATTGCTTTAGCATGGTTAGCTAAACTAAAGTCTTTTTAACTGCTTTAGGCTGTCTGAATCTCCTCTCGCACCTGTCCAGTACTCATCTGATTTAAATCTGCCCACTAGATGCCTCTGGTTATAAACCCTATGCTGCCAGCTTGAAATAAGAGCTGTTCCTGAGAGTTTCTCATCAGATGATGGTGAGAAGACCTTCGAGAAACTGGTCTGTGGTCAGTATTTTAGCTTGAATCTAAAGACTTTGTAATCAAACGTGTGGAGACTTGAAGAATAACAAGCTTGAGTCATGAGCGTAAAATCCCTCTTAACCAATCCTGGGACACAGTTGGAGCTCCGGCTTAATCAGGAAGAGAAACAACCACACAATACATCTAGAAAAACACACAAAAACAATGCGACAGAACTTTCCTATTATGATTAGCATTAGGTGAAATAATTATTAGATTACAAAAAAATGTGTTACTAAAACACAATACTACTGCATTTCAAAGCAGACATACATTAAACTTAGCTTTTTGTCCCCATTAATTAGATAAGGAGATTTGGATAGGTTGGAATATATCAAGGGTTTATTTGCAAAAACAGATAACTCAGTTTTTTTTTTTTAAATCATGTTTTTATTGTGTTAGCTGTTTTTTTTTTACCTAATCAAAATAACCCAACTGCAGTTTGATTGAGAATAATTGGAATGCACAATGAAAAAACATGATTTTTTTATGAGTTATTATCAGTTTTTGCAAATGAACTCTTCATATGGCAAACATATTTAGCAGTTTTATACGGAGTAGCTCATCACTGATCCAAATGAACAAATTGATTGTATTAATCTATATTAAACAATATTTTGGGGTCGGTAAGATATTTTTTGTTTGATTTTGCCTCTTTATTCCAGGCTTCAGTGTCAGATAATCCACATCCATAATCCAGTTTCACATAATTGATACAGAAACCTGTAGCAAAATTATGTCTTTACTGTCACTTTTAATTAATGCAATGCATGCTTGCTTGCTGAATAAAATATTAAATTTATTTAAAATATTTATTTATTGTCTATTTTTCTACTTTCGTGTATGATGAAATGTATTAAAATATGAATAAAACAATTTCAAATGTTAAATTCACATTACAGATCTGTTATGAGATGTGTCCTTGTTTTAATGACTTATTAATGAAAGTTATTATCAAATGTTATCAAAACTGATCTATTATTCAGTGCTGTTTGGATTGCGTATGAAAACACAACAGCATGAACATCAAAGTGGGTCCTAGTTGAGCGGTGAATAAAAACATATATAGAGCTAAATGTGTGCTGGACAGCAGGGAGAGGTCAGAGGATGTTAACTCTGCTTTGCTTACCAGCAAAGTAACAGGATATCAGTAGACAAAAATAAAGACACCCACACAGCTCAGATTAGCCAACTGCAGAACAAGCACTCTGACAAGCACGTATCAGCAAAGTGTGACACCTCGAAACAAAACGCAGCTTGTCTTGGGATGCAAGGAAAAGACATTAAAGCTATAATTAGCATGGAATGGAAGGAGAGTTAACTTACGTATTTCCAGCCCAGAGTAGTTTTACAATTTTCACAGTAGATGTCCGCCACAGCATGTAAACCTGTTAGGAGAACCCTCTCCTCTGCTGGACCGCAACCGACATTCACACTGAGGGAAAAGAGTTGAATCAATGGTCAAGATGATTATTCGTGTGACCGATGTCTTTGTGGGTAACCTTTCCTAGTTGACCACTTAGAAGGTCAGAAGCAGAACTACAGCAGATGTGATTGCTATCCCTGGAAACACTGTGTCTACACTGGCAGTGACCAGCGGCCATGCAGCATCACAGTAGCTACAACTAGAATAGCTTTAAAATTACATTCATTTTGAAATCAACTGACATAAAAATAGACCATGCATAGGTTATATTAGATGTCACTACATACAAACTGCAGCATTTTACAAACGATTTACACAAATTTGTTCTGCTCATCTTTAATTAGGGTCAAATGTTAGTAATCCTACAAATTAGTAGCAAAGCAAAAGATTATTTAGATTAGCTGATGGGGACCAGATGCCTTGCATAATGAGCTGGCTTTGATATAATGGCCAAAACTTATTGAAATAGATGCTGAATAAAAATCATAATCTCACAACTTGCACACACTATTGTACCAAAGTTTGGGGTTGGTAAGATTTTTTTATGGCCACAAAGGCTGCATTTATTTGATAAATGCAGTAAAAACTGTAATATTGTGAAATAGTATTAACATTTAAAATAACTGTTTTCTAATCCAATATATTTGTTTATATGAATATTTTCATATAAAATGTAATTTATTCCTGAGATGCAAAGCTGAATGTCCAGTATCATTACACAAGTGTCACATGATCCTTCACAAATCATTATAATATGTTGATTTGTACTCAAGAAACATTTTTTATTATTGTCAATGTTGAGTTGTCAATTATTGTCAATTGTCAACTGCGCCGCTTAATATTTTTGTGTAAACCATCATATTTTTTCTGGATTCTTTGATGAATGGAAAGTTCAAAAGAACAGCATTTATTTCAAATGGAAATCTTTATATTATAAATGTTTATACCTTTACTTTTGATCAATTTAGTGCATCCTTGCTGAATAGAAGTATTCATTTCTTTAAAAAACTGACCCCAAACTTTTGAGCGCTATCACATGATATTTGTAAATAATGTGACGTGCATCAGCAGACTTTTCCAGTGGTAATGTGAAGTGATCCAATTTAAATAATTTGGCATTTCATAAAGTCTGTATAGGTCAATGTTGTATAATATTTCAAGAGACACTTAACTCTTAATGATAGAATCCTTCTTGTGTTTGTGTTTTTATATCTTCGCAATGGCAATGCTTAACGCTCATGCACTACTGGGCATTGCCCGAGGAATGTCACAGTTCACTAACACAAACACATTTAACCTAGATGTAATCATCGTAATATCTCGCATATATCACTGTGCTAGCTTAAACACTAGCTAGCTAACACAATGGTAGCGCTATGCTTAAATATGATGAATCATCAACTCACATCATCAGATAGCAGTGCTATGTTTAGGCCTACAGCTCTTGTAATATGCAAAACACGAAAACAGCTATTCCCATTCCTCTATGAGCCTCAGATAGAGACATAAAGGATAATGTGCAGTCACCGGTCATCATGACAAAATAAACTCCTTCAGGGTGATATATGACCCATCTGTCTTGGAATCTGTCTGGGTAATTTAGCATAAACGACCAGGAGCATAACCCATTATATACAATACCATTCAAAAGTTTGTGTTTATGTTTTGAAAGAAGTTTCTTCTGCTCACTAAGGATGCATTTATTTGATCATAAATACAGTAAAAAACAGTAATATTAAAAATTATTATTGCTGTTTAAAATAACTGTTTTCAATTATAATATATTTTAAAATGTAATTTATTCCTGAGATGCAAAGCTGAATTTTCAGCATCATTACTTCAGTCTTCAGTGTCACATGATCCTTTAGAAATCATTTTAATATGCTGATTTGCTTGAGAAGCTTAATATTTTTATCAGGATTCTTTGATGTTCAAAAGAACAGCATTTATTTGAAATAGAAAGCTTTTGCAAAATATTATAAATATCTGTATTGCCACTATTAATAATGTTTTAATTTAATGCATCCTTGTTACAAAAAAAAAACAAATCTTAAAAAGACAGACCCAAAACCTTTGAACAATAATAGTGTATCGTTTTAATTCACAACATGGAAAATGCTATAAATGATTGATGTGTATGAGATTTATACTTACACTGAATTGAAGAGGTATGCTCGTCCCTGGCTGCCTTGGAAGGACTAGAGAGACAAAAAGAGAAAATAATGTTATAGTTTTCCCACACTCACAGATACACCAGACCCACACATGGTTTTCCATGAAAGAGGCATTAAAAGAGTGTGTGTGTGTGGGGGGGTGTTGTGGTGCTCTCTGTATGTTTGTCTATGTGCGTGTGAGTATGTAGACGTTCATGGAAAGTCTGTATGAAAAACACTGTGTTCCTACAACCAAGCTCTGGTCTCAGGCCAACATGTATATTTCATAAATGAGTCTTGGCATATGTGTGTGTGTGTGTGTGTGTGTGTGTGTGTGTGTGTGTGTGTGTGTGTGTGTGTGTGTGTGTGTGTGTGTGTGTGTGTGTGTGAGCGTGTGTGTGTGCGTGTGAGCGTGAGCGTGCGTGTGTGTGTGCGTGCGTGTGAGTGTTGTGGTGCTCTCTGTATGTTTGTCTATGTGCGTGTGAGTATGTAGACGTTCGTGGAAAGTCTGTATGAAAAACACTGTTCTTACAACCAAGCTCTGGTCTCAGGCCAACATGTATATTTCATAAATGAGTCTCGGCATATGTGTGTGTGCAAGTATGAAACAGTGTTTCTCTTTAGAAAATGTATGTGTAGGTGGATTTATGAGACTCTACATAATAAGCTCCACACATTGAGCTGACTAGTGGAGAGTGAAGGAACAGAGCTGCTTTTATTTCTCTTCATAAAATGGAGATAAAGCTGAACGCTGACATGAGGCACTTCTGTTGGGTTCCCATTCAGTGTTTAACGGGATTGTTCACCCAAAATGAAAACTCTGTCATCATTTACTCATGTTGGCCACCTGTATGGCTTGCTTTCTTCTGTGGAACATATACATATATAGAGAGAGAGAGAGAGAGAGGGATGGGTGGATGGATGGTTTGAATAGTCAAGTCATATGGAATACTTCTATGACCCGAAACTTGATATCTCCATTCCCCATTCAGTGAAACTGCTTTGGAAATAACAACCAACACACCACTCACTGGAAACGACTTTGTGTTCCACAGAAGAAAGAAAAGTCTAGAAAGATTGGAAGAACATGAATGTGAGTAAATGATGACAGAACTAATCCCAAAAGTGTATTTCCAATTTAAGCTGTCTGCGTCCCTCTTTTTCTCTGTCAGTATCTCTGGTCTTTAATCTCTTTCTGGCCACTTTCTCCTCCCTACTCTCTCCCTCCGCGGATGGTTTTAAAAGCCTAAACCTGTTTAGCCTCTAACACACCCCATTAACACAGATAATACAGTTTAGCCCAAACAACCTGGACTAGCAAGTGTTATGAGGGCAAACAAGACTGAACATTACATACTAGTCTTCTTCAAACTAACTTCAAAATAATCTGAAAATGAATTATTTTACAAAAATATTTGAACTAGAAAAGAAAATAAACCTCTAAAATAAACATATATTTGCACACTGAGGCAAAGTTTAGAAGCAGAGAATTTTAACAACATTTCAAAACACTTGTGGTTGTTAGCGTATGAGCAATAGTTAAAGTGACGCTTGCCTTAGCAAATAACACTAATAATGACACTTCAGTCAAGGTGAGAATACACTGAGGAGACTAAGAGAAATAATTTTATGACTAAGAGAACTTCATAAAATGTAGGTCTGTTTTTAGTAAAAGTGCATTATAGTAGTAAGATGTGTGTAAATATTAGGCAAACGCATTCATGCATGGTGCACTGAATGCTCTGACACACCAGCTAAAAATATGGATTACCAAGAACACAGTGCTTTTCAGGTTAGGACAGCTTTCTGGGAAAATGTAAACACAATCTCACCAATGCAGTTAATACTCAAACTATACACATCTAGGATTTTTGCATGCTTGTTGTTGGTGTAAGTGGCTGGATTTAGGCCAGTGTGCTCCTGGTAACCAGCTGTCATCCTTGGTCGCAAGAGCTGGGACGGGGTGAATCGGCTTTACTTTTCCACTGCCGATGACCCGAGTATAGCTACAAGCCTAATAAAGGACTGTTAAAGCCCAGAGCGGCTGTCTGCGCTCTTCTAAGAGGAGTGTATAACCAGCTCGAGCTGAAGGCAAACGGGTAATTTTATAGGGACACTGACACAATGAAAGGCCCCCAACTGTGTCGTTTTACATTGTGGGACGAGTAAATCTGGCTCTAGCTACAATGGTGGTATGTACATAATGCACATGGGAATGAGAGCAGTGCATTTAGGAGGAAGAGAATACATTTAAGCCAGATCAATGAGATTTAATTACTAGATCTGCCTCCATTATTATGTTATAATTACAAAAGCAGTGCGCGACAGTCCTGGGAAACATTCAGAGCAAATACGTAAAGAGACACATTAGTGACACAAAATGTTTTTATGCAAGCTTCCGATTCAACTGGACATTTAGTATGAAGAAGTGTTTTTTTTTTTTGTGCAAGCTACTTTTTTCAGCAGAAATTCTCACATTGTTCCAAATGACTGCTTGCTTTAAGGTTTTTCACATGGCTTGAGGATAAGTGTTGCTTGGTTTTCAACTACTGTAACCATAACAGCAGGCCACACAGAAGGGATCCCTGGGATTCGACAACTCACTCATATTTGCCAGAGGAAACATTTCCCTTTTAAAAAGATTAATGAACACTTTAACGTTTTTCCGCATGACAAGGGCCAACGTTATTTAGGTTAACCTGATGCAATGAAGTAGATCAATTATTTCAATTGGCAGTTTGGACTGTGTGGCCTTATGCATACAGTAAATGTTGCGTGCAAACTAAAGGGTGAATACTATTTCCTACAAACCTGGAATAGCATTTCAAACCTGTCTACCAAATGCATGCACGCTTGTACTGGAATTGATGGCCTGTTACAGAAACTGCTTAGACTATAGTCAACTCATTTTTATCTCTAAGACTGGTCATAACTTTTCCTAGTCAGTTATATAAAAACTAGTCAATTAGTCAAATTTGAATCCAAAAAATAAGGACTGCTAGCTTATCAAACTAGTTGTTAAAATGTCTTTAGCATAATCAATGGTCAGATGTGACAGTCAAACTACTATTGCCTTCGGTTGAAGTAGTTGCAGGGTTGCCTAGTTCAACCAATGATAACTAGATTTTAATTATTAATCACAAAGGTCACATAGACTACTAGTAACATACTACTATTCAAAAGTCTGAGTTCAGTAAGGTTTAATTTGATTCAGCAAGGATGCATTATTTAAGGAATAGATTACATTTTAAAATATATATTAAAACAGCTATTTAAATATTTTTTCTAGTGGTGGGCCGTTATCGGCGTTAACGTGCTGCGTTAACGCGAGACTCTTATCGGCGATAAAAAAATTATCGCCGTTAATCTATTCTCAAAGTTGGGTTGGGAGCTGGGTCTATACTACGCAAGCTATGATGACTTTCACCCTGATATTTTAGCGCGGATGTATACCTAGCCGAATTGCACTGTAGGGGGCGAGAACGAGTCTTCGAACTAGAGGCTCGCAGTCCGTGATGGACAGATTGTTAACGGCTGGTCTATGTGGTAATACAATCGGACAGGACATCCAAACGCTCACCTATCATTCATCAACCTCAAATATGGCTTTTCATCTGAAAGATGTATGTAGTAGCAACTTTACATGGCCGCTCAATATGATGTTAACCTAGAGAAATGTGCGCTATTGAAGTGTTTGTGTGGAAGCGCGTTTGCTGCAGGACAGGCTCCGGTGCGATCACTTGCTCTTAAAATCTCCGTCATTCTTGGTCATACAGATAAAAGTAGCCTAATACATCTTTCGAATCTGTAAAGACTCTACGTTTATTTGTGTGCACTCAGAATAACAACGAAACGTTGCGCTTTTAAGCAAACAGGATGCGCTTTAGGTCTCATGTGAACTTGAGCTAGAAACTCCGTCTTTGAAAAATATATCTATAGAGAGTGAAATGTCTAAAAACTAAAAATAGAAGACATGTGTGTTAGCATGGATGATTTACATGAAATTTAATCTGTGCAACACTGTGCATAAGATGGCTTTCAGTTCAATATAATAACAAAAAACGACATTTTGGGTTTTTATTCAACTAATAAGGTGGGCACGCTGTGATCTGTACTATATTTTTACTGTAATTGACAGTTATCGGCAAAAAACAAACAAAAAACAACAACACGGGAGTGGGAGGGAATGGGAGTCATTCTTCCGAGAGTGGAACGGGATTTTCCTCCAGTTTTTCCGTGGGATTGGGACGGGAAGAGATTAAAGTTTGTGATGCATTTTGGAAACAGGAGATGAGCCCCTGGTCTAATGCGCCACCTGGCTTGAGAAACCCGTTCTCAAAGACTTACTTTTAGTCATTATTTGGGTAGCACACATATTCTGAATGCCTTCGGCAGAATTCAAATGAGCCATTTTAATCTAGATTAATCTAGATTAATTCCAAAATTAATCTAGATTAATCTAGATTAAAAAAATTAATCTATGCCCACCCCTAATTTTTTCACAATATTTCTGCAAAATAAATGCAGCCTTGGTGAGCATAAGAGACTTCTTTAAACAAAAATAAACTAATAAATGAACAAACTGTTGGTGTGTTAATGAAAAATTAAATGCATTCTGGCATGTGTGCAAATTGTTTGTGCATGCTTAAAATGGTATACTTTATTGAAACTATGCATTGAATCTACACAAGGTGTTACTGCACTCCAATCAATGGAGCATGTAGCATTGCTTTATCATTTCATATGCCAGTCAGAAGATTTATGGTATGAATTAATTGATTCATGATCATATCATAAACTTTAACCAGCATCATCCACACACTTCAACGGATATTCAGTCCATAACCAAAACATCAAAACTGCAGCTTTTGATTGCAAGCCTAAAACTTTCCACCTGGCTTTAAAACAAAAGCACCCATTCTTTCCTGCCTCTTCATTTATCTATTGGCTAAAGACTTCCTCAGCACCGACTGGCTGACTTTCCTCCCTCTCTCACTGGTCTTAACTCTTCTGCTAATGTAACCTGAGATTACTGTTGTTAAAACAGAACAAGTGGGTCATTTACTGTTCCTATCAAAGGCATCTGGCTCAGAGACAAACTGCAGTCAATGCCGGGTTTGTTCTAATTCTTTTCAATCATTACCTGATTGTGGGAGCAGTTAAGAGGCACATCTGATAGAAGAGGTTTGGTTTGACTACTGAGGAGGACAAATAGGGAGTTTTATAGAAAAGGGATCAGAACCCTTCGACAAACAGATGCAGATAAAGGCAAGACTTCATAAAATTCATAAACACAAGCAGTTGTATAGATAGCTTAGCATGTCTCCAACCTAACAATACTCTGATAAGCATAACAATCAACAGCACACTAAATAGTCAACTTTAAATTAGACACTAAAAATGGTAAGTATACACTTTTTAGTATTAAAAGAAAAGTTTTAAAAAGTAAAAATTGTATTTATTTTAATGCTTAATCATTTTTGTCTAGCAGAATGCATTCTGGGATCATAAATATGGCAGTAATGGAATTTGTATATATTTCTACAGTTGATTTTAGAGAGAGATTAAAGTATTGGCCAGGTCAATCAATCATGTATTTAGACAGTTTGCAATAAATTGCGTCATTTTATCTGGTGTGGTATCTACCCATGTCAATATATATATTTTACATTTTCACTGTTTTCAAATATTTGTTTTAGCAAATTTTGAGTACATTTAGAAAATGTTAATATATATAATAACATTCAATAATTCAACAAGTAAATATTTTATTCAAGATGCATCCATTTTATTAATTAATACATAGATTTACACATTATTGATTGATTATTAGAGCTATTTATTATGCATTATGAGAGATTAATTGTTATGCATTACTAATTAACTGTTGGAAGAAAAACACAAATACATACATTTAATTAATTGTTAGCAAGAAAAATAAATAAATACATAAATTTGGCCAAAACAAGGCATCTTAGAAGTAAAAATTAATTTTTGCTAGTAAAAAAAGATACATTAATAAATACATTTGGCCACAATTATGCAATACGCACATATATACATACACATACATATACATTATATATAGAGAGAAAGTAAATAGTGCTGGGCAACGATTAATCGCATCCATAATAAAAGTTTTTGTGTACATAAAATATGTGTATACAGTGTATATTTATTATGTATATACAGGGATGGGCAGTATTTCAGATACATGTATTAAAAATACGTATTTGAAATACAAAATACTATTTTGTATTTTAATTCCTTTGAAAAAAATCGAATGTATTTTTGTATTTAAATACATTTAATCTTAGTATTTTTGTATTTTCAGAATACATAAACTTTTTGCCAATGACTTCTTTATTAGACTGCCACTTTCATGCTTTCCTGGGAAAATCTTATTAAAGTCAAAATCATAGATATTTAAGATATTTCAAAATATAGTAAAATATAGCATCCCATTTGTTGACAACTATATCATCATTCACAGTGCTATCTTTACAGTTAGCTTGTTGAGGATTATGGATTTTCAGTTAAATACATGCTGTTTTGCTGTGTATGAAATATACAAAATGCTTGAAATCGTTATTGCACTACTACGTGCATGACTTTAACATTAAAACAAGGTGATCTTGCTTTTGTGGGAAAAAGCATACCTGTCTCAGCAGGTAAAAAAAAAAACCCTAGCAAGGGGAACATAGCATAAGCACTAGTCAGTCTTGTTAGGTTTTTTGGGGGTAAGATTTGTTTTATCATCTAGTCAAATGTGTTCATTAAACTTTAATCATTACTGCTTGCTATGGCGATATGACAATATAAATGTTAGCTGTGATATAAAGTGTAAATCGATTACATTTTTTCTATATCGTTCATATATTATCATTGTATGCAAATATATCTGTGGAGCTTTTAGTGGGCAGGAGCTATTGACACATCAGAGCGATAAATAAACAAGGATAAATGAGTAATAATTAGCTTTCAATGTGTGTGTACCCCAAGACAAAGATAACTATAATGCTAATAATAAATTCTTCTTTTTTTTTCTAAGGCAGCGATTCTCAATTCCAGTCCTTGCACACTTCAATGCACTTTGAAGGGAACATATACATTCACTTCGAACTGTAATCATGGCAGAATATTCTGTGATGTCCACTTCGCAGGGCACTTACGTTCGAATAGAACAAACATCTAAAGCGATATGAGATACATACAAAATATGACCCTGGACCACAAAAGTGGGTCTTAAGTGTCAATTATTCAAAATTGAGATTTATACATCATCCTGAAAGCTGAATAAATAAGCTTTCCATTGATGTATGGTTTGTTATGATCGGGCAATATTTGGCTGATATACAACTATTTGAATATTTGGAATCTGAGGGCGCAATCAAATCTAAATATTGAGAAAATCGCCGTTAAAATAGTCCAATTTAAGTTCGTAGCAATGCATATTACTTATCAAAAATTAAAGTTTTGATATATTTAAGGTAAGAAATTTACTAAATATCTTCAAGGAAGATGATTTTTCCATAATGTCCTAATGATTTTTGGCATAAAAGAAAAATCGCTAATTTTGACCCATGCAGTGTATTTTTGGCTATTGCTACAAATACCCCAGCGACTTAGGACTGGTTTTGTGGTCCAGGGTCAGAACTGGGATTGAGAACTGAAATTGAGAACTGCTGTTCTAAGGGCATACTCACACTACGCACAGCTGCCTTGTACTAAAGCCCAAGCGAGATTGTCCTTTTGATGACAGACAGATATCGTAGGATTATTACAGAGGCAGCTGAGGATAATGGAGGAATTTGCAGCTCTACACGCAAACTACAATACCTGTTCATCAAAAAGATAAGAACCAGACCCATTGAAAATCTAAATGCACACGAATTAAATTTATTGAAAAGTGTGATATCCAAGCAGTTATAAAAGGTTTTTGCTGTCATGATAACAATAGCGCATACAAAAATAGTACATTAAAGGTGGGGTAAGCGATTTCTGAAAGCCAAAGTTGATATTTAAAATCACCAAAACAAACACGCCCTTATTTACATAGCTCCGCCCCACATACGTAGCCAACCCAACCAACAATTAGTTCTGTGAAACAAAGCAAAGTCAATGTTACACTGTGTCTACACCGGATGCGAGCGGCGCAACAAAATACTATAGAAGCCATTATAATCAGTGACGCTGTCTACACTAAATTCTGTGCGGCTCGACAAATCTCTGACAGGAAACTGCTGCCGCATTCCATTTATGACGCATTGACACAAATTATTTTCAACGGTCTGTTGATTTCAATTTAGCTGTTTAGGTCCGAACATTCGGGTTTCCGAATGGCAGAGTATGGCATCCGGTGTAGACACGGTGTCCTATCGAGAAGAAACAAAGCAACCTCGGCATCCGATTGCAGGCCTTCTGCTCCTTGAGTTCTCTCCAGCACTGGAAAGCTGATTCGATATTTACACGGGTCCTACTTCTTGCCTTATCACTCAACAGATGTTTTCCGCTTTGTTTTTTATCCACCATCTCTTTCTGTCACTCGGCTCGGCTGTTCACTAAACGCTCTCTCCTCCACATCTTGAGCAGACACGCCCCTTACTGCTAATTGGCTATACATTTTATTTTGGTACTCAGCCCGACTCAGTTTTCTAAAGCGTTTTTGAAAAATGACATACCCCACCTGTTCCATGCACCAGCACAGTTAACGGTCACACTACATGCGTACCGCACCCAAACCACCTCTTCAAGCAGGCCAGGGCATGGTAATAACGAACCGCACTGGACACGGTACAGAGCAGTCACACTTGTGAAATTATCTGGGTCAATCATGCTCAAGCATGTATCAGATCTCCTAGTGTAAGTGCATCCTAAATTAAGTGAATAGCAGATAGCACACCACAACTATAACCATAACAGCACAAAAAAATTATGAATGATAAAAACACTGACAGCCAATCGGATTAATTTATCCTTTAAAGAGCTTGAGCATTTAGTGACAGATAACACAACTGCATTGTATACTTAGAATACCCTAATATAGTTACCTTTATAATTATCGTTCCAGGCCTTAGTGTTACTTCCCTGGATGGCCAATTTCAAATGCATTTTGTGTATTTTCAAAATACAAAATCCTGTATTTGTATTTAAATTAGGGCTGTCAATCGATTATAATATTTAATCGAGATTAATCGCATGATTGTCATGAGTTAACTTGCGATTAATCGCAATTAATCGTATATTTGTATTTGTTCTAAATGTACCTTAAATTAATACTTTTCAAGTTTTTAATACTCTAATCAACATGGGCATGGACAAATATGGATGCTTTATGCAACTGTATGTTTATTATTATTGAAACCATAGTCAATATAGAGCATGAAGACTAGACATTTTTCAAAGGTAATAGATGTTTTTCAAAGAACTTGTTCTTGTCTATTAGACTCATGAAAAAGAAATACAAGTTTCGATTACTTCTCTTTCTTTGCACTGAGCAATTTACTGACACAAACCTGTTTACATTTTTTGCAGGACAGGCCAGCTCACTTCTTCTGAGCATGCAAAATATACATAGCCTATATTGCTTATTATTACATTTGTTTGCCTCTCTGTGCCCACATACTGTATTTTGATGCAGCTAAATTCTCAATAAAAAAATGTATACATTTTACTATTTCTGTTGTCAGACAATGGAATGAATATGAAAAAGTGATTGAAACGTGACCCATTAAGACTACATAACTCTCCTTTATAAGATTTTAATCTGCACAAAAATCCTAGTAATCGAGCCGTTGTCTGATTAAATAAAACACCCATAAGATAATGACAATAGCTGTGCTGTGATTTTGGCTATACTTGCATGTAAAATTAGAGAAGCAAGCAACAATATCTGTGTTTAACTGAATTAAGCTCTGCTCTTCTCTGCCGCACGCTGAACAGAAACTGAGCAGATGCAGAGAGAGAGAGAGAGAGAGAGAGGGGGGGGGGTGTGCGCACGCTAAACAGAAACTGAGCAGATTCGTGGCCTAACGAATGGGGAAGTCATCATGGCCTAATAGATAGAGCGTTGAACTTGTAACCCGAGGTTGTGGGTTTGAATCTCGGCTCCGGCAGGAATTGTCCACGACTGAGGTGAGACCCTTGAGCAATGCACCGAACTCCCAAACTGCTCCCCGGACGCCGCAGTGTTGGCTGCCCACTGCTCCAAGTGTGTGGGCACTTGGATGGGTTAAATGCAGAGAACATTTTTCTTTGCAGGTTATACTCCGTATAATTGTGTATGTGACAAATCTTCTTCAGATTCAGAGAGAGAGAGAGAGAGAGAGAGAGAGAGAGAGAGATGGTTTTTTTTTTAAGGTTTATTTTTGCCTTTATTATAGGACAGGACAGATCAGAGCTGACCGGAAGCGAAGTGGGAGAGAGATAGGGGGCGGGATCGGGAAAGGTCCTCAAGTTGGTTTTCGAAGTCGGGACGGCTGTATGTCAGCACACTGCCCACAAAGTTATCGGCGCCAACACGGATAAATACCTTTATACAAGATAAATAAATAATACATTTGTCCAAAATGAGGCATCACAGAAGGTAAAAGAATCATGCTGCCAATGTTTGGAACAGGTTTTATGTTGGAAACTGCCTACGGTGCAGGGGCGATTACTTGTGTACTGCTTCCAAGAACTTTGAGTATTTTTGGGAGGTGCTCCATGTAAGGATTTCCCCGCTCAACTAAATACGAGATTGCTTAACGTATAAAAGGTCTTTATGTAGTGAAATACTACCCAATGTCCCATCTATGGAGCAGATGGGGTGTCTGTCTGCAGGCCAGAGGGGTGCTTGATGACGACTTACTGCAGCAAAGCTTTAGCTTAGCCTTTCCACAATACTGTCCGCATGCCGCCAGGGATGTTTGATGCCGATCCAAGAGTTCAGCATGCAAGTGCTGCTTGTTGTTGGCTAGCATCATGCGTGCTAATCCTTTCTAATGTTGGCATGTTTGTGACTGCATAATGCAAGATACCTTGATACCTCCTAGTTTCTGAAAGAATGCATTAGTAGGACGAGATGCATCCTTTCAATGAAGGTTTCACCGCAATTAATATGTATCAAGAATTATCGCATTAACAACAAGAAGAATGATATCTGGCATGGTAAGTCCCTGCTTTTGTGGCCATGCTGGAAGAATGAAAGTATGCCATAATCAAATTGACCTGCTTTACCAGTTAAAACAAAAAAGCCACAAAGCTTTTCCACTTTTGACCGCTAATAAAGGACTCTATTCTGAAATAAAGTGGGTCATCTTTAAGGCCATCTAAATGTCAGGATATGTAAGGAACATCTGTTGAGCATTTCATGGTTTAAATGTCTATTCTTGCCCTTAAAATCTCCTCTCAGATAACATCGCAGAAACAATGTACCCTTCACAAATTACGATCTGCCATTGAGCAGGGCCATTTGTTAATGAAATGAAGACACGTGCCATGATAAGAGCCCTTAGGTTTGCAGTAGCTACAAGAGAAAGGCGATGGACCCAGACTATCACCCAATGACATAATCAGCTTAGAGGTAATTCTTGGTGCGGAGGAGATGAGATGGAGAAAGGAAGTTGCAGGACAGCCCAACTCAGCCATAAAGCAAAACCGCTTTTCACTCAGAGCGACACCTTCCAAGAGCATGTGGTGTTTTTCAAGTGCTAAGAGCATTAATGCTTTTATTTGGACACACAACAATCCTGTCCAAGTGCGCTATGGCTAAACGAAAAGGGACTTTCTGAAAGATTGCGGAGGATAAACGCACTGGAGCCTGAGCTGTAGCCCATTCAAATACATTTAGTTTTGCTCACTGTGAAATTACATTCTTTGCATGAAGTTTGTCTTTGGTCTGCCCAGAGGAGAAAGTTTGACTAGCAAGGATTCATAGTCAGGCAATTAATCTGGGTGTAAAGAGGGCATGATATTACTGCTGCTCTCCACAGATCTTATTTTAGATCCTGTGTGTATTTAGATACAGATGGCAATGCATCATCATTACGTGTCAACAAGCCATAACTTGGCGGTAATGAGATTTGAATTTTTTTCCAGATTTTAGAGATATGAAAATATATCAATTAATATGAGTGACAGAGTAAGGCATTGGCCAGGTCAATTAACAGAAGTGCATTATTCAGCATGTCCAAATCTATAGGCATGCCAATATATAGTATACACTTTCTGTTTTTAAATATAATTTTAGTAAATTGAGTACAACATTTTTTAATAAATGTAGAATAAAAAAAAAGTGTGGATAATAAATAAATACAGCAATATACATATAATAACATTATATGTGTATTTTGATATAAAATATAAATATATAATAATGTAGTTTGAGAAGTAAAAAAAATTAAGTGTAAACAATAAATCATTTCAGTGATACATGATAAATATATACATACATACATATAGATACATATTTGTTTGTTTGGGTGGAGTACTTTTAGCCTTGACCTGTTTGAGGCCACTGTCATCTTTATACAATACCTATTGCATATCTACATAATCTATGACCTTAAAATCACAACAACAGAAGTCTCTAAATACGTAATGGAAATACAAGTTAATCAACATTCCATTCTTTAGGTCAACATAATCCATAAAACGATGCTGGATCACCAAGAGGACATGTTGACTATGTGACACTGCTTTTTATTGTACATGAGAAGTTTAATTAGGTGCATGTTCCTTCACTATAAAAATGAGGACGCTAATCTTACCTAACTGGGACCGGATTCATGAAAGTTTTCTTAAGAAAATATTTTAGAACTTAAGTATTTTTCAAGAATTTCACTTTGGAACATTCTTTTAAACAAACAAAAAAAATCTTAACATTCCTTAAGAACACCTTATTTTTATTAAATTGATTCTTAATTGATTATTTCTTGATTCTTACCTTTGGGGAGGTTATCCAAACTTTAAAGGTCTATACACGCTGTTCCAACAAACAGTGAAGAATGCTAACAGACCTGATCGTCGGGTTTTGTTGGATCAGTGAGTTACACCTGTTGGCTTAGGGTGGCATTGGTCATTGCTCGTTTTCGCTATTGAACTTGTTGAAATTAAGTTTTTACTTTTTTTTTGAATATCTGAGAAGTAGCGTACAGCAATCTGGTGATGGTAGCTATTGGTCGGCGTCAGTTTTTGCAGTGTGAAATAGCCTGAAGAGATTTTTAAGGATTTCCTTTTCAGGCATTCAAATTCTAATTCAATTGTTTTTCTTTCGAACAATCTTAAGATAACAACCTTCTTAAGAAATGTTTTTTTTTAATCTTGAAAAAAAAAAAACTTAACTTAGAATAAAAAGGGAATAGCAGTTATCAATAATTTCATTCTTAAGAATGTTTTGTGAATCCGGCTCCTGAAGACTAATTTTCCGATTCCTTTGTCCTGGAAAACAAGAAATTACCAACCAGCGTGCAAACAGGTTAACCAAACCACCTGTTTATAGATCTTGTCTGAACTACAAGAGGGTTCGACTGATCCTGACAGGTGCAGTGCATACTGGGAAATGGATCATCTCTTGCAGTAGCGTTAACAGCTTAGCCATCTGGGAGAGTGGCTCGTGCCTCTTGTGCGAACATATCCTGTTATATCCAACAAACAAGATGCAAAGTGTCTGCTGTGGTATCACAGTACACCATAAAGAAAATGGTACAGTAGCTGATAAAACTATTATGGGTGCCGTCAGGAAACACAATAAAAGTCTAGTCACAGAGACGTGACTTATAGCATGTTGCAAGGTAACAGAAAATTTTACATAGTTTTACTCATATATAGTAATATCTAATAAGTTATAGCTATATATATATATACATCCTTTACTCATCCGTTATGAGTAAATGTCACGAGTAAAGGATGTATATCTTACTCATCCGTGTTCCTGTGGCTCAGTGATAGAGCATTGCGTTAGCAGCGCAAAAGGTTGTGGGTTCAATTCCCAGGGAACACAGATACTGACAATAAATGTATAACTTGAATGCACTGTAAGTCGCTTTGGATAAAAGCGTCTGCTAAATGCATGTAAATGTAAATATATATATATATATATATATATATATATATTAGAGGTGTGTAACTACACGTATTCAAACCAAACTGTTTCGGTATGGGACTTTTGGTTCGGCACGCATGTGTACTGAACTAATAATTTTTTTGTTTTCCAGGAAATTCAAATAATAAATGGCGTTTTGACAGTCTTTGATGTGGCATGACAGATTGCTGTATAAACGCCTTGGAGAGCCGCTTCAGAAACGTTCTGGTATAAACCCTACACAAGCATTGACTCGAGCGGCTGCGATCACCTCCGGTTCCTTGTGCAGAGAGGAGCACGAGTGAACTCCATCATTCCTTCCTCTGAACTACTTTTAACGTGAATAAACATGACTGAACATATCATGCCTCATGTAATTGCTCAATCAGTGTTTCAACCGCAGAAAGACATCAACAAAACAGCGTGGAAATAAAATGTCATGTAGCATTTCATTTACCTCAGCAAGTCATCAGTGTCCTCAGCTCGTTAGCTCACTAGAGAAATTAAGTCTAGAGAGGAGCATTTCGCTGAATATTACACCATATAGGCCTGCTCATTAAGTTTTACTAAACCTGTTAGTGTTAATTATTTAATGTATGTTTAAATTAATCTGTTATGAAACATGCTATGACAGCCAATGTGTAATTTAATATATTTTAACAAACAGCCTAGAAATGTTATCATATACACGTTAAATAAAAAACTGCATTATGTGCAATTTACATGTTTGCATAAACATTTTTCAAAGTTGAGTCTTGATCATCTATTTAAAAATAAATAGTAATTAAATTTAAGTTGGGTTAAGTTGTTAGGCCTAATTATAAACGTATAATGTAAAAGGGCTTTATATAGTTTTAAGCATAAGCTGGGGTAGATTTTTATCACTAAGAAAATTTTAACTAAAACTGAATGTTTTTAAAGAAAGTGCAACTTGTTCCATAAACACCCCTAATATATATATATATATATATATATATATATATATATATATATATATATATATATATATATATATATATATATATATATTAGGGGTGGGCATAGATTAATTTTTTTAATCTAGATTAATCTAGATTAATTTTGGAATTAATCTAGATTAAAATGGCTCATTTGAATTCTGCCGAAGGCATTCAGAATATGTGTGCTACCCAAATAATGACTAAAAGTAAGTCTTTGAGAACGGGTTTCTCAAGCCAGGTGGCGCATTAGACCAGGGGCTCATCTCCTGTTTCCAGAATGCATCACAAACTGCTTGAGAAAGCTGTTCTACTATGATAATTGGTGATGAAAATAAACTATGTTCAATAAGATGTACTTTACTAACTGTTTATTCAGTTAAACATGAATTTTGAACTGTAGGCCAACTACATAAGAGGTCGTGATGAACTGTTTACAGTTTCCATTGGGAAGCTTCTTAAAAATAAATTTTCCCTGAAGCAAACCCAGCGGCTTCATAGCTGCATCCATGTTAGCACGTCACGTCTGATGTGGTAATTTCACAGTAACGTTAGGCATACACACAGGTTCGAAGCAGAGGGTGACGGGAGTGAATTCTCAAGTTCACATGAGACCTAAAGCGCATCCTGTTTGCTTAAAAGCGCAACGTTTCGTTGTTATTCTGAGTGTACACAAATAAACGTAGAGTCTTTACAGATTCGAAAGATGTATTAGGCTACTTTTATCTGTATGACCAAGAATGACGGAGATTTTAAGAGCAAGTGAGCGCACCGGAGCCTGTCCCGCAGCAAACGCGCTTCCACACAAACACTTCAATAGCGCACATTTCTCTAGGTTAACATCATATTGAGCGGCCATGTAAAGTTGCTACTACATACATCTTTCAGATGAAAAGCCATATTTGAGGTTGATGAATGATAGGTGAGCGTTTGGATGTCCTGTCCGATTGTATTACCACATAGACCAGCCGTTAACAATCTGTCCATCACGGACTGCGAGCCTCTAGTTCGAAGACTCGTTCTCGCCCCCTACAGTGCAATTCGGCTAGGTATACATCCGCAGCTAAAATATCAGGGTGAAAGTCATCATAGCTTGCGTAGTATAGACCCAGCTCCCAACCCAACTTTGAGAATAGATTAACGGCGATATTTTTTTTATCGCCGATAAGAGTCTCGCGTTAACGCAGCACGTTAACGCCGATAACGGCCCACCACTAATTTTAAGTTAAAAAGAAAATAAAAAGCTACGGTACCTTGTATGGTGACAGTACTGATAATGTCGTTAAGTTGGTATACTTGGCTACTTTTAATAAGTTAAAATCCCCAACACTGTCTATGGGTCCATTAGAGTCTCCACTGACCTTTGAGATGAGCTCATCGTGATTGGCGAGATGTGCCCGGCAGTGGATGCAGCTGTAGGTTCGGTGACAGTTGGGCAGGTAAGCTTGGAAGGTCTTAGACTTTGTCATTTTTACCATCTCACAGTCACCGTGGCGCTCCTCACTGGGTTCCTCTGGGCTGGCGCTAGACGAGTTGCAGCTCTGCTGAACTTGCTGACAGAAGAAGCACTGGAAGATGCAAGCCAAAGCCGTCGTTGTTGTGGAGTGGATGTGTGGCACGCTCCACACAGACACCGTAGGAGAAAATATGACCTGGAAATAAAGGGAAAGGAGAATGGGGAAGGCATTACTTTTTTAAATAAACATACTCCATCCTAGCAAACTATCAAAGACAGGCTGAACTGACGTAAAAACAGTTCACCCAAAAATGAAAAGTCTTACATCCTTTACTCATCCTCATGCTCTTCCAAAACCATGTCTTTCTTGAGTTTTTTTAATGAAACAGAAAAGGAGAAATTGCACTGGTCACTTTTCCATGCAATTACAATAAATAGGAACAAGAGCATTCAAACTTAAGACCCAAAATAATAATAACATTTCTCATAGAAATTGCATGGAAAAACAAACCATTGAATGATGACAACATTTTCTATTTTTATGTTGAACCTACATTTGCATCCATGCATTTAGCAGATACTTTTATCTAAAGAGACTTGTGCTGCATTCAAGGTATACACTTTTTTAATTCAGTGTATTTCCTGGGAATCAAACCCATGACCACGGTGTTGCTACTAGCGCCATGCTCAACTTGTGTGAACCAATTCTTTCAAATGAAAAATTGTCCTAGAATTGCAAGAATACTTGTCTTCAGCAGCTGAAATCATATAAAACACATCAGCTTGCAAATCAGCAGCTGAAATCATATAAAAGTGAAAGAAAACAACAATTTCCTCTTCACTTGTGACAGCTTAAGCCCGAGCAGCCTGTGAGGCATTGTGTGCCTGATGAAGTGTGAATAATAATGATTTTCCCTCCAGTGAATACCACATATTTAAGATTCACTTTTAGCCAACAAGGTTATTTAAACTGTCAAAAACTGCAGTTATTTGCCCTGTGCACTAAGAGGACCAAGCTA
The DNA here is from genome assembly GCA_003573665.1 of Oxygymnocypris stewartii. NCBI lineage: Eukaryota > Metazoa > Chordata > Actinopteri > Cypriniformes > Cyprinidae > Oxygymnocypris > Oxygymnocypris stewartii. The sequence goes on from QVTF01024376.1 coordinate 270,809, forward strand.
AGCTTTATTGCCACTGTGAGAAATCCAGTGTCTATTAGAGGATGACATTCAAATCAACTTGCTTAACCAGGCCAGACTGCCCCTTTATTACAGAACCAAAATATTACTAATGCGGTAAATTACTTATTTCAATAGATTTTAGCAACTGGCCATCCTTTGAAGATCATACAGTAACATATTGCCACGTGATACCACTGTACCATGGTACTTTTTCAGGAACATGATTATAAGTTATTTTAACACTTGTAGATAAAAGTGCTGCATGAGGCACTGGTCGATTTTAATATGTGCTTTGCTTACTGCCATCTATTTTTGGCATTTGTCTTTCAAGGTTCACATACTGTTCGCACAGACAATCAGAAAATAACAGGAAGCTCTGCATAATGCGCTAATGAGGGGGCAACAACACTGTATGCGATAGAAAAATACAGACACACTTCCGCAATAGCACAGGAAGCTCCAACTATGCAGACCAACTAAACGGGTTGTGGACGCGCGAGCTCTGCTCCTGTGGCGCCAAGTGTTGCCAGGTCTTGATAAAGCAAGCAACACGCTCTGAATTACCTAACCAAAATAAACACGAAGCAGCAACCCAATGGCCATGTTGCTTTTCATTTGCGGTAAACATCCATAAACAATATACAATTTAATCCTGATGCTAAAACATTCTGTGTATCCTCCTCCACAAATAATTTAGACGTTTTACAAGCTAAATCTCATTCACACACGAAAAGGGATTCTGAGAAAAGCAGAAACGGAATGAAAGCGAAATTGGGCTACTGCTTTTAATAATAACACACAGCAGGTGGGAATATGTGACATCTGCTATTAGTAGATCACAATTTATTGTGCGGTAAAGACCAAGCTCTTTAGCAGTCAAAGGACATAATTGTTATTAATTAAGCCCTCAAAACTGACAATAATTATAAGCGATTTTGCGTATAATAAGCGGTGATGGCAACACGGTCGCGCGCTCACGAAGCGCTGTGGCACGCGTCTCGGTGGAAATAAGAACTTGTTTATTTGACATGTATGATTTTTTTTTTGCAGATCTATGATAAACATGTAAACATAAAAGCACGAGATTATTACCAATATTTAATGTTTGTAGCACGAATTGTATTGTAACCACATTAAATAACCACAAGCGTGCTTTCATAAAGATAAGTTGATTTTGTAACCACAAACATTGAGAAATTCATGAAAATATGTTTAAAACTGTTCAATATGTTAAACGGCTAATTCAATTAATTGAAACTAAAGAAACGTTAAAATCCTAAAAGAAGACCCGAGGACGGTGAATCTGAGGGAAGATCAACAGCAGACAAACAAAGGAGGTTCATGAGCGCGTGTTAACCTGAGAGGATAAGGCTAATCATGAGCATTATGGCTTAAGAAAAACAATAATAGCTATAACAAATCTAGCTGTTTAAGAGCTCGAATGGCCTTGTTAAGCTCCTAATCATTTATAGAATAACAATAAAACGAGCCAATTATTCAGTACTTATTCGGCGTAAACAATGTTTATTTTGTTTTACTTCCCTGCAAAGTGACAAACAACTAAAGCAAGGTCTTTATAAAAGCAATTCAGCGAGCCAACAATAGGCTACTAGTTACAAAAGGTGCGAATTGGTTGTTGTCAGCGGGATCTTTAGAGAAAACAACAAAGAAACTGCGACTAACGTGAAAACAAAACAAGGACCCGTGCTTTGAAACAAAACCAGGAAGCGCTGAGTGACAGAGATATCTGCAAACACCAAAGCCAACGGTAAAATGCATGATTCATGCACTCAAAATAACATATTTGAGTATTATTCCGTATAATTAACTTCACATTTCCACATTTATTTTCACTGACAGGCCAGATATTTATAAAGGAATGGGTTCGAGCTTGTGTTAATTAACTAACAAGCGTTCTACAACAATAATCACGTTTTCACGTATCAAATACATGAGTCTCTAAGCTTCAAATGAACGTAAAGTCTCAACTTACCACCTGAACTGGATCTCAACGCGAAGTTTGGCATAGATTTTCTGTAGGGAAGCTGAATATCTATTTTTCTCAGCGTATACTTTGTGATATTTGTATTTATTTTTGGTTTCGGTTGTCTTGTCTCGGTGCAGATTCCGTCTGAGACCTCAAACTGAGACTATCTGACAGTTTTGTGTATCGTTTAGGCTGTACATTTCTCTAGTCTTTGTTGCACTCTTTGTGTTTGTGATAGACTTGCTGCTTTGTGGGTGGGCGGGGCGTCGCATCACTGGCGTGTGAAGCATCCAATAGATGGGCGACGGGGGCGGGGCTACTAGCCAAGGCGAAAATAATCCCGGATGTGTAAATAAATACGATGTAATTTAACGGTTACATAGGTTAAGATGACTTCATCGGTTTCGTGTTTTTCATTATGTTCCTTACTAGAGCTACATGTATAAATAATAACAGTTCAACGAGGCGAAGTGGACAGAAATGTTTTAGATTTTAAAATTAATTTAGAAGTAAAAATAAAAGATTAGTAGGCTTATTCGTCAAATAGTTGAATGTCTTGCATTATAATCTATAATTATTAGAATCCTATAGCTACTTTCAGCCATATAATTTAACTGATTCCTCATTATAATGCATTCACAAATACCACATGCAAATCATGCCAACACATCAAGACAGTCTTTTTTTTGCAATATTGCTCTAAAATAGGGGTTCATGTGGTGACTGGTTTCACACTAGCGCTAAAGAAATGGCCCCGTCTTTATGCGTCTGAGCGCATCTGCTACGCCTTATAAATAATAAGTGAAGAGACTGCCTAAAATAAACGATGGTTACAAAAACCAACCCAGAATATTAATAGCTGTGCGCAACTATGACGCCAGATGCAATAACGTTAAAACTTCCTTAGTCTACATTCACATGAGTGACATTGTCAAAACATATATAACTAATTACCTATTAACACAGATAGACAGGCGCAGTGTTCCGACGATAATCAACATTGATCAATAGTTTCAAAAGCGAACAGGAGGGCGTGAATTCGCGAAGTCTTCGTCTAAATAAGGACGCCTGTCGCGTAGCCACCACTGTCCTGACTCCTGATGATGTCATATGTTTTCATTCTGCGTCCCATTTTATAACTCCGCACCATGGTAACCAACAGTAAAGCTTTTCACACGGACACACAGCGATTATTACCCAGCTCACATAATAAAATACAACTAAAGACCGTTGAGCTTGACAGCGTCGTGTTTTAACTTGCTATCATTTAAAAACACAGCACATCAATGTGTGACCTTCACCGAGGCACTTAGGATGCAGTGCTCTTAAAGCAACTCACACACTGGGTGTTCTGCATAGGAAAATATCATCAAATCTGAAAAGATAACATGGCAAGTGTTGCACGATGCAATACCTTTTAGGTGTAAGTGGATCAGTTGTCCTCCCCACTGCAGGGTTTCTCATGTAGGAGCACCGCTGCGTCCGCATGTGTCCCGACGGTCCGAGATGCTGCTGCTGTTGTTGTTGTTGTTGTTGTTCAGAGTCTTCTGTTCATAGTTCTTCCGCCGTGACACACTCTTCTCTGCGGATTTTCTTTTGAATGAGACTGTGATGCGGTCACGTACGAGGCGTGGGTCGCTATTAGTGTGCGCTCCTCACTCACTTACATTTACATCTGTCCTGCATGTCTTCATTCACAAATATTTCCCAATAAGCTACACAAGCACGCTACCTTACTTTTAAAAAAGAAACCACAAAAACCAAATTAAATATACCGTGGGAACGCTGAGTGGGAATATTACCGAATGCAATTATGTAGTTGACATTTTAAGGCAACACAATATATAGTAGGTAATCATCTAAAAATAATCCAGGGAAAAGAGAGAGAAAAAATGTTTCAAAAACAACAATTATAAATAGTTTAGGTTCACTAATAATTTGTTATCTTGGTGGCTTTTTTATTCATAGTGTAGGCTAGTGTGCTACTTGGTTGCACGCAGTAGGCTAATACTGTAAAGTTTAGGTCGCTATTACATTTACATTTGAAATAAGACACAATTATAATACGATTAATTAAATACAAAAAATTGTATTAACTTTTTTGAAGCCACAACACAATTATGCCTTGAGCACTGAATGTTCTCATTGTTAAATGCATATATTTATTTATGGATTACTCTTACCGCCTCGGTGGATATGTTTTATAGATACCTCATGATTCTGGTTGTTTTTAATACTATCTTTTTGTTTCTATCAAACATTTTTTATATATAAATACCAGTCATATTACAGCCAATAAACGTGAACGTAGTCATTTCCAACATATAGTATATACAAATATTGAATATAAACTACAGTATGTAGAAATTGAGAATATTGTTTCTATCGAACATGTTTGATAATTTAGGTTTATTATGACGACATTCTCCTCCGCAGACATGAAAACCAATAAGTTTGAGGATAATTTGCGTCAAACCAATCAGCTGCCGAGAGAGATCGCTCACAGAGCCAATCACCGCAGGCTCCGCGCTCCAGACAAACACGAGCCCGCGCACACAGCATCTCGCTTGTTTTCGATAATGCGCGTTCACAGCAACGACACGTGCCAAATCGCACGGCAGCGCGCAGCAGTCCTTATAACACGTGGTTCAGGTAAACAGCGCGAAAGCCCGGATGTTGGTGCTATTTTTATCTTTTAACTCAGACAACGTCATCAGTCATAATGTAAGTGTTAGTTGAAACGATAAATATTATATATTAAATATTAGTAAATAACCATGTTTGGCCAAATGTCAGTAGAGGTCTTGAGAACTGCCTCGGATGATGGCGATAAGCAAACAGTCCTCTCAACCAAACTAACTCACATTCTCCATCAGCAGGAGTCGTTTAGAAACCGCAGTCAATAATATGTATAATTGAAAGGAGGAGAATGAAAGTATTTGCTCGTCTTAAATATAGTTAAACTCGGTCTCCATCTACTGTATCAACACTGCAATTGCTCCAAACGCTACAGGCATTTTCAGATTATAGAAAGTGTCGAGTGGCTGTGGTAAATACAGCTCAAAGACTATAATAATAATAATAATAATCACGATCAAAAACCTCCAGCCATAGTGCTAAGCTAAAATAGATTGCACTATATTAATAATAATAATAACGACAATAATAGTAGGTATTATTATTATTATTATTAAGGACCTTTTCAATAGTGATTTTCAGACTAATATATAACCCCCTAAAATTCTAGTTTTAGTACAATGACAACTAAAATAATTTTAAATATAATATATATATGTGTGTTTGTGAGAAAAATAGTAAGACGTTTCTCCCCAAATTGTTTGCAAAATGTTATTTGCTTTTAGTTTTCATTGTATTAAAGCCAACAAAAACAACAATTGAAAATGTATTTCTGTGTCTTCAAAATATGAAGAGAATTTAACTTGTGACGACTCACCCCATGTAGCATGACAACATGCTGTTACTGAAAGTATTTTCAGTGAATATATTTTACTGGCCAATTTAACACTTTTCTTAACCTTTAAGAAAAAAAACGTAAAATGTGACCATGGACCACAAAACATCTTAAAAGTCAATTTTTCGATATTAAGATGTATACATAATTTGAACGCTGAATAAATAAGTTTACCATTAATGTGTGATTTGTTGTGATGTGACAATATTTGGCCGAGATACAACTATTTGAAAATCAGGAATCTAAGGCTGCAAAAATGTTTTGATATATTTACGGTAAGAAATGTACAAAACATGTTCATGGAACATGGTCTTCACTTAATATCCTAATGATTTTTGGCATAAAAGAAAAATGGATAATTTTGACCCATGCAGTGTATTTTTGGCTATTGCTACAAATATACCCCATCGACTTAAGACTGGTTTTGTGCTCCAGGGTCACAAATGTGTGACAACTAGCCCCAGTCCTTAATTGTAATTGCCTTCAGATAGCTGGATGTTCACACGAAGACCTTTGTCATAATGCATTAGTGTTACATAAGAATACAGGCCTTTATTCTGAATTAGGTTATTACATAATAATACATTCTCACAGGAGAACATTTATAATGTAGTGTGCTTGTAGCTAGAATCAGCCGCAGCACTATTAACTGTTTCTGTAACTCAGAGTCTAGTTTATTTTATTGAATGTTTAATTAGTTCTCATCAAGCTGGGGATGCTGCAACTGGTTGTCATGGACGGCAGGCTCACGCTTGTTTATGATTACATCACTGTACGGCATCTTTTCTTATTCACTCAATCAAGAGTGCAAAGACGAGCACTTCTGTTGCTGTGCCAACCAAGACATCACAATAGACTCATAACGTCACGTGCAACTTGACTCCAGCTTACTTTACAGCTCATCTTAAACAGAAAGATGCATTTGTTCTGGTTAACGAGGTGACGCATATCACTAGCAATAATATCAAAGGAGACTGAAATATGAGGCAGAAATATAATACAATTGGTTTTATTCTGCAGTTTCTAGGTTACATGACTTGGCAGATGCAGAGATCAATATCGGCAATGAACATTGGCCGTCTTTTTGAGCATTAAAAACAAGCCTTTGAGATATAATGCCAGTTTTCAATATATTCAAAATGTTTTAATATAATTTTGAAATATTTGTAATCACAAGTTTCCACAGCGGGACCAAAACCTGGGAGTTTCGACGCTTGTAAGTGAAAATCACAACAAAAAGTTTGCCATTGCTAACAAAAAGGAGATTAATACACAATTTTTTTTACAAGATTAATAATAATAAATCACTAGACATTAAGTTTTACAATAAAAACAGTTCTGCACAAAATTTTCAAGAACTGAAGGCAAAATGCAACCGGATCAAACCAGGTAGGGCAGAAAGAAAAGGCTTGTTTGTTTTCCTTTACTTCCTCAAATGAATCACAAAAGCTGTGACAAATTGGACTTAATTACATAGAGAATTTTTTTTCCACTTTTTTAAAATATATATATATAATTTCAAGAGTATACCGCAAAAAAGTCACAACTGACCCCCAACAAAACAAAGCTGCACAATAAAGGTTATTCATGACGCATAAAGGCACACAGAAACAGACAGGCTGCACACTGATTCGGCAGAAGATATCTTACAGAGATCACAATTTTGCTTTTTATTTATTTTAGAGAATCACCCGTTCTTTCCTTGATCAACCAACATCTGATACCACCACTAGGTGACGTCTTGCCCTATCCGTAGAGGCAAAAGTAATGTAAGGTTAGTAAACAAAAGAGGAAGCTAGTGTGGGAAAGAAACACTTGCTGAAGCCATGCACATATGCGCATATCAGTATCAATAACTTAATGTCTTAGACGTCGTTCAAGTGCTGTATAATTTCACAAGAGCATGTTCAGTTCCAGGTACTTTCATTTCGCCTGGGTCTCGACGCACCACGTTATTCATTCACCTGCAGACAGTATCTTAAGGTTGAATTTGATTCATAAAAGTTGCATTTCCATTGCTAGAGGCTCTTCATTTCCAGGAATTAAACCTGACGTTCTGGTTGAGCTAGTTCATCTAAAAAGCTAATCTCGACTATAACCCCCCCCCCTCCAAACATTTAAAGGAACCAGGATTTTGAAAGAGCTTTTTTCTTCTTTTTGAACCGATTACACTATTTAGGAAATATGGGACCACAAAAGGTAGGATATTTCAAAAACCTGAGAGTCCAAGAGCAGAATCCCTAGCAATGTGGCACTTCCATTTTCTTTGTATAGAAAGCTTTTTAACAGTCATGCAAGGGCAGTCTTATTGATACAAGGCGGCTGGGGGTGCAGGGAAAGCAAAAAAGACAGAAATATACAAGGAAAGAATGAATACAGATGAGCAGGCACTGTACGTTTATAATAGACATTGATTTGAAATTTACCCATTGTTACTGAAAAACTCAGGATTGTCCCGTGACAGAAGTTTCTCTACACCTATGTGCATCTTTAGATAAAAACACCTGATTTCAGGATATATGTAAACCTGCATGGCACTTGACTTTTTGTTAGGTAATTTGAGGGCTTAGGTAAAATTTTGGACACAAGTACACATTTTCCAAGGTGGCCTAACATCTTTAGATTGGTCTTTTCTTTGGTGCTTAAGCAAATGTAACAGATTTGTCTCTTTTCTAAGGTTTCTAGAAGTGACTACGTGATTGAGAATCAGTATACAAATAATAATTATACTGTATATATGTAATTACCTACAGGTTTGAAATAATTACAGGTTTTTAAATCACATGCAAGTATATTAGGGGGGGTTAAAATAATCTGATAAATTAATAACAGGTTTTTAATCAATTTTAAGGGATCAATAGAACACACATATTTGCATTTATGAAAATACATTAAAGCCTTAAAATGGCACCGTGGCAAATTTTGCGCTCTGTGCACTTTGAGGAAATTGGCGATGCACAATGTGAATACATGCGAGTCCACTGCATATATATTTAAGAATAGAGGAGATCGGAGCCCTCGTTCTCTCCCTGTTTGACCTCTGTGGGACTTCAAAATGGCTTACAGACACTTTAGAAAAGCAGCTTGTTGGAAAATTACCAGGCTAGAAAGAAGCACAACAATAACACAATCATAGACGTTTTTTACTGAAGTGTATCACTGGACTGAGAGAAAAAGGGTTAATCGGAATCAGAAACCTTGACGTGGTGTTGTCCACAAACAGGGCAGGGGCAGGAAGAGAGAGAGAGTGTGAGAGAAGCTCTGCGCTTTCACTGTAATGAGACCGAAGGAGTGAAGCAGGTGAAGAGAGCAGCAGTGCATGTTCTCAGCTGGGGTCAGATGAACTGAGGGCTGCCTGTAGTTTAGGAAGAGGAGGAGATAACGATGGTGATGATGAAGACCAGAAGAGGAACACCGCGCACAGTGGAGTGGAGACAGAAGCATCAGCATGATCGAATCCAGACCAACACCTACAGACAGCAAAACAAAAAAACTGGATGAGTTATAGTTAAAACATAATTCAAATACAACTACATTCCAGCCAGACTATGAATTTGTTGTTTGCAAAGTGCCAAATTATTGTAAAATTGGTCTTTGGTGAGTAATTAAAGCACACTACCATTCATAGGTTTGGAGTCAGTAAGAAATTAATACTTTTATTTTGCAAGCATACCTTAAATTGATATGAAGTGACAGAAAAGACTTTAGATTTCTATTCATCAAAGAACACTGAATAAAAATGAATCACAATTTCCAAAAACATTAAGCAGCGCAACAATAATCATATGAAATGTTTTTTGAGCAGCAAATCAGCATAGAATGATTTCTGAAGGATCATGTGACACTGAAGACTGAAGTAATAATGCTGGAAAAATCAGCTTTGCATCACAGGAATAAATTGCATTTGAAAATATATTAAATAGAAACCAGCCATTTTACAATGCAATAATATTTTACAATATTACATTTTTTACGGTGTTTTAATTAAATAAATGCATCCTTGCAACACTAGGTTGGATATTATCCTACATGTGACAATTATCTGTGCTGTCAGTCATTAATGAAGTTAAAATTTAGTACCATGACCACATTTATGGAACAATAATGCGTCACACCAGCAGACACTGAGTCAATGATTGTTGCTGACGCCAATCTATCTACACTTCATTCATTATGGAAGTAGAATAAAACCGTCCTGCTAATAAAATCATTTAAATAACCATGTCAAGAGTCCAGTAGTTTCAGCTTTTTAATAATATTCATGTTCTTGGCACTGTTTTGTAATCCAGGACGTGTAAAAGGAACAACCACGGAACAGCTGCTCCTCCAGAGAATCATCCGGATTACACACAGGAAGCACTGCATGTCTTCACACTACTGATTCATTCATGTTCATCACATCAACACTACTGGTCCAAATGTTGGGCTTAGTAAAAATATATATATTTTTTTAAGAAATTAGTGCTTTTATTCCATAATGATGCATTAAACTGACCAAAACTGACAGTAATAAACATTTCTTGAGCAGGAAATGACATTAGAATCAATTCTGAAGAATCATGTGACACTCAAGACTCCAGCTGTGGAACTGAATCATTTTAAGAAATTAATTGGTAATTCCTCTTAAAAAGCTCAAAATGACTGAACTCTTCGCCACTCTCAGTTACATGGAAAATAGATTGATCTGTGGGTTTATTCTGTGACGTATGATTGATTTAGTTGTTTATTTGATGCATGCATCAGGTTTCAGTCTGCAAGTTACCTGTGTGATAGGCTATGGTCTGTAGACTGGATGGAAACGTGCAGTTTCTTCAAAGATCAGCTCTTTCAAAGTCTCTTTGGGCAAGTCATCCAGCTCCATATCGAACTTAAACGGAGCCTCTGCAACAGGCTATCAACGACAAATAAAGCATAGTTACCGTGAGATCAAATGCTTTGCTTATACCAATACAACAATATCTATGGTACTACAACCATTTTTCAGCATTGGTAGATAAAGTCCTACATTTATCAGTGTTGCCGTTTGTGCAATAGGACCAGTGCTAAACATGCAATTTGTAATTTTTGGATACAAACAATACAGTCGTATACGCAATAAACATCATCAAAAAATGCTGTTGTGAAAGAAGGTAAAAAAAGGGAACATGTGCTAATCAGACAAGATATGGTAGCATTAGAAATGTTACATTCACATGCTAAAACAACCCATTCCATTTTACCAGACAGTCAAAGGTTATTGAGTCCGTGTGGCTATTAAAGTGCACATGTTTGAAACGCACTCAACCTTTGACCACCATAAACTCGAAGATACGCCACAGCAGAGAATATGATGAAGCTAGTGTTCTTGACAGCAGAATATAAGAATATTTATTTAGAAAATACCTTTTCTATGATAGTCAAGCATGTAAATGTAAGATTATTATTATTATTGATTGTCTTGTTGCTGATAGTTCTCATTGTATACAATAATATTATTATTAATAATAACTTATTATTATTAAGCATGTAATTATAAGATTACTATTATTAACAAAAATTACAATAATAGCAATGTTTGTCGTCTTGTTCCTATTGTCTAATATTGCATTGTTATCTCAGTGGAACATTTTTCCCTAATACGATTTATTAAGACTATTATCAAAAGTAACCCTTACTAAATTTAAAAAAGAAAACTAGTAGTGAACCGACCTCATCTGTGGGGTCATAGTACTGTTCCAGGTACGGGTGAGCCAGCGCCTCCTCCACCTCAATCCTCTTATGAGGGTTAAAGGTCAACATCTTATCCAACAGGTCCAACGCTACAAGAAAACAGAGACCAATATCACACCAGTTCATTAAAAACAAACCTCTACTGCAGGGGTTGGCAACCTACGGCCAACAGTGGCACACAGAGGGATAGTCGCTGGCACGTGAGCTGCAATAGGGAAAACTGCATGCTAACGTACATTTTAATGAAATAACTTATCATAGTCACACAGCCTGTTAGGAGCTATAAATACTATTAAAGTGTTAGAATTACCTTGAGCTAGTCTACGTAAGGACGTGACCGCTGTACATAGGCGCCTCAGCGGTCTAACAGGGTTTGTCAATGTCAAAATGATGGCCAATCAAATCTCAAACTAAGATGGCCAATCATATCAAAGTAGGCGGGGTTTACCATTCACAGATGCTGAGCGCGAAGCGTCAGTTTAACGTTGAAAGAGAGCGAGGTAAGATGAAGCTGCAAATCATTTAATATTAGTCAACTGTTTTACGATATAAATGTTAAATGGCCGACAACAATATCCAGTGATGCAAACTACTTGAATTTTTTTCTCTAATATGCCCATTTTGAGAGAGAGAGAGAGAGAGAGAGAGAGAGAGAGAGAGAGAGAGAGAGAGAGAGAGAGAGAGAGAGAGAGAGAGAGACAGACAGAGACAGAGAGAGAGAATTGCAAGAGTTTGTCTCTCTCTACAAACAATGAAGCAGAGTTTAGTTACTTAAAATACAGCAATTTTACCCCCTCATTGCTGAGATATATAAAATAGTGATTCAGTATTGATTAATAAAAGTCGCGTGGCAGCACTGACAAGAAGTTTATGAGCTTCTGAATGTGATCTCCGATCTCTGTGTGCAAGGGTTGTGTGTGCATTACTATAGAATGGGTTTAATACATTGACCTTGTCTCTCACACACACAGTGGTGTTCAGTATGGTCATACTGTATAGCTGTTGTTCAAGAAATGTTTGAACGTTGCGGGGGCCGACCCCTGCTCAGTACAAGTACAGTTCTACCAAACTTTTAATTGTTATAACCCAAAATTGAAATATATGTTGTTAAAAGTAGTCAGAATGTGAGTGTTTAAGGTGCTACGAGGACTAGTTTCTTTGTGTGCGATGTGCGGGTGTGGAGATGACCTCTGACCTTTAGGGTCTGCGTTAGGAAACAGGCGGTTCCAGGGCACTTGGCATCGGAGAGGAAGTGACAACAGGTAATTTCTCGCCTTTATGTTGATAATGCAGTTGAGATCCTCCTGAGAGGGGGAGCCCAAAACACCTACAGGACAGAGAAGAGAGACAAATTAAAATAATTAGATATTAAATTATGAAAATATAGACTAGGAGAACAAGAGAACAAAAAGGAAAAGCAAATGTGAAATCAGACACGCTCGTTTTTCCAGACGCTTGCAAAAAAGGCTTACCAAAACAAAAGTTAAGTCAGATTTTCAGGATGCGTCACCTTTAATATTTTTATGGAAAAATTGATGTTTTGCTAGAATGATTTAGATGGAGACTCCAAATTTATTGTGGATAATGTTGAGACTCTCCTCTACTTGTGTGCCACAACTTTTTACCATACTATTCTCAAGTCTTTTTACCATATCTTTCCGCTCATGTTTGCATTATTCAGTAGCTGTGATATATGCCAGTGTGAAGTAGAGTAGGAAAAACAGCCCATTTCATTTAAAACTATAAAACAACAATTGCCACAGTTGTAGAATATGGCACATTTAATAACCTAACTAGAAGATGCCAGGTTCTGTGGACTCTGAATTAAATAAATGCTTGTTCAGAGAATGAGAGAGATGGTACAACAATAACCCAGTGAACCAGGCTAATGATGCGCACCCGCAATCTAAATGAGGAAATAAGTTGAGTTATCAACAGGGAAACATCTGCTCGCACAAGCCAGACGGGTTCAAAGACATGCATGCTAATGGAAGAAAGTGTTACTACAGACACTGTCTCTTACGGAGCCATCGCTAGGTGATTAGTGGGAAAACACACGCAGCAGCTTGGACAAAATAAGGGTCAAAATCAACAGCATCTCTGACAGGAAACACTGAGTTTTTAACAGATGCAGCAGACGGAGAAAGGAAAAATAAAGAGAAGGGAAGCGACGACATCTGATGTGCTTCGGCTTGCAAGGGAAATGATGAATAAGCCTTTTTGGCGATAACAATCAAACGCTTATCTCAGTCTTACTATGAAAAACTGACCACAATGTATCGTGTTTCAGTCCTGAGATGGATGGTCTATGCAAAGCTTTTTAGCGTTCAATGTACATCAATTATTCAGCTGACTGAGTAAGCATGTTTTTTATTACAGATGAAAAAAAAATCTCATGTTTCTTTATAAGAAGAGCTTGATGTGCGTTTAGAGAATGTGGTGTTTAGTCTTCCTGATGTCCCATGTGATTTAAGTATTCACCTCAACTACAACAATCAACATGAAAAAGTTCAGATCTATCAGAATTAGCAAGGATTTCTGCAGGTTAAGTTAAGTTTATGACCTTTATGATACCAAATTAAAGCATATTTAACGAATGAACGCATGGAAAACGATGCAAGAAATCTTCTTACAGAGATTTTTTTTTTAAATGCAGTGAGATTAAAACAAGAACCAATATCTGCCAATGGACTCAGAAAAAAATAGACAATTAAAAGCAAAAACTCACATTATTTTGTTTAGCTCCTCAGATACAAGATTTCATATCTTAATTTTGCATCTCAAATGTATCTTGATTTAAGGACGTTCAGATATTTGTTTTAGAAAACAAAACAAAGGATGACAGAGGATATTCATTTTTTGCAGAGCATGCAACATTTAACGCCACAACTTAATGAATTTAAACTTTCTGCACCTATTAGGACATTTCTAACGCCTTAAATTGTGGAAGGGCGAATTAAGACTTTAAGACACAGAAACTCTGCTTTGGCATTTTTTTTTTGGGGGGGGGGGCTATTTTGGGGAATTGGAGGAAAAATGTAATTGCGATTTTTCTGATAAATGTTTTTAATATAGCTCCAGGTCTGCCATGCTTGTTTGTAGGGCTGCACAGTTTATTATTATATATCAATGACTTTATTTTAAAGCATTATAATTTCATTTTTACATTATAAAAAAAAAAAAAAACTATTAATAGTAATAACCATTTACAGTTGTGACGCCTGCATTCCTGCCTGCTGAGTGGTTTGGGTTATTTTTGTGTTTCAGTCCGAATGCAGATGGAGGACACCGGGGCCCGGAGTCTTTCCTCATCATAAAAGCTTCTCACCTTTCCCCTGTTTGGTGGTGTGTGTGAGGAGTTTATCTTGTGCACTTCACACTTTTGTGTTAATTGCTTGCAGGCACTTGTGTTCAATTATCATTTTGTTTGTCGAATAAATTGGTTTTATTTTGGTTAAATCCCCGCTTTCCTCTTTTTCGTCATAATCTTTGAGCCGGGTTATGACAGTGCAACTGTAAAATTACAAAACTAATACTGCTTCACTTTCAAATGTAAAACCATCGAGCTTTTATTTTGCTGGAAATGCAGGAGGCTTAAAGTATCTCCTTTGTTAGCAACAGGTTTATAAATGCTTCACATTACAAATCTGGTGAAATGCAGCGATGCAAGAAGTGTGTGGAGCAGTGGTTACGTGAGATGAGCTTCTCTGTGGCCCTGAAAACAGTTATCATGATCTTCTGTTGCTATTACTGGGCTCAAAAAAGGATGTAGTTGTTTTAAGCGCAACTACAAGCTACACCAATCAATGTAATCATTAGCATTCCTGTTCATCTCAATCATCTAAATTCTTCTCTCAGTATGTGTCCTGAAAGCTACACTCTTTCTTTATACAAACCACTGAGCTTTTTCACCTGAGCTGTAAATGTCATATGACTAAATCACACTATACTTCCAGGAAATGACATCATGACAAGGATGTCTGGCTGTTGGCACCACAAGAACATAAAGCCAAACCCTTCACTAGTGGCTGTAAGCTGTCATGTCTAAGGCTGCAGGCAGCGAAATATATAAAGTCCACAGGGTTGTTTACCTAAGATGTGGTTAAGCTGGTCCAGATAGTGTTTCCCAGGGAAGATGGGTCTATTCGAAAGCATCTCAGCCAGAATACAACCGACCGACCATATATCAATGGATTTAGTGTAACCCTGCGAGAGAGAGAGGCAGATACATGAAGAGATTGTTCATTGATACAGTATACCTGCCAACATTTACGTTACATTTTTGTCATGCATTTTTTTGGTATTGGAATTTTCTGGGTGATGGTAAATTAATGAAGAAAATTACTTACTGGAAGTAAATTAAAACAGAGCTAAAAACTAAAATAAAACAAAAAAAAATACAATGGCCAATAACAAACTGCTGACTGAAGGTCGCATAGAGCAACCTAACACACTCAAGACAATAATGAAATTACTCGACTCCAGGATTAGACTTAATCTATGTTTGAATGATCAGGCCAACAAACTTTGAAAGATCAGGCCGGACTGATTCCTCACCTTAGAATTGAGCATAATCTCTGGTGCGCGGTACCAACGTGTGGCTACATACTCCGTCAGGAAGCCAGTATGGTCATGGTCTGGATCAGCCACCCGGGCGAGCCCAAAATCACAGATCTGTGAAAAAAACAAAAACAGAAGTTACTGAGATTTGTGAGTATCCAGCAGTGTCCAATATGAGTCTGCCATACTTTGCTTTAAAGTGGTCATCGGATGCCCATTTTCCAAAAGTTGATATGATTCTTTAGGGTCTTAATGAAAAATCTGTAATGTAGTTTGGTTAAAATTTCTCAATGGTAGTGTAAAAAAACACCTTTTTTACCCTGCCGTTTTGAAGCATTTTCCTTTAAATGCAAATGAGCTCTGCTTACTCCGCTGCTCTCTGAGGGACCGTTTACTTTAGCCGCATGTCTTGAGGTGTGGCAACCGCAGTATAAGCGGAATAATTGACTCTGAGCTGCTGAATTATTATAAATAAATCACACTGAAGGTGGTGATGCGGCCACTACGCGAAGCGGAGTAACTTGATAATATTTTAAGTATTTGAGAGGTTGCAAAAACAAATTATCACCGTCAAATATTCCTTACTTATAGTAGCTATTTTGTGGCATTGTGTGTGTTGTTTTTAAGAAAATGTCAATAAAGAGATTAAAAAAATAACTATACAGCTTTAAAAACAACAAAAACTAATAAAAATGCCAAAAACGACTTTAAATGATTGCACTCTTATTCTCTGCACTCCATTTGGCTGACTAGCTAAACAAGCCGTTTTGTAAAATGAAATAAGTTTATATTTGTGAAACTTCCAGAAAATACATTAGTAAAATGGAAGTTATGTGCTTTTTGTAAATCCGACAGGTCAAGCATTCTGAAAACATTGTTTTTCAATTCCATATGGTGACACAGAAATGACACACTTCACCTTAAATGGGTTTAAAATGGCATGACACAGTATACTTCACACCTTGAGGTCGCAAGTAGTGTTGAGCAACAGGTTAGATGGTTTCAGGTCTCTGTGGAGAACGTTTGCTGAGTGGATGTACTTCAGGCCGCGCAAGATCTGGTACAGGAAGTAACAGATGTGGTCATTGCTCAAGTGCTGTGTCTTCAACAGCTTGTACAAGTCCGTCTCCATCAGATCCTGTACAATGTAGCTACAGTTCGTCAACGTCAAGGTCAAACACAAAGCATGGGGTTAAGAAAACAGAAATCATGTAAGAACTGACAAAAGCTTGTTGAAGTTCATGCTACCTTCAAATACTTAAGATATTTGACAGTTAAGATATTTATAATCTCAAAAGCACAAAACTGAATAGCCCGAATTAATAATCAAATAGTTCACAAGTGCTATGCCTACTAGCGATCACAAGTAGTAAATATTTGTTTTGGTAGGTTGACAAAAAAATTCAAAACTAACAGCCACAAAAAATGTTCTGTATTAACTTCAGTAGAACAAAAACTGTGGCCTTTTAAGATCTTATGTTTCTACTCCCTTTAACCACAGCACTGGCATGACGCTAAACACATTAGAGCAACACCGCGATTAGATCATACAAAACTATTCTCACTATCCACATTCCACACACACGCCTACTGACTATTGATTTCGGACCTAAAATTAACTCTTTACTACAGATGTTTGCATAGTCTCAGCCTACACAGTTGGAAAAGAGCATTGTGCCAGAGGCCGCATTTTCAACCTGAACATGAATATTTAGAAAGCGGAACTGAAAAATTGAATGAATTTGAATTTAAAGACGCCTTAATACGGTTAAAAGACGGTTTGTCTCCCTTTTTGCTTTAATGGCAAGACACAAACTAACATAGATAAAACCTGACCATGTGCTCCAGCATGAAAAAAAAAACATCTTTAGCTTCAATGGAAGAACATCTGACCTTCTGTACAAAGAAGCCACAAGATCAATGTAACTAATGTACCTACGTAACTAAAACATGGTACAGAATTACAAATAATTTTTGATTTTTCAAAATCCTACATTTAATTCCAGGCTAAAATATAAAATACAAATAAAGGATACACGTCTTTCATCGGGTCGATGGTGGGCGTGCGGATGATGTCGTTGATGGTGATGATGTTCTCGTGCTTGAAGCGGAGCAGGATTTTAATCTCACGGAGTGTGCGCTGACAGTACGTCTGGTGCTCAAACGGACTGATTTTCTTTATCGCCACACGCACTTTATTATCACGATCATTCGCCGAGCTGAAAAAGAGATAGCAAAAAAACCATCAGATCAAACAACAGTTTTTTTCTGGATTACGAAACACTGTCATGTAGCTTTGACATTTTCATCCATTATTCAAAATAAAAAAGGAAAAAAAAAATCACACAAATAATATCAAATGTATACCAACTGACACAGATATCAAGTACACGATATAAGAAGTTTAATACAATGTGAATGCAGATGGGCCTTTAAAAAACTGCTTTCAAACACTTCTCTCATAGAAATATATAATTTGGAAAAACTGACATTCAAGCTGAGATTACAAGGCGATACTTTTGAAAGGCACTGGTGAAAATGGACTATAAGTGTATAAGTCAAAGCAGAAGGAAGAGCTAGATAGTATGCTTGTGAATAAGGGGAATAGGTATATACACCTATGTAAGCATACAGGTGCATCTCAACAAATTAGAATGTTGTGGAAAAGTTCATTTATTTCAGTAATTCAACTCAAATTGTGAAACTTGTGTATTAAATAAATTCAATGCAAACAGACTGAAGTAGTTTAAGTCTATAGTTCTTTTAATTGTGATGATTTTGGCTCACATTTAACAAAAACCCACCAATTCACTTTCTCAACAAATTAAAATACTTCATAAGACCAATAAAACATTATTTTTTTAGTGAATTGTTGGCCTTTTGGAAAGTATGTTCATTTACTGTATATGTACTCAATATGCATGTATATGCAAAAGGAGCATATACATCAGTAAATTAACATACTTTCCAGAAGGCCAATAATTATCTATCTTATCTATCAGCTCTTAAAGTAATAGCAGCCAAATAAACTACAGTAATGTCTGTTAAAGAACAAACAAAGAACAAAAGGAATTCAATAACTTTTTTAGCTTAAAGGATTCATCTTTATTTAAAATGTAGTGTTTGATAACTTTATGGTTAGGCTAAATATTAGAGAAAAAGTCACAAAAAAGATGCCATTAAACAAATGTAAAAAAATATATACTATATGTTGTTTCCACATTAATTTGAAGATTGAATGTGAAATTGTTGCAATATAAAAGTATATTTAAAAACTTTAATGTTAGGTGGTTAGCCATTAGTTTAAACCATTATACCATTAAATATGTATGTACAGTCATGGTCAAAAATATCGGCACCCTTGCAAATCTATCAGAAAATGCAACCCTTCTCTCAAAAAAATTGTTGCAGCTGCAAATGTTTTGGTTCTTACATGTAATACAATACAATACAAAAAAAACTGAAGAAAAGTCAAATCTGATACAATTTCACACAGAACCCAATTAACTTAATATTATTGGCACCCTTAACTTAATATTTGGTAGCACCCCCTTCTGAAAAAATAACTGAAATAAATCGCTTCCTGTAACTATGAACTTAGTTTCTTAAGGTGCGTTCACACCAGACGCGAATTAATCGCACTATTCGCGCGAAGTTGGACGCTTGAACATTTTGAGTTTACTCGTGCCATTCGCGTTAGAAATTTGTGCATTCACGCGTGAAATTCACTACACAACAGACGTGAATTCGCGTCACGGGAGGGGCTTCTGCCAGGTAGCTCCAGTCTCGTTGCAAAATGTATTCCTATTTTTGTAAAAGTATGAAGATGTATATACAGCTCCGGGTACCCACATACAATCACAATAAATTTGTCCTCCATTGTTGTTTGGGATTTTCTGCCTCCGCTCGTAATGACGTCACTGCTAGAGCAAGCTCCTGATTGGTTAACGATTGGTTCAGATTGTTCAACTCGCGCGAATCGCGAAAAAAAAAAAAAAAAACGCTCAATTCGCACCATTCGCGCGAATACCGCCTCAGGATTGTCTTTCGCGTCTTTGCATTGACTTAACATGTAAATCTTTTGCGTCATTCGCATCTGGTGCGAACGCACCTTTACACCTCTCTACTGGAATTTTGGACCACTCTTTTGCAAACTGCTCCAGGTCATTCAGATTTGAAAGATGCCTTCTCCCAACGGTGTTTTTAGATCTCTCCACACGTGTTCTACGGGATTCAGATCTGGACTTATTACTGGCCATTTCAGAACTCTCCAGCACTTTGTTTGAAACCATTTCTGAGTGCTTTTTGAAGTGTGTTTTGGGTTATTGTGCTGCTGGAAGACCCATGACCTCTGATGGAGACGCAGCTCTCTGACACTGGCCACTATGTTGCGCCTTAAATTCTTTGGTAATCATCAGATTTCATGATACCGTTCACACAGTCAAGGTATCAGTACCAGAAGCAGCAAAGCAACCCCAACAGTTGCTAAATAGTGCCATGATATCCTTTACAAAAAAGCTCTATCTTTGTCTCATTTGCCCACGGTACGTACTCCCAGAAGGATTGTGGTTGTCACATAAGTTTAGGCAAACTCCAGTCTTGCTTTTTTATGCCTATGTGTCAGCAGTGGTGTACTCCTGGGTCTCCTACCATTGCATCCCTTTTCATTCAGATGGCAACGGATAGTGTGAGCTGACACTGTTGTACCCTGTCTCTGCAGATCAGCTTGAATTTGTTTGAAAGTAAACTGGGTTTTTTTATCCACCATTCGAACAATCCTTCGTTGTAATTCTTCATAAATTTTGCTCTTCCGTCCACATCCAGGGAGGTTAGCTACAGTGCCGTGGGCTGTAAACCTCTTGCGCACAGTGGACACAGGAACATTAAGATCTCTGGAGATGGACTTGTAGCCTTGAGATTGTCCGTGTTTTTCCACAATTTGTTCTCTCAAATCCACAGAAAACTCTTTAAACTCCAGTATTTTCTCCATGCTCTGTGTGACACACACAAAGTTTGAGTCAGTTGCAACCAGTTTTAACTGGTTGCAACTGTGATAACTATATTGCCCACACCTGTTACTTGCCACAGGTGTGTCTAAATACAAATTACAGGAGCATCACATGCTTGAAAAGCAATTATTTTCTTACAATTTTGACAAGGTGCCAATCATTTTGAGTTCTGTGTGAAATTGGATCAAGTTTGACTTTCTTCAGTTTTTTATGTTGTTGCAGTGCAAATAAAAACAATAAACATTTGCAATTGAAAGAATTCTGAGAGAAGTGTTGCATTTTCTGACAAAATTGCAAGGGTGCCAATATTTTTGGCCATGACTGTATGGGACTGATCTATATAGCAACATACTGTAATCAGTTTGATGTTTTTTAAAAGGGTGGTGGTGGAAATTATGCTTGGACTAATAAAGAAAAATCACTTTAGGCAAAAAAATTAAATGTATTAAGAGTAGTTTCACTTTTAGTTTAATCAGATTTCATCTTTAAAAATGTACAGCTATGTTAATGACTCATTTTTAATATTTGAGAAATGGCAAAAACAAAAGCATGCAAAAAAATAAAATTAAAAAAGTTCACAAAAAGTGAAATAAATCAACCAACCCATCAAACATAAAAAGCACCTGCAATTGAAGAAACAGTCTCTTTATCATAACTTAAACCATGTAAAAAAAACTGTTATATTTAATATTAGTTAATATTTTAAGTATTTGAGAGGTTGCAAAAACAAATAGTTAAAACCATTCCAAGGCAGTTTTAAAGTGAACTTCATTATTTATATATATATATACACACACACACACATATGTGCTGTCAAAGTTAATGCATTGAATTAAATTAATTTTAAAATGGCACTAATTTTATTAACGCGCCATTAATGCAGCGCGTATTTTCTGTCTGACCCGTGGAACAACCCGTAGTTGGAGAAATGGAAAATGAATGGTGTTGCCAACTTAGCAACATTGCTGACTTTTTAAAGCAATCTCTGAGAATAGCCGGTACTACAGCGTGAGCGCTAGGTCTTGCTGTCCACTCCCAGCATGCGCACACACCGCTCTCTCTCTCTGTGCGTCAGCTCGGTTCAGCGCGCGGCAGGCAGCTGAGGAGCAGCACTTTCAGCTAAACACAGATATTATATTGCTTCTCTAGT
This sequence comes from Oxygymnocypris stewartii, assembly GCA_003573665.1. Taxonomy (NCBI): domain Eukaryota; kingdom Metazoa; phylum Chordata; class Actinopteri; order Cypriniformes; family Cyprinidae; genus Oxygymnocypris; species Oxygymnocypris stewartii. The sequence goes on from QVTF01024376.1 coordinate 292,696, forward strand.
TTTATATGATGCAAGTATAGCCAAAATCACAGCACTGATATTCTCTTTATCTTATGTGTATTTGATTTCATCGGACGATGGCTCGATTATCAGGATTTTTGTTCGGATTAACATCTTGGAAGGGAGAGCCGGTTATGTAGACTAGTCTTAATGGGTCGCGTTTCAAAAACTATTTCATATTCATCCCATTGTCTGTCAACAGAAACAGTAAAATATATCAATGACATTTTTTTTTTGAGAATTTAGCTGCATCAAAATTAGGGCTGAATGATTAATTGCATTTGAGATAATATTGCGATATGAAAAAACGTGTTTTTTCAACCGCAGAGGGTGCGCTTACACTGTCACGTGACACGCGAGAGTTATGGGCGTGTTCGACTTTAAGCGGCACTGCATAGAATGGTCAGTGTGTGATATCAAAGTAACGCGAGAGCCATTCGAAAGCATAGGAACCATCTGCTCTCTTATCGCTCTTGCAGTACTTTGATGTCATACACTGACTATTATGCGCTGCGCCGCTTAAAGTCGAATGCGGCTATTGTATGACGATCGTATGACATCAAAGTATGGCGAGAGAAAGCATAAGGAAACATCCGCTCTCGCAATACTTTGACACACACACCGATCTGTCTAGCAGCGCTGCTTCAAGTCCAACACATCTAAGCAGTCTTCAGAGCAAGCATCAAGTTGGCACACTGCTACGTTGCCAAGTCTGCAGTTTGCCGCGGGTTGTTTTCATCTCCGCGGGTCTTTCATAGCATGTGGAATGGACGTGCTACATGTAAACGATATGCTTTGTTATATTTTCCTGTCAAAATAATGGAGTTCCTTTGGAATACTTCAGCTTTTAAGAACTGCCGGTTTCTCCTGAAGTGGGTGAAGCCATGCTTGACTTTAAGCAAGACACACTTGTCTTTGTACTCCTCACCTGGTTGCCGCCACACACGCTTGACACCATCTAAACCAAATAAGTTTACTTGGTCTCATCAGACACAGGACATGGTTTCAGTAATCCATGTCCTTAGTCTGCTTGTCTTCAACAAACTGTTTGCGGGCATCATCTTTAGAAGAGGCTTCCTTCTGGGATGACAGCCATGCAGACCAATTTGATGCAGTGTGCGGCGTATGGTCTGAGCACTGACAGGCTGACCCCCCACCCCTTCAACCTCTGCAGCAATGCTGGCAGTACTCATACGCCTATTTCCCAAACACAACCTCTGGAAATGACGCCAAGTACGTGCACTCAACTTCTTTGGTTGACCATGGAGTGTCAGGGTCTTGGCAAACTTCTTATAGTCTATGCCCTCTTTATGTAGAGCAACAATTATTTTTTTCAGATCCTCAGAGAGTTCTTTGCTATGAGGTGCCATGTTGAACTTCCAGTGACAAGTATGAGAGGAGTAAGAGGGATAATACCAAATTTAACACACCTCCTCCCCATTTGCACCTGAGACCTTGTAACACCAACAAGTCACATGACACCGGTGAGAGAAAATGGCTAATTGGGCTTAATTAAAGCATTTTCACTTAGGGGTGTACTCACTTTTGTGACAGCAGTTTAAACATTAATGGCTGTGTGTGTTGAGTTATTTTGAGGGGACAGCAAATTTACATAATTATACAAGCTCGACACACTACTCTTTGTAGCAAAGTGTCATTTCTTCAGTGTTGTAACAAGAAAATTTATAATACAATATTTACAAAAATGTGAGGGGTGTACTCACTTCTGTGAGATACATATAGATTTAAAAAAAAACATCAAAAATAACCTTTTTTTCTAATCACCTCTAACCTTTTGCTTGGACGTTTCTAAAGCTAATCTGTGCCACTCTTGAGGATGATGAATACAAAGAACTTGACAGATACAATCTCATCTGACCGTAACCATGAGCGGAACTCAGCACTGCTGACTAATGCCAAATCTGTGTCAGGTGCACCAATAATGCAGCATCTGCACCATTTTCTCTCGCGCAGCAGAAACATGGTCACAAAGCAGGTCACAATTTATGACAAGCTTTTCTGTTGATGCATTATTTAAATTTGTGCAACTTGATAAGTACAAGTTCACGGATCAAGCACCTTGCACAAAACACCGTAAAGGGCAAAAAATTTGAGAAATTACGCAGAGATGAAGAAAGACCATGAAGGTGAGAGGAGAGCGAGAAGCATAGATGGAGGGACACAGAAAAACAGCAGGAAAAAAGGAGAGAGAGAGACATGGTTTCCACAGAGACGGACAGGCGAGACTTTGCGGTTAAGAGTTATGCAACAGGCTGTTGCCATGGTAATGTGAAGGAGGGGGGCGGAGACAGGCTGAACGTTGGTAGGGAATTTACACAATGCTCTGACAATGCCAGATACCCTCAGTGCGAAAGAGGGAGGAAAAAGATGCTCCAATGGCGTACCGTCATGTCCCAAATAATAAAGATGTCTATAAATAAAGCTGGGGCTGCATGATAATGGAAGGGAATGAATGCTGCATCTGAACATCCTGAAGACTGAAAATCGGCACAGTAACAAGCACGAACTAACGTAAAACACCAAAAAAAATCCCTACTTTAGTTTTGCTTGTGTGTAAACCCGCAGCGTGGCATGTGAAAATCGAATAATAGGGCAAAGAAATCCACTCAAACAAGGCTTCTGCACAGCCCTTTAAACTTATGAAGACCATGATTTGGGTAAAGCTCATGAATCATGTCAAAAATATGTTTAGGTTTAAAACAAATTAAAATAAAATAAAAGATGAAAAACAAAACAAAATAAATGAGTTGAACATTAGACTTTAAAATGTTTTGCATCATGACTTAATATTAGGAAAATGTCTTCACTCCAAACCTTTTTTTAATAGGTTTATATTTTATTGAAATAAAATGTGCAAACAATAAGTACAACACGTATTAAAATGCATTAATATTTCATAAAAATAAAAAATAAATCACATAGATGTATAGGTGACATTATTTACATTAAGAACATGCTTAAAAACAAAACAATAATAAATGATCTAATTAAAATATGCAGACCATTCATATTATTTGCATTGTGACATTTCATGACTATTAAGTACATTTATTCACCCAAAATTCTCATTAGTATAACAGGTCTAAGTTTTTTTATGCATATTTTATCAAAATTTATGTTCCAAGCGATCCGTACCGTTCCAAAACGTGACGTGTAAACTCTACTGATCACTGATTGGCCGGAGAAAATCGTCATTACTGCGTCACTGAACATGCGACACGAGACCCAACATAGGCCCTGTCCCAAATGGAACACTTCATGTGCACTTGCGGTCTTAAGGACTTACAATGGCCGCCGCGTGCGCGTGTCCGTTAAGTCCACGAGACCGTAGGGTGTCCCATTCCTCATTTTCATTCAAAACTGAAACCAAGCCATTCACACAGAACCCATATTTATTGCATTTTCTAGAGGGACATCTAACGGTTATCATCGTTGCACTCACGTCTCACAAAAGAGAGCCAAAAGCCATGTAAAATTCATGTAAGTTCAAAAAATATGTAATTACTAGATTAAGAAATTATCTTGTTACCGAACGTGCATATTAACAGCGCAAACATGAACCTTGTGATCATATGATTAAATGTTAATAGTATCATCAATAATGAATCTTTGAGTTTAAAGCGGCTCTGACAGAAAGGCTGCGTGCGCCCTGACAGAAACTCGCTGTTTTGAGCCATGTGCTCTTTTCCTAAATGTTTAGCTTACATTTCACAGGTATATTCTCCATCTGTAAAGGTTAGACAGCCATGGAAATATTTCCATCTTGTGATTCTCCGCTAAACTCCCACAGTCTTGGTTCTCAACACGTGCCAAAAACAGACCGAGCTCAATGAAATAGGAGCGCAATAACGCTGACTAAAATATTCATTTTGCTGAACATGTTTGTAATTGTAGTTGAACATTTTAAACCTACAAGTAAGTGTATTTGTATGATAGCACTAACTGTAAAGTGACTGTAATGGGGTAATCAAAATAGCCTTTTTTCTCAATTAGCCTAGTCTGTGCTTTTTTCATTTTTCATTTTTTTGTTTAGTAAATTTAACTCCGCTTTAAAAGCATTATTTTTGTTTTTATATCGCATTGTTACAATGTTAGAATGTAATGTGATTGTAACCCTTTTTGCACATTATATATGCCTACATTGTTACATTCACTTTATTTATCGGTTTAATCCAAATACAAAATACAGAGATATGTACCGTATACCGCAAATCAGCCAAAACATACAGAGTTACGAATTTTTGCTCATATTGCCCAGTCCTACTTCGAAGAAACGTGCATTTAGTAATATTTAGCTCGATGCGCCCTCTTGTGGCCTCAGGAGAAAAGGCAAAATATTTTTTTTTCCTAACTGAATTTATGCCTTTTAAATTGGAATTTAATTCAAGTTGATAATATTTTTTTTTTAAATTATAATGCTATTTTTCAACCAATTTGACAGCCCTACTATCAATATCAAACTAATACAAGCCTAAAAATAGAGGGGGAAAAAAACAACCTCACTGAAGATAAATAAACAGTCAGTGATAAAATAAGGATAAGAAACTAATTGTAAACAATAGGACAACAAACTACAATAAATAAGAAATGCTACATTGTGTAAATTAATTAGTCTTCACTATGATAGATATAATTAACACGTGTATTATGTATAGATTCTATACATATTATAAATCATTATTATTGTTATTTATTCTCATTAACGTTACAAAAGTGATTTAGTCAAGAGCAGTGAGAGATTTAGCAGTGTGTTATGATTAACATGAATGAATATTGGACAGCTTCCCCTTTAAGAACGAAGTCCGGATCTAATACACTGTTACATTGCGTTCTCTCTTTCTGCCGTTTACTCGATCTTAAGACCTAAATCGCTGTGTTTATGAGGATACTTGCAAAGACGGGGATTCAGATGCATATAAGTGTTCATGTAATTGTTCAAAGTCGGCAAAAAAGAAAAAGCCCACTCCTCGCACACAGAAAGAGACGGCGCACGCATATAGGTCTGTTGTTTGTGTTTCAACGGCTTAAAATCGGTTGTTTTAAAACTTCGTGACCACGCTACAGATGTAGTCCTTCGTTTAGGAACGAGCTCCTGGTTTTGTCCTGGCTGGTCGTTCTGTCTCTCCTTCACGCCCCGTGGTGGGCGGCGTATAAAGATCACAGTCACTCAAATGATGAAAAGGTATTACCGTAATCGACTGGTGTGACACCACAAAATAAACGATAGAACATATGAAACGATAGACTTATTATTTCGTCCATCCGATATATATCGTCATATCGCACAGCCCTAATCTAGCCTAGTCAATACAAAAACATTACATTTATCCATTCATAATTAATTAACCAATTTAACGTTAACGGATCGCCAGGCAGGCCTACAGCAGTTACAGACAGACACATTTAACGGTGTCCTGTATGGACAGATGTTTCCCAGCTAACAGTTAGGCTATCCATTTTCACCTGTACAAGTGAACAACACTGAGCATTGGCAGCTAATGAGGCGCACAGGCGTGACATCACCATCACTCTTCGACTGATTGGCTGAGGAGGAGCTGTCAATCAAGAACTAGTGGACTAATGATGACGCTTAAACCTGCCCTGATTTACATGAAGCTAGCCGCAACATTTGGAAAAGCGCAAAATGTGACAACTAGCGTGAAGGGAGAACAGTAAATAAAAATATGAGCAGACAATGTCTGAATACAGAAAAAACAGAAATATAAACAAGGAAAATTAGATTTTGTGCTTAAGTCAGATAATTTTGCATTCATATTTAAAATGTGTGCAATATGATTATAAATGCATTTAAAGTTGATTCATACTTATTTCTAAAACCGCGTACATTTTCTATCAGTGACCATTTTTTGCTATTCAGAAAATGTTAGCTTTCGTTTTTTACATTTGTGCAATATATTTTAACTTGCCTTTTTTTATTTTATTTTCACTCTTATAATTATTTTCATTTGTGACTGCAATACTTCAGGCGGGAATCTGCTCCGATAAAATACCACATAATGTAATTTTTTATTTATTTAAGAGTAATGAGATTGAGATTATTTGCATTAAAGTAATGACAACTGATACAAAGTGAACAAATAATTAATATCAATGAAAATAAAATTGTTAATAATTAAATAAACATGTAGACCATTGAAAGAATTTACATTATGACAATTTCATGACTATTTTGCACATTTCATCACCTGAATTTCTCTTTACCATAACAGGTCCAGAAGTTATTTTTGACCATATTTTATTAAAATCATCATGCATTAAAAAGGAAAATATTAAAATGCATAACAGTCATGTTACAGTAATGAGAAAGAGATAACTTGCATTATGCATCTGAACCATTTTCTCTTGCACAGCTACATTAAATAATACAATTAAGATCAATTGCATTGCATTCATGTAAAATGGAAATGAATGTACTTAAGTGTCATAAGAATAACGTCTTAATGCAAAAAAAAAGAAATCTTTCATTTGACATTGGGTTGAATCAGAACCCAGTCATGTTCTTGGTTTTGAAAGATTACCCCATTTAGATGTGTTATGCAATCTGGCATTATATGTGTTTGACATGTCTATTTGTGCATTCACAAGATCCATTTTAGAAGGCGTCTCATGCTTAAAGAAAACAGAGATGCTTCCATTTCAATGCACCTTCTGAGGGTGAAGGCACTTCTTAGACTCGTGGAAATGGGGCCGGGACACCACAAGGTTGGATAATCCTTTCCTTTCTGTTCCTAACCCAGAACGCCCGCACATTTACAGCTGTGACCGTAAAAAGCTTTTCATATTCTCAAGAACTAGGTTGAACGGTTTCACCATTCTGAACAAGTGGATCACACAGGCCTTACTTCACAAAACTAGCCGTTTAGAAATGCGAGGAGCGCAAAAGTAAAAGACGACACTAGGGTTGCCAGAGTGTTAATAAGACATTGCTAAGGGGTTACGATAACAATAAATGTTATTCGTACAAACCACCATGAATTGCAACGACTGTAAAACAGTGCTTTTCCACCCTCAAATGGGTATGTTCTTGCAAAAACTACCAACCATGCAAATAAAAATAATCCAGCACTCTGGCTTTCCTCTGATTCCTTCTCTCCCTCTGCTCCTTCTGACACTCCTCCCAGTCAGGCTGGTTTGTGTGACGGCGGATTGACGTCCTTGGCAGAAGGGTTGCTATGGAGACTGGCACCGTGGCAGAGTTTGGCATGGCCCAGGCAGTATAGCCACACACAGTCTGCGCTCAAACAGTGTGTGTGTGTGTGTGTGTGTGTGTGTGTTTAAGTAAGCGCAGGCATGTGTGAGCATGTACATGTATATGTGCACACAAGATCTTGAGGGTGCATAAAAGAAAGTGTAATTATCTGACTACTAGATCCCTAACTGCATGTACATCTATCAAACCCTGGAGCAAATCAGGCTTCAAGATTTCCCACAATGCCTTGTATTGACATGTTCATTACTTATTTCTCTGGTAACCACAGACAATCATATAAAACATCGGCAATATCAGGGAATGTTTTGTACATCTGAATGGGAAACATAGCTTTTATCATTTGTATTGATTATTTAGTATTTCATTTTTTTTTTTTTTTTTTGCCAAGGTAACATTTCTCAATTTCATTTAGGTTAACTTGATGCATTAAAATATCTAAAACTGAAATAAACTATGTAAATTGGAGGGAAAAAGCGGGGGAAATGCACAACAAAAATTACTAAAACTTTAAAATTGAATTAAACAAAAATATATACAAATTAAAAAAAATGAAACCATTTTTATGATTGTATCTCAATACTAAAATAGCACTGCCACAAACTATCAATAGGCAAAACTGATTAATATTATAAACTGGTAACAACAACAAAGTAGGCTACTGAAAAAATACAGTTACGGTTAAGACAAGAAAGCACATAATGTAATATAATATACAATTATAATGATGGCAGATCAAGAACAAAGTGCTCCTGAATATTTTTTTAAAGTCATAAAAATATTCCCTATAAAATTGCTAGCTATGAAAATCAGAAACACAGGAAATTCACAAATAGACTCCATTTCCTGAACTCAAGCTCAAGTGGACAAACAGTCATTATCCTAATTATTAATGTAATTTGAACAATAATGAAGAGGTGCTATTTGCAACGAGGGCACACAAGATCTCAATTTACTCCAGCTATAGATACATGTATCTGAATGAATGAGTCAACCTGCTAAAGCAAACAGCCATAGAGAGATAAGCCTTTACACCAGACCCGTCGTGGTGTGACGCATTTAATAGTCGCGCTACAGGAAACTCTTACCCTCAAACAACGCAGGAAAATTAGTAGAATTACCTAATAAGCAGAATAACTGGAGTTAAATTACTAAAAGCATAATATAGCTATTAGTAACATTTTGGAAAAGCATAAAAGTTCTGTTATGCGTGTTCAACATTTATGGTTTTAAAATAGTGGCATTAGCACCACAGACAATTACATAACAAACAAGATATATCAGTGAATAATCTGTACATCTGAATGGGGCACTCCTTGCTTTTACGATTCGTATGGAGATATGGTGATCACCTGACCAAACCGTAAAAAAGAAGTGTTAACAGCAGTATGAATTAACTCATGGCAATATTTCATGGTAATCAGTTAACCTAGCTGCTAGTTTTTATTTGACGTTTTATTCCACTTTATTATCATAAGGTTACTGAAAAGAAGAAAATAAACTTTTAGATATCAATATGCATATGTGATGGCATTGTTTATGATCCTCTTATATCTCGTTTGAAGGCATCTTCAGTAAAACAGCTCCATATTTAATGAAGCACATATTTATTTAATACCATCTCAGCATCTTCAGCTATTTTCATGGCATAAAAACATTTAAAAATACAAGTATAACAAATACAATAAAACCAGCAAACAAACAAACTAGTTATATTACACAAGATTATTTACATTAACATATGATAAAAATTATGAAGCACATTAAAGACCCGAACTTTAAAAGATGCGACCTGTTTTCCAAAATATGGAATTTTGTTGCGCCATTGATTTCAAAACAGACATTTAACAAATCATAAATGTGAACTAAAGGCAAAAAACAGCAATAGCTTTCAGATAAAACCATAGAAATTTTAACTGAAATTTAAAAAATGTTTTCTTGAGCAGCAAATGAATACATCAGAGTGATTTCTGAAAGATCATGTGACACTGAAGACTGGAACAATGGCTATGTTTAAGAGATAATCGGTAACACATTAATAACAAAAAGGTTTTCATTTGTTAACATTGGTAACTACATTAGCTAAACTGAACTAACAACACTTCTATCTACAGAATTTATGTTAGTCAACATTTACATTTTTTGATCCTCCTAACATCCAAGACGTAGAGGAGTTTGTTTCTTCATTGGAACAGATTTGGATAAATTTAGCATTACTTCACTTGCTCACAAATGGATCATCTGAATGGGTGCCGTCAGAATGAGAGTTCAAACAGCTGATAAAAACATAAGAACAATCTACAAGAAATCCACACGTCTCCAGTCCATCAATTAACATCTTTTGAAGTGAAAAGCTTTGCAATTCTAAGACACAAATCCATTATTGATTTGTTTTCACTCCAAACAATTGTTTCAAGCTAAAAAGTCCTCTCAATAATATTGCTTTCTCCAGTGGGAAAGTCACCTTGTCTGAACCAGGAGAGAACTATGCCGAGATCAAGCACCGTTTACAAGTGAAAACATCTCAAACCATTTCTAAAAAAAAAAATTATAATAAATAAAGCCTATGACTTTTTCACTGGAAGAAGTGTTATTATAGACCAGAAGCTATGTTTATAGTAAAAATGCCTCAATGACGGATGTTTCTTAAAAATATGCAGCTTTTCAATTCACAAAAATGTTAACTGATGGACTGGAGTGGTGTGAATTACTTGTAGATTGCATGTTTTTATCAGCTGTTTGGACTCTCATTCTGACGGCACCCATTCACTGCAGAGGATCCATTCGTGAATAAGTGATAATGATATAATGCTAAATAAATATTAGTAAATATTTTTGGTGAACAATTACTTTAATGGACTGTGACACAACATGAACAAACTATCAATCAGCTATTTTTATTTTATTGACTAACATTAACAAACACAAGTAAATGCTATACAATAATATATTGCTCATTGTTAGTACATGTTAGCTAACGCATTAACTAATGTCCACAAATGAGACCTTATTGTAAAGTGTTACCAGTTAATTACCAGATGTGAAAGGCACAAACAGCATGTTTGGTAGTCTAAAGTAGGTGAAATTTACTTTCACAAATTAAATTAAAACAGAAACCACCCAATTAGCAGATGGATGATTATGACATTAGTGAAAGCAGTTTGGAGAAAACCAAGAAAAAAAACTGAATTAAGTCCGAACTGAAATTGAAGTTAGAGCATTATGTTCTGTACAGAACAGAAGATGATGTTTGAAATGAAAACAATGTTTTATCCAAAGTAGCTATTAAAACAGTTTAATTCACTTACCGACAAAAATCCAAATAAAACAGCTGATATAATTAGCAACAGCTCAGCTACGAGTTCCAATTTTCCCACAAATATATGCATGCTACGTTAAGTAATTAAGAGACAAATTCACTTTTGCTTCAGCATTAGGACCACAGCTCTGAGACAAACTTGAAGTACAGAGGCAGGGTCATGCCCTCCAGAGTGAACACTAAGAGGAACTGTAACTGGTAGTCCTGCAGCATTCCTTCTCGTGGTTTAGAGACGCTGCCCACAGTGCCACTTCTGCAACAACACACCACATCAGTGTTGCAAAACTTTTCAGAACTAAACCGGCAAGTTACAACACATTGTCACTACACTACCAAGTCAAAGTAACACATACAATCTCTGTAAATTTCAGAATCATTGATGCATGAAGACCAACTGCTGACAAATCTTATGAATCAACTGAACACCAACTAATAAATGCATCCGATCAGGGTCAGGTGAGCTGAAAAGCAATTAAAAAGACATTTGTTTGAAAAACTACAGTGACTTTTCATTTCTCTGGTAACCACAGAGAAGAGCATAAAACATATCAGTAAATATTTTTTACATCTGAATGGGGCACTTTAAAACAATAATTGCTTTAAATGTCTAATACTAGGAATATATGGCCTAGCACAAGCTCAATCAAATGATTTGTTGATACTTTGAGACTGGTAATATTCCATAACCTTTTAATGGACATTGTTTAAGCATGCAAACATTATGCCAATTTGTAATTGGAAGTCATATCCTCAATCTGCAAGTGTGACATCATGCGTTTAATATCCAGATTATATTTAACATCTTGTTCATTTATACGCAAAACACTAAAAGCTGTATTTAAGCCTCTAGAATACAGCTTAATTACACTTGCCATGTGAATCTCCAGCGGACGTCAGTCACCTCCAGTAATTAGACACCGTTATACAATGGGAGCAAGCGCTTGTTACGGGAATCACCGCTTCAGTGCGGCAGAACAACAAAATGGACTGCAGCCTTTCGCCTCACTTTCTCCATTCCTAAATCCACTTACCCACCCCTTCCATTTCCTGCCCCCTCTTCGCTCATTCACTCGCTCTGGTTTAAAACTGAAACCCTGTTCCCGACCTCCCTCAGTAACACAGCTAAACTCCACATTCTCCAGCTATTACATCACAGGGGCCTCTCAGCCAACGCCAGGCCCGGGGACGCTATTGGAAGAAACTGACCCGCAGTTACTGGAACAGTTTTGTGTTTACAAATACAGAAAACAGAACCTGGATTATGGACATCATCGGTTTAGAATATCTGTAGATGCTCTCGCAACGGTGAACGTGACAAGAGAAGTCTTCTAGGATTCAAGGAAATCGGCATCTGATTGTGATCAAACGGCCCATTGTTCGTGACTTGCATTACTGGTTTCCGAAAACCACTGCCAATGGTAACAGTGTGTCTTTTGCATAATACAGGACAGGATGACGGCCACACGAAATGCTTCCTCGTGAACAGAGGGGTGTAATGCAGGATACAAAATCCATTAGAACATCTAGAACTCCCAATCGACGTTTCTATCAGAAGCACCTCTAGCATCGTTCTACACTATAATACTCCAACAATGGGATCACCGCTTTGAGAAACTGAATTAAAGGCGCTATTAGGTCAAATTCACTCTCAGTGGGATTCAAAGCATATCAGAGGATACTTGAGTAGCTGATGACATCAGCAGATCTTTGTAAGGATACTTCAAAATAGATGTCAGCAAAACTCATTTGTGCACATTAAACACCTCAAATGACAGATCATGTGATGTAATGCCATACTAGTATAAAAACAAATTAACTTGATGCCAAGAATTGCTTTTTAATACCCAAATGTAACTTCTTTCTAAATCTAATGACTTGCTGCTATGTTATTTGCACATAAGCAAATAGTTATCAGATACTGAAACGTATTGTCATGTAAATATTATAGAGACAAATGAGAGCAGAGTGCTAAGAGAAATACAATAAATGCATCATGTGAATAATGGTTATTGGTATTTTGTTTTAATAGCTTTTATTCTAAATTATGTGTCAATAAAACATTTTCAAACAATCATAAAATGCATAAATTAATTTGAGCGAAATTAATACTTTTATTCAGCAAGGATGCATTAAATTAATTACTTTGATTGTTTGATTCATCAAAGAATCCTATAGAAAATGCATCACAGTTTCCACAAATATATTAAGCAGCACAACTGTTTTCAACATTGATTATGATAATGTTTCTTGAGCAGCAAATCAGCATATTAAAATTATTTCTGAAGGATCATGTGACACTGAAGACTGGAGGAATGATGCTGAAAATCCAGCTTTGATCACAGGAATAAATTTGATTTTAAAATATATTAAAATAGAAAATTATTAATTTTGAATTCACTTTTCAGTGTATTTTATTAAAAAAGTCTGCTATATGCATGTATGCGTGTGTGTCTCTCATACACATATATACACACACACACATACATATATATATATATATACACACACACATATATAAACACACACACATCACAATATAACTAACACAAGGGTGCATCATTGTCATCCTTGTCTCCAGTATAACAGCCTATTAGTATTCTTCTGTTGATAATTAATCAAGATTCTTCTTTACTCTAACTCTTTTGCAAAAGCTGTTGTCAGTCAAAGGCACGGCTACACAAAGGCTTCAGTACTGTTACAGCCTGTTCAGCACAACATGTTACAGGCCTACACGTCCATATGACAGTCAACCCAGGGTGGCTTGTTCTACTCTGTAGCTGTTGGAGTGGGTGTGAACCATTCATTCATCCGTGCTAGAGGAGCGAAACTAGGCCTGCCAGCGATGAGCTCATTCGTTTAGCCAGCGGACTCCTCTCACCAGAACAGATGGGCCATCAGACTGCACATTTGAGCCAGCAGTTTCTCAATTGTAACGAAGCTAGCTTGATACTTCACCACAACAATTCTCCTTTGTTAAACAATTTCAAAACCAGTGCATACATCTATCTGTATACAGATTTGATTTACTAATTAGACAACATTAGCCAAGTCTTGGGAAGCTGGTTAAAAATGTGTATATTTGGAAAATGATGCTCATCTATTTTAGTATATTAAACCTTTAAAGTTAGGGTTGTAGGTCCAACTCGAGCACTATGAATTTCAACAGTTTTTCGTGGGCAGATCCAACAGCGAAGCGCATCCAAGTGCCTCTTGTTCCTACTAGTTTTGCACAACCTTGGGTAGCCCGCGCCCACGCCGCCCTGGAGAGCCCTGCCACCTTGACATTCCTGGAAAAGCACTGTGCAAATTTCACATCTACACCTCTATTAAGTTTTGATCCATGCCTGACGTCTGGTCTTAGCTAAAACTGTCCAATATCTTTGGATTTACAGACTGGAGCTGCCCCACAGATCATGCACCAGTGCATTTCTGCAAATCTGTATTAAATCAGTTTATCTGAAAATCATTATAGTAGTAGCATTGTTATATAATAAATACAACTTCAAAATATATTTATATAATCTGAAATTGCAATGCCATCGAGTTAATACAACACAAGAAAGCTAATGCAACAACATATTCTCATATTCTTGAGAAACAGAAAAATAAATACCCCAAACCAAATATGTAAAGCAAACTGATTAAATAATGAATCGCCAGCTCATGATTACACGTGCTTTGACATGTCAGCATGTGTGAACTTGTCTCTATCTGTTAATGCACATCTAAAACGAAGCTTAAAAGTCCAGCATAAAAAAAGAAAAGGGCATGCAACTGGTTTCAAGCAGAAGTAGCACGATAACGAGAGAAGTGAGGCTCTGGTGCACTGCGCTGTGATTGAATGAACAAATCCAAAAGAAACATCATTACAACAACGGTAACAAAGCGTGACGTGTTTAGAAGTGCAAACGCATCTTACCAAACCATGCCGTATGCGCCTTCTCCGATGTACGAGAGGTTGGTGTAGCGCGGCCCGACGTCGAAAGCCTGACCGCGGACCATCTCGATAGCGGATCCGGGGTTCGGGCCGCCGCCAGCAGGGGCAGATACCGCAGCTGTCGCCATTGCTGATAAACTGACCTGCCTCAACACGCAAAACAAACGCGCTTTTCTTACCCAAAGCAGCTTATGAAGCTCGGGAAAAGCTTAGGCGGAAAAAAAACACCGCAGGATAAGCAACGTGGTTAAACTAAGGCTAAGTCTTCGCGTCGGAGTGAAAGGAAAGGAGCGGCTGAAGTGTTGTTGACTGGCATATATATATAATGAGTTGATAGTAATCTGCGCGCAGCGTGTTCTGTGGTGAGACTGACTGACTGCAGGCGGCAGCGAGAGAGCGCGAGAGCGTTGCCGCAGGAAGTAACGGAGCAGGTCACGTGGACAGGGAGCGGAGAGTGGTTACCATAGAGATAGAAGTTACACTTCATTTCTTCAGAGGTTTAAAGATGCTTTAATTTACGAAGTCAGACGAGGAGAACCTGTTGGTGATTTTTGATGGGTATGTCATCTCGCTTTTTACAACGGTTGCAGGTAATATAGTGAATCTGCTTATTAGGAAATTATAAACAGATGTATCATGTTTGGGAGACTATTTGTAACAGTTGAAACACTTATACATGAGCTAAGTTAACTGTTACACCGGTGACAGACAATTAGTTCTCCGTGTAACCGTTACAAACAAACCGTTTAACGTTACAGGACAAAAATCACGTCTGGTTTATCATTTGATTTGGGATCTTGTGTGCTGTAAGATTTATGGTGTAAGATTTACTAACAATTTTCAATCAGAAAATGCTAGTACATTTCACAAATAACGGCAAGTTACTTTGCATTAAACGTGAGATTGTGAAGTAACGTTAGGCTAGAACAGACTGAAATAGTACTTTCTTTAAAAAAAAAATTACAGCTTTAAAAAATGTTTTTATAGTGTAGCAGAACCGGTGTCATCTGAATCAGCAGGTTCTTTTGTTTATTGTTATATACAACATATTCTTAAAAAACCTTAGGAAACCTAGAAATATGTGCAGTTTTATTTGTGGTGGTTTCCCTGATGAACTTGCTGGAAAGGAAAAAAACTCTAAAACTGGACCAGCAAAGCAGGCTGGTTTGTTTACCACCACCATCATCATCATCATCATCATCATCACATCATGATACTGACTGCATGTTTCTCATGTATTCAACAAACATGTCAACTCCTTTAATACTTCACCATTCATTTGAAGGGTAGTTTGGTCTGTCGAAACTGATGAAAAAGCTTAATTACATAATAAAAGGTTCAAGTATGGCTAGACTCATATAAAAGATACAAAACAGTCACTGGGTCGTTCAAAAGGGAGCAATATGTACACATTAGGTGCTATTGACTTAAGTACTAATATGACCCTTTGCTTTAAGGCAAGGCAAGTTTATTTATATAGTACATTTCATACACAGTGGTAATTCAAAGTGCTTTACATAAAAGGAAGTGAAATAGACATTAAAAACAATAATAAAAACAAGGATTAAAAAAATGATTTGAAATCATTGTGTGATATGCTCAGATGTTCTGGTTCTAGTCAGAATCCTGGCAGCAGTGTTCTGGATGAGCTGCAGCGGTCTAACGGTCTTCTTTGGAAGGAGATCAATACAATAATCCACCCTGCTGCTGATAAAGGAGTTTCTCCATATTGACTGGAAACAAAACTTCTAATTCTTGCAATGTTTTTGAGATGATAGTATGCTGATTTAGTTACTGCTTTGACATGGCTACTAAAGCTAAGGTCTGTCTCCAGAATCACCCCAAGATTTCTGACTTGATTTTTAGTTGTTTGACCCTGAAGTCAAGGTATGCATTCACCTTGAGAACTTCATCTTTGTTTCCAAATGCAATGACTTCAGTTTTCTCCTTGTTTAACTGAAGAAAGTTCTGGCACATCCAACTGTTCATTTCATCAATGCATTGGCAGAGGGAGTCACTGGGGCTCATTTGGAGATAAGGCTAGGTAAATGTACTATCATATACCATTTAAGGTTAAATAAAGTACAAAGATGTAGGCCTACCTATTAGCTTTTGTAGCGTACCGCCTCAGTGACAGCTTTTAACCTTTTTTCTGAGAGTGTATGCCTCTAATATCAAGATATAAAACTTATCTACTTACATCTACTTTGAATCTATGAATAATTTAATATTTTGTGTATGGTTCACAAACTATAGAAATGTGTCATTATAAGCAAGTACATTTGTATATTCTTTGCCAGTAAATGTTACATTTTGCTCCACAGTAGTTTTATTGTAACTGGACAATAATGTGTGTACAATTTATACTTTGTGCAGCATATTTGCTTCACGTGTGAAATACTTCAGAAGTCAGTTGGACAAATCTTCTCATAGGAGAGTGTTAGAGCGAAAAGAGACCACGGTAAACTAAAGTGCACAGTTGTGTGGTTTACCACACTAGAGACAGCTAAACTAACACTGTCAGCTGTGGTAACTAGCACAGTAACCAATCCAGACTCCAAACTGATGCGAAAAGTACTTTACTCACATTATATCAGATTAAAGCCAAGTGCTTGTGTCACTGGTTATAAATCCACAAACAGTTGCATAAAAAAACACGTTCTAAAATTGCAGGATAATACCAAAGGTACAGCTTTTATGTTTATCATACATCGACATTACAACATGCAAGAACATTTAGGTAGAAAACTCACTGTAGTATTGTACACTCAGTGTGGATTATTTGATCAGCAGTAAAGGTAAATGATGCAAAATTAGGTCTGAAAAGAGTCAGCTCACTTAGGTTTATCAGTTGTCTGTACAAAGATGATTCTGAAAGGAACATGAAGATAAGGCACTTTATCATGTACTGTTGAGAGCTGTTACACCCATGCACTCCCATGATTTATGTTCACGTTTTAGTACAAACAGCAACAATTACAAAATGTCCTGTGAAAAAAAATACTGCAGGCAAAAAGTGTATAAAAACGCACACCAGCATAAAACCTAGTGATGCATTCGTTCATGATCTTTCCTTTCTACAGGACAAAAACACAGAAGTAGTTCAGTGCTCGAACTTTTAATACTAAGTACAATAAATGCATTAGAAAACACAGTCAAGAGCAAAACACACTCTGAATGAGCAATGTCATTTGGCACTAATGTGAGCGTAAAGGTATATTTCACCCAAAAACAAAAATTCTGTCATCAATTACTGATAGATATTCTGAAGAGTAAAAACTGTTTTTTGTCCATACAATAAAAGTCAGTGGGGTCCTAAAAACAGTTTTCAAATGATCTTCTTTTGTGATTCATAGAAGACAATCATACTGGTTTCCAGTAACATGAAGGGGAGTAAATGATAACAGCATTCACATTATGAGAAAAAATAAGGCATTGCGCTTTTAAAATAGGGAAAGACTATAATTAACAACTGTGATGTCACAAAATTCCCATCATTGGCACATCTGTTTTCCTAATCAATTATATGAGATCACCGCTGATGATGTGCATAGATGTTTGGCTTTTAGAGTCATTGGCAATTACACAAATTATGTAATGCAGAAATATCTAAAATGAATGAGCAATATGCAATATTTGTCAATCTAGGGGAAATAACAGCAAATGTATTATACAGTGGGATCTAAAAGTCTGATACCACTAGTGAACATGCTTCTACATCATGAAGTGTCATACTCATCAACAAAAAAATCATCTCAGTAAGATCTCTTTTTTTTAATTAATATTTGTTTTCAGCAGTGATGCAGTAGATTAATCAAAAGTGGCTGTAAAGAGTTTTACAATGTTTTCAATGTATAATATTATATGATATATTAATATAATATTATAATGATTTCTGAAGACTGACAGAAAATACTTTTTATAAAACTCAAGATAGATTATAAGAAATGTTTCTTGAGCAGCAAATCAGTATATTAGAATGATTTCTGAAGGATCATGTGACACTGAAGACTGAAGTAATGCTGAAAATTTAGCTTTGATCACAGCAATAAATTATATTTAAAAAACATTCAAATATAAGACAGATATTGAAATTGTGAGTTTACAATATAACAGGTTTTTACTGTATTTTAATCAAATAAATGCAGCTGTGGAGAGCACAAGAGACTTGTTTTAAAACCATAAATAAATCTTTACAACTCCAAATGAATTTCAATCTCAGATTTTCAATAGTCTCAGTCTTTAAGATGCCACTGTATTTTGTGGAAAACGTTAAATATACTCAATTATATAGATCTGGAAATGTGCATTATTTTATTCAAATATAGAATGCATTAGACTGAACCAAACGAGACATTTTCCCTTTATAAAAACACCAGATCAACATCTCATCGCTCTGTCTTCACCTTCCTCGTTCAGTATTCATTAGGTAGGTGATATTCTTGGCCTCATCACATTATAGTGACTGTGCTACTATATCAGCTACTCATCACGAGGCTTTCAAAATACTGAGCGACCGTAATGTGAGACGACTTGCAGCATGCAGGACGTGCGGTTTGCTAAGTCTGGCTGTGATAATAGAACACCAACACGCCAGTATTAACACTGATATTTGGGAGAAAAAGGCACTGTAACAAAACGAATAAGAAATATGCATAAATAAAGGTTACTGTACATTTCGAAAAACTGCTTTGTGAAAAGCTGCAGCAACAGAGAGACGATCTTGGCAAAGTCAGACTCGTAAATACAGTTTTGGCACATTAAAGAGCGTGTTTACACAGTACAGTACAGCCATAAATACTTTTTTTGTCAAATAAATAACAGTCTTAAAAATACTAACCACCTACAACACTGGATTAGGCCATCTGCTGACAGAGCTGAAGGCCTTATGGTCAGTTATTTCAGCATCGAAGCCGGTGTGGTCCGAAATGCAACGCAATACTGTATGTGTTAAGACTATTCACATCGGTTTTCTCTCCACTGTAACAGTCGTATCAAATAAGGAGCGCAACCAACAATACACTCGGACAAAATGATCGCGTTTGCTTTGCACGCGACTCTAGGGTATTACATTGTTTATGAGATAGTCCATCCAAACATGTACATTCTGTCATTAATTCCTCGCCCTCATGTTGTTTCAAACCTACATGCATTTCTTGTTTTCTGTTGAACACAACAGAAGATATTAAGAATGTTGTTAACTAAACAGATTTGGTTTCCATTGACTTCCACTGCATTTTTTGTCCATACAATGGACATCAATGGGAAACCGAAATGGTTTAGTTACCAACATTCTTCTACCAACACAATATCTTCTTTTAGGTTGCACAGAAGGCAAAAAAAGAAAGTAATACAGGTTTGAAATGATATGAGGGTGACTAATTGATGACAGAACTGTTATTTTTAGGTGAACTATCCCTTTAAGCACCAGTAAATATAAGCTGGTAGAAACAAGGCAAATAGTTAAAAGATGGAAACATGTTTAAAAATGAAGGCAAGTTCAAACGTAGCAACAAAGAGAGTTAATAAATGACCAGGGATCAGACATTCTCGGAAAAAACAACGAGGAAACGCCTTTCACCCACGTGCGATGCTTTCTTCTGAATGCATGACTGGACTCGTTTCAGGTGACCTCAACAATCGCATATACTTTTCAAATGCAACAACTATCATTCCAGATGGTGAAAAGACCATCAGTTGCTATTGTCCTCTGATATGCTTCTATCATGGACAATTTGTTCCTGTTAAGCCCTTTCAGATCCCTGTGGCTGCAGCCGTAGCTCCTCCAGGCTCTGTTCTGGAACTCGTCTCGTTGGTCAGAAGCTGCTGCGGATCCTTGAGGAACACCAAGAGAACTGTGATGTTGTCACTGGATCCAGCAGCTTTAGCATGGGCCACCAGAGTCTGGGCCACATCGTCCCCCGAGCCTCCGGACTCCCTCAGAGCCCCCAGGACCAGCCCCGGGACATCCCCAGGCCGAACCACGTCAAAGAGGCCGTCACAAGCAAGCAGAATGTAATCTTCATGACCGTTCAGCTGGATCGAGGAGCAGTCAGCTTCGTTAGAGACGTACGGCTTCTGATCAAAATCACCTGTTGAGATTATATCAAATGGATTTTACTAACTTGCACTCAAAAAAAATATACATTTAGTATATCTATCCATCTATCTAGCTTTATTATTTATTTATTTATATACATATAGAGAGAGAGATAACTTTATTACCCAATAAAGACTAAATGCATACTTTAATAATGTAATTACTAATTAATAAATGTATACTTTTATTCAACAATGATCAATTTAATTAGATTAAAGACATACAGTAAAATATATTTTTTTCATGTAAATTATGTTTTATTTCACCTTTCTATATTTAAAACATCCTGATAAAAATAAGTTATGGTTCCACAAAAAATATTAAGCAGCACAACTGATTTCAACATTAATTATTATTGTTATTATTATTATTAAGCACTAAATCTATGCATTTTACAATACAATATCAAATATGTTTTTATGATTTTCACTATATATCCTGATTTATGGATTTGCCCTTAATGACGTTTGTACATAAAGTTATTTATTTATGTTATTAAATAGATTCAAACTGTTAAATATATGTATCTAATTAAAAATAAATCAGGACATATTTCTCACTACATGAACAAATAAGTTTTATGTTATTTCCACCAATTTAGCATCATAATAATCAGCTATATATACCTACATATATTGTATTAACACAAGCAAGTAAGCTTCAGTGAACATTTTTGAGCAATGATGCAAATTAATTGTTGAATCTGAGTTTCTGAACTGAGTCTTGAACATAAACTGAATAAATCTGTGCTACTGAAGTTTATATCAGAGATGCTATTATTAATATTCGTATTCATATTAATGAACAAATAAAAAGCACATTAAATTCAGTACAATTTTGACATTGCTGAATATTGAAATATCTTAGGTATATCACCCACCCACACTTGTATACACAAGAATGTTTTATTTTTATTTGGTTGCAAGACATTCACCTATTGCTCTGGAAACAGCGTAGGTCCCATTTACCCGCCAACAACCCATGAAAGCGATGCATCCACCCAGATCCTCGATTCTCTTCTTCTCATCCTGCACAGAAACACAAGCACAAACATTCAAGATCCAGTCTGGAGCTTTCACAACAGCAAAGCCCTATATTGAGCTAAATTCAAAGAATGCTACGCCTCTTCAGACGTTCAGACTGTTTGCATGCATTACATCATTATTACTCTATCACGGAAGTATTTATTTAATGTGCAGAAACGCTGATCTTAAGTCAGTCAGTGCTTCTCTAAGCACCGTTCTGATGCTTTTGGCATTCAGAGACTGTAGTATGCAGCAAACACTGCTAATATTGATTCAGCAGTCACTTCCTCGGTCTCACATTTCAGCTGCTCAGATAACAGACGAGCATCTGATCTGCTCTTGTGGCTTGTAGTGTGTCATACCTCTCTCTCGGGTTTGTGTGGGTCCATTAGGGTCACTGGTTCTCCCTGTCGAACCAGCACAGCTTGAGAGTCACCCAGCCAGGAGACGGTCAGGCGATCAGAGGTCAGTAAGACCGCCACACCGGTGCTGCCGCTGCGTAGACGCTGAACAACACCAAAACAAATGAACGTTTAGTTTGCCATCCTGTGGTCACTACGAGTGTGTCACATTATTTGTTTCATAATTCTGATTCTCATTACTGTAATACAGTAATTGTCATGCTATTTTATATTAAAGCAATACTGTGAGAAAATGTATTTTGAAATCAGCATTAACTAAAGTCGGTGAAAGCTATGCTACTACTGTTTACAAAAACTAGGCCTGTCAGTCACATAATTCAAATCACAATTTGAATGTTATTGTCATATTACTTTCAAAATTAAATACACTAAATTAATGAATCTCAAAGAATTGTATCATTTAAAACATTTTTATATTTAAAAATAAATAATATTGATAACAAATTCTAATTATATCAATATATTTTTGCAATGAGTGCTTAATTTCCATGTAAATATTTCACAACGCAAAAACAAATAAAAAACCTGTTGGGTCAAATTGTTTTTATATATTTAATATTTTAATTACTATTATGTTTAAATTAACAGCACTAAATTAATAACATAATATATCTCCATTCAAATATAATTCAATAATATATTTCCATTAAAGTGCAAGTAAAACTTAATCAAATATAATGTTAAATACATAATATCAAATAATTTAGTACATAAATCACAAATATGTTTTATTGTGCTATCATGTTTAAAATTAATGGTACCAGTCAAAAAATAGATTTTTATAAAATAATTAACAATTTTATATTACAAAATAGTAAAATAATAAATAATTCAAATGTAACTAAATATTTTGACAAGCGGTGCTTAACTGTTATGTCAATAATTTCACAATGCAAAAAAAAATGTTAATTTTTTTTATAATTTACCAATTTATACTTTAAATGCTGCCCCATTCATTTTACCAATCATCATACTATCATCTCAAAAAACATTGCAATAATTAGGTGTTTTGTTTCCAGTCAGGATTCAGAGAAACTTGTTCATGTCTTTATCAGCAGCAGGGTGGATTATTGTATTGATCTCCTTCCAAAGAAGACCGTTAGACCGCTGCAGCTCATCCAGAACACTGCTGCCAGGATTCTGACTAGAACCAGAACATCTGAGCATATCACACCAGTCCTCAGTCCTTACACTGGCTTCCAGTTACATTCAGGATTGATTTTAAAGTACTTTTACTCGTTTATACAAAAAAAAAGTATATACTTGTTTTATTGAGTGGTATCAACTGGTCCATTCAAACTGTCAGGTGCATGTGATTATTGTCAGTGAAATGAATTCTTGTTTACGTGCACTGACCGTGCCAGTGAAACAGAAAGTGCTTACTCATATCCGTACATGTGGAGGCAGACAGAGACATGCAGCAAACCTGCACTGCTTTCTTACCATGTCTTCAACCACAGGGGAAACAGACTATATTTATCTGTATTTATTACAGCGTAGGAACATTCAATACACATAACGGTTGCATCTTAAGAAGTGGAAGAGGTGTGTGTGAAAAGATTTCTTTCCATCGTGAATCTCCACAAAATGACAAATGAGGGGAAATATAATATAACTCCCGAAACTGCTTGTGCACAGTGTTTCAGAAGCAGATGCACTGATAAAACCCTGCTTAAAGGAAAACAAGTGTACACTGAAGAAAGCCTTCATAAATGTCAGCTTGCTGTATTTGATGCTTATTTTTGCTAGTGCGTTTATAAAAGAGGTTTTGATGTTTTAATGTTTGTGTTGCACATTTAAATCTGAGATCACACTGAAAATCTGATATTTCTTTGTCAATTATCTGAAGAAATCAAAAGTTATAGGATTTAAAAATATAAAATCTTACAAACATAAAACATTATGATATAAAATGAGAGGAAATAGCTAAGATATATTTAAGCAAATCTGTGCTATTGAGCATGTTAACGCCTTCTAAAACGTTTTACAATTAATTCCGGATTCAAACTGATATGCTGATGGTATAGTTTGTAATGAAAATATGTTTAAATAAAAATACAAGCATTTTTACTAGTCTCAGACTTTCATTGGTTGTTCTTACCTCTCTCTTAGCTTTGATTTTGAACATGTCATCTGTTTGTGTGAAGGTGCTTTTGAAGGCTGTGGCAGCATCGTTTTTAGCGCCTGCTGCTGGCTCAGGATGATATGCAGGTGAGTGGCAGCGTATGTGGCAGCGTCCAGCCCTCCATGTCCATCAAACACAGCGTAATACTCTCGATCTACACCATCCTGTAGAAAACCAACAGAAATCGGATTCATTCCTCAGAACCAAGTATTCATTGCAGAAAAGTCAATAAAGCCATCATCAAATAAAAACTGACCATTGAATTGAACACACAATATTTTGTATATTATGTAATAGGGAAATATGTATATTCGGGAATGGGGTTGGTTAAATATGTACCCATGCATCCCTACAACAATGCAAGGCTTGAGCTGTGGCGGCCTTACCTGCAGTCCCAGAAGCTGGTTAAACTCTTTCAGGATAATGTGACGGTCCTCCATCTTCCTGCGAGTGTTTCGAATGGCGTGAACGGAGTAGCTGTGTGTACGTGATGAGGACGACCCGGGACTGGGCAGCTGTTTCTGCCAGGCCAAACACACCTCTCTCAATTTATTAATAAAGAGGCGCTGCAATGGCTCAGACTGCAACACTGCAGAGTCACACACACACACACACACACACACACACACACACACACACACAATGATGCTACAGAGTTTGAACAGAGATTCATAGAAACCACGCATTTAGACTGAAATCATGTAAACAATCAATAAAACAAGCATGAACTGGTACTTTTTACTTAATGTAAAACCTGTAAAAATCTTCATGTACTACTTTTATTTGAACTCTAGAGGGCAGCGATGCAACTCAGCGTTAATTTGTCATTGTAAATTCTTTATATTTATTAATTAACTTTGATGAGTATTGTCAGCCTATTAGTCACATGTTTAGATATAGTAAAGCAATTTGGGGGGATTTTTATTATTATTTTCTAACAACTTAATGTCAAGACCACAAGAGAAAAAATATGGAAAAATACTGCAAGGCCTCTGCAGAATTTGCCATTCAGTTTTCAGACATTAAGATTTTTTTACACACACACATATACATACATACATATATATAAAATATGTTTCTTAAATATATGCATGCATGTGTTTGTATTTATACATACATAAGAAATATACACATACACATTATGTAAATGAAAACCTATTTTGGATGCGATAAATCGTGATTAATCATTTGACAGCACTAATATAAGATATATTTCTCAGTATCTTGATATTAATTGTATTGTTGTTCTCTTTATAATCTGACTATTAGTTTTTCAACTTATTGACTTGTATTAAAAATATATACATCTAAATGTGACAATAACCCTAAATTTCACAAACAGAAAAGAACAAGAACCAAATCAAGTGAATCACTCACAAACAACTTCCTGTTCATCCTCTGGTTGCTGTTCGGGATCTTTGGGGCAGAAGTGAGGTGAAAGGTCATCTTTAAGCAATTCAGTGACAGCAGCATTGCACACCTCTGCTCCCAGCCAGGATGGGGCGTTTCTAAAATAAACAAACGTCTCACATATATCAACAGTGTGACAACACACACACTCAAAGAACAAAGAACATGCTTATGCTCACCAAGGCTGTATTTATTTGATCAGAAATACAGATACATATTATTACAATTTAAAATAACTGTTTTCTATTTAAATGCATTTTAAATGTAATGTATTGTGATGCAAAGCTGAATTTTCAGCATTATTACTTCAGTCTTCAGTGTCACATGATCCTTCAGAAATCATTCTAATATGCTGATTTGCTGCTCAAGAAACATGTCTTATTTAAAGTAGAATTATTTCGTGGAGTAAAAGCACATCTTGCACTAGTGATTGGTTCTGCGTTTAGATTAGATTTAGCACTTTGCCTGCTGAAAGAACAAGTGGTAAAAGGCTTGACCACCCACTCATAACATCACGTCTATTTAAAAGAAGATTCAGCTGCGTGAGATCTTATCTAATGACATAACAGCAAGATGTCGGAAACGAGTCTCTTTTGTCCTACTTGACAAGAGCTGAGGTAACGTCAAGCACATCTGACCTATATCAAGACACGAAAAGGGTTAAACCTGACAAATCTGCACGGTGCAGACATCTGAATGTAGCACAGCTTCCAACAAAGAGGAAATGAAGTCTAAATGTCAGGAAGTGGGTATAACAATAGTGATTCCTCAGACAGGAAGTCTGCCCAGAGAAATGCGTCAGGGGAGAGAGAGAAACGGATACAGAAAGAGATAAAACAAAAACTTCATTGTAAAGTTAAACTTTAAAACTACTGCACCATCGCTTTCACTTAACGCTTGAATTGCCGCTGACAGTGCGCTGGGAAAAAAGCACCAAATCTCTTAATCGGTTTCATAGTGAAACATGCTGACCTGGTGCAAATACTGTCAGGAAAACAGATCATGCCAGACAGAGAGCGAGAGAAAGTCAATGAGAGAGAGATAGAGAGAGACAGGAATGAGAGAACTGCTCCTCCTCTGGTTGTAGAGGACCGGTCGGTGTGTCGCAACATTTCAGGGGCCTTTTTTAAAATGTACGAAGTTAATAGGAATGCATACATCTATAAAGCTATATCTATAGCTGAGAAAGAAGAGTATGTCATCCAACAGGAAACAAACACTGTTTCCTGTGTTCCTGTGGCTCAGTGGTAGAGCATTGCGTCAGCAGCGCAAAAGGTTGTGGGTTTAATTCCCAGGGAACACACATGATGATAAAAATATGTATAGCCTGAATGCACTGTAAGTCGCTTTGGATAAAAGCATCTGCTAAATGCATAAATGTAAATGTGAACATAAACACAAATCATCCTCTCATCCACGAAAACATTGATCAGGGGTTTTCAAACTGGCAACCAGGGAAGGGTCCATGGAAAAGCTTAGAGAAAAATAGTGTAAAAACACATCTAAATTTAATAAATAATAAAACATAAGACCTAATAACTCAATAAATGACTTGACTAAAATAATAAAAAATATATGATTGCAATAAACAAATAAAGATAAATGTGGGAACCTCCAGGGACATACAAGGGAGTGCTGGGGTATCCATGGAAAACTTTAGAGAAAAACATATTATATATTAAAATAAATAAACAATAAAACATAGATCTAAGTAAATAAATCAATAAATGATTAAAATAAAAATAAAAAATGTAATTAAGAAAAATAATAAAAGAACCCCCAGAGAAAAGGAACAGAGTGTTAGAGCATCTGTTGAAAAGATTAGAAAAAAATGTATTTAAAAAAACTATAAATAAATAATAAAAAAGATCTAACTAAATACATAAAATATTATTTTTAAATAATTAAAATAACAATATATTCATCAATAATAATAATATAGTGATAATAATAAGCTGTCTTGTAAATGATAGAATGAGGCTCCCTTACTCGAGGATAATCATATATCATATATAGAAAGATTGAAAAGCCCTGACCTACATGATATGCACACAACAAACCTGGCTGAGAGCAGTCGCAGGCCCAGATCCAGACTCTCTCCCTTCACCTCCTGCATACTGACTCTGCGGCTAAGTGGACTGACGGGAAGCGGGTCCTCTGAGCCAAGCGGGTTTGGAAACTCCTCCAGAAACCTCTCGAGAAACTTCCCAGCGTCACCTTGCTCCGTGAAACTCATTCTGAGTGTGGATTTACAACCTTTTGTCCAAAGCAACCGTGGATGCAAACGTCAGGTATGAATATACACACACACAAAAATGTGTAATGAATAAATAAATAATACACAACCATCTTCTCCAGAACCTGTCAGTGTCAGTGCTAAGGTAACAGTACAGAACAGAGTAGAATATATAATATTAAGACATAATAAAGTATCGATACGTAAACTTGTCTGGCCGCTGTGTTAAGGTTGGTAAAATAATTCATGCAAAACTGAACGTGAGAGCGTTGGCCAATCAGAACACTCGGAGGCGGCCCGCTGTCAACATCAACCAATGACGTGCGCCTGGGGCTACCGGTTTGTCCGAACTATAACCGACCAAAAATACATAAATAAAACATAATAAAAAACTATAGACGACAAAGTTTTTTTACGCTTTATGATTATTTAAATGTAACGAAAGTAAGCCTATGTATTGTGATAACACATTTTATCAGTAAAAATGTGACAAGTCATATACTCTTCCGATTTCTAGATGGCAAACTAACTACAAATACAGAATTTATCTAGTATACATAGCACACTAAACCTACAGACGTCTTCGCTAATTTCTCAAAACCGAACTTCTTTTTAACCGCAGAGTATTTCATAAAGGAAACTTTGATTTAATGCCTGACTAAAATCATGGTGTAACTTCTGCATGACACCTTACGAGAAAGTGCACACACTGTCGCCATTTGAAAGCAGCACCGCCGGGCCTTGTACTACATGTAGTAACTGATTAGTTTAATGAACCGCATAAAAGAGAACACAGTCGTGCGTGAACGTGCAAGAATATACCTTTACGGATGGTTAGCGTTGCTTTACGCGCCGACACTCCCTTTTTTCCCTGATGAGTGCGGTTTGAAGAGCTCGTGCATGAACGCACGCCCTTTCAGGCAGGCACTACACAACAAAAGCCAATCCATCTGCGGAAGTCGCTGTGACAGACAGGAAGTGCAAACGCAGCGACATACAAGCGACAAGGATGAACGTGTGATGCGCGGAATAGATTTGTCAGAACGGGATGAAAACAATCCGTTTGTTGTCAGATCGTTTTGGCTGTGTGGGTGGTGACAAACCGATCTTATGAATATTAATACATTCCTTTTAACGTGCTAACCAACGAGCGCCCAGTCATTCGCGTAAGGTAATTAATATTCATGAGCATGGGTTCTACTTTTTAATATGGAAATAAATGAGGCGGCAATTTTTGTAATAGTGACAAGGAATAATTTTTCATAATTATTTCCAATATATATATGCAATGATTCTTTAGATGGACAACGTCAAAAACGTTATTCAAACATAGTATTCTTAAACATGAGACTGATAGACAAGTGGCCCTCTTTCTTTCTTTCTTATTAAAATCTGAAACTTGTTACATAAAGTTTTTTACATTACTGTTTACATAATATGATCAGTTACACATTGTACACTTTTGATTTGTTGATTATATACTCTGAATGAACATTGCTCTTAATATTATGTTTCGTATGATTATATGCATTTATGTTAAAAATGCACATAATCATAAGAGATGTAAATGCAGAAAATATATAAATTAAGCAAATACAGAAATGCAAATCTAAAGTGTAAATGTAAAAACGGAAAATTTGAAACATGCTTCTTGTTGTGGTACCATGTCCAAAGAAGATATCGATACAATAGCCGGTTTGTTGTATTTTCATTTTTTGTTACTAATTTTATGTATTTTGCCAATTTATATATATATGTATATATATTCAGTATATTGTTTCATACAGATGTGTGACTTTTCTATTCGAATATATTAAACAATTTCATTATTCCTGTGATGCAAAGCTGAATTTCCAGCATCTTTACTTCAGTCTTACTTACTTCACAACATTACTGTTTCATTGTATTTATTTATTTTAATAAATCTAGCCTTGCTGAGCATAAGATACTTTTTTCAAATGGTGCATTGAATATATATAGGCATAAAAAACAGACAAGATACAGCAACTCTATTAAACTAAAACTTTATTGCCATTTGCATCTTTTCAGCTTGCACTTTAAGCCTTATTAAGATGGCTTTGATTTTCTGCTGCAAGACAAATTAACATTCTATACAAAATATGCTGCCAGGGCTGCCATTTTATCTTTAGGCTTTTTAGGATTCCCTCTCCCCACAGGCCTCCTCCCTCTTCCCTTCCCTCTCCGGGCTCCTCCGGCCCGGTGCATGGGGTGCCGCATGGTGGCATGTTTCAGCTCCA
Organism: Oxygymnocypris stewartii; assembly: GCA_003573665.1. Classification (NCBI taxonomy): domain Eukaryota; kingdom Metazoa; phylum Chordata; class Actinopteri; order Cypriniformes; family Cyprinidae; genus Oxygymnocypris; species Oxygymnocypris stewartii. The sequence continues at coordinate 322,777 of QVTF01024376.1, forward strand.
CCAGATCCTGGAACACAGCGTCGCAAAACACACAGCCAGTGTGCTGCGTTTCACCGTCAGGCAACGGCGAGCGTGTCTTGTTGAAGTCCACTATGACCAGGGAGGCTTCGCAGGAATCACAGCTGTCCTGGGACACCTGCACTTTATGGGCGTGCTCGAAGAAATGCACCACCACGTTGCATTTGTTGCAAGCCATGCGCCACTTTGGACCCGAGGTGGGATCGAAGACCAGGACGCCCGTCTCACATTCAACGCACTGGCCGATGCCAAGAGAGTTGAGGGAGTGCTGACAGGAAGGGTGGGTGCACTCATTACAGCCCATGCCTGACCGAAATAGAAAGAGACATGACATAATAAGGGCTATTCTTCAAGTAGGAGAACTTTTAGACTTATTTTCATGTTAAGCATTTTTTCCTGTTTCGCTTGCCAGAATCCTCCACTCAGTCTTTTTAACTGCACCTCTATAATACATTTATAAAAAGCTTTACATTTTTCTAGGAATATTTTGTATTTAATATATTTATTTTAAATACTGTTCAAAAGTTTGGGGTCATTAAGAGGTTTTAATGTTTTTGAAAACAGCCCACCATGGCTGCATTTACTTGATTAAAACAATTTTAATACTGTGAGATTACAAATTAAAAGAACGGTTTAATATTCAATTTTAATATTTTTTTAAATGTAATTTAATTGCTGTGATCAAAGCTGAATGTTCAGCATCATTACTCATACTTCAGTGTCACATGATCCTTCAGAAATCATTCTCAGATGCTGATTTGCTGCTCAAGAAACATTTCTGATTTTAAGGCATGCTGAATTTGATACAAATCTAAGAGTCTTTAATATCGCTTTTGATCAATTTATAACATCATTATTTATATAATATTTTTATTATATAACATTTATTTAATATTTAAAATAAATACATAATTTAATTAATTAATTTTAATAGCATTAATCGGAAACAGACTTTTGTAAAAACATCTTGTAAAAACAATTGTGTAATTTAATAATAATATAAAAACTATACATTTTATATTAAATATAAAATTAAACATTTACATTTAGCATTTAATAATAATTCATTAATAATTTTGTATTATTTAATCATATTTAACAACTACATTTCTACATTTGATTTCTTTTCATTTTCATAAACTTGAAAGATGGTTTATCCAACCATTTAAAATAATAATAATAATAATTCACAAATATAATTAAATCCAAAGGTTGATCAAGTGCATAATCAGATCTCTCATTACGGAATATGTGGGAAAAATGTAAAATACATAAAACACAGTTTGAAAGAAACCTAATTGAAGAATCACTTTAAAACAAGTTCCCTCCCACCTTTCTTCGTGTCTCTGAAGGGAGGGTTGCTGAAGCAGTATGGACACACAGGGTAACTCTTGCCACGAGACCCCCGAGGTCCACAGCACCAGCTCAAACTCATCCAGAGGACACTTGAGCTCCTTGTACAGCTTAATGGCTCCATTCTGAGGCAAACTGTAGGTCTCGTCACAGTGAGAGCAGTGCAGGCGACTGGGCTTGGCCTGGGGGGGGGTTAAGAAAAGACACTTACTTTATATTCGACACTACATCATGACAAAGCTGTAAAAAACAATCTGACTAAACTTTTTGCAGTTGTAGAATACATTTTATTTGCATTTATTGGAGCATAATATTTCATACTTATGAAAATATATCTTAACTATTATTATTATTAATAGCGTTTTTTAGATGTTGCACTTGAGCTGACTTTTTTTTAGAAAATAATGCTTCTCCGTGTTAAAATTCATAACTGAAAAATATACTGATGGTGGAAAACACCAGAATTTATTAATTACTAATATATTTCAGATTATAACTTCATTTTACACATATTTTACCATCCAAAGTGAAGAGGAAACAGTAAAGACCTCTATACTGTGACTGGACTTGAGAAAATCAGCATTATTCTCCCTTACGCAAGCGGTGGACATTGAAGTTCATTTAACAGGGACATTAGACTAACAGATCAGAGTCTAATTTGAATGATGAGGGACACTGATGAATCATTTGCGAGTTATTCCACATTCAGATGGACACAGGACAACATTGAGGTAAAATGCTTCCTTGTTGAAGGTCATTTTCAGGTGCTAGAGAGATGAGAGGCTGCCTAAAAGCCCAAAGTGTATCAGTAATCAAGCACGTGATTTACAGAAACATGACCATTCGGGGGGGTAATTAGGATCAAAGTTAGTGTGCATATGTGGATGCTCTGGGATCCCATCCATATCAAAAACTTGAGCTGCATTACTCACTGTGAATAATCATTCATAACATCATTTCCTCTCAACTTGAAGATGTTTAAAAACTGTATTTTTGATGTACAAAGCAATTGTTTTAAATGGTGATAATATTTCACAATCTTACTGTTTTATTGTATTTGTAATCAAATAAATGCAGCCTTCTTACAAAAACATTATTTTTGAATAAGCAACCCCAAAACAAAAATCTGTTTTCATAGTACACTGAACTCAGATCTGAACTACAGATCACAGCATGTTCAGTTGTTTTGCTGCTTTCTTTGTCAACACTGACCTTTAGTTTGAACTGATGACAGTATGATTAGAAGGCGGAATGTTAGATATTTCATATTTCTGATATTTCTTTAAGATATACTTATCTCAGAATGGTCCAAAGTTCAGTTCTGCACAGCACTCAAGTCAAATGATTGCAACACCATGTCTGGGGCTTTGATCCATGACCCTGACCCTACCATTAACTCCTGATTTTGAGACATCGCAGAGGGCTTTGACCTTCTCATTACAAGCCAAGAGCTTTGACCTCTGAACTACCACTTCCCCTGGGCTACCATTAAACATTATACTCTAAACACATTCATCAAGGCTGCATTTATATGATAAACAATACAGTAAAAAGAGTAATATTGTGAAATGTTACTAGTAACATTTCCAGAAAAAGAAAGCAAGAAGGCAGTGCGAGTCATTACAGACCTGAATGTACTTCATGAAGCGATGGCATTTGCCACAGCGCGAGAGAGGTTTCCCAGTAGCAGCGATGGGGGAAAAAGACACTTCCATCAGCTCATCCATGCCTGTGAAAAACATCCCGAGCAGGATTTAAGAGTCAATAGTTAACAAAAACAAAGTCTGTGGTTTCACAGACAAGGCTTAAGCCTAAAATGTAAATCTGAGCTGTTTCAACTGAAAGAAACTAGCACTGGCTGATCTTAAAACATATCAGTGCCTTTGTTTTGTCTTAAGATGCACACCAGTAATGCTTTTTTCTAAGGCATGTTGATAAACATTACTTAAATGTCCTAATTAACCTATGGCCTAATCCTGGCTTAGGCTAAGCCCTGTCTATGAAACCGGGCCATTGATTAGTGGTGTTAAAATAACATCTCTAACGCCAAATTTACACTGCAGAGGTGGCACAGAAGCACATCTGATATATTCAACGCTGCTCAGAAGAGATCAATGTATTTACACAGCAATTACAACTGTGTACTTTGATACTCTGGGCTGAGGTGGGTCTGACCTGGCATAATATAGTCTGACTTTTATGGAGTTTCTCTGAGAACATTCTTTTTAATATTTTTAACACTGTACAGAAATACATTTACATTTATGCATTTAGCAGACGCTTTTATCCAAAGCGACTTACAGTGCATTCAGGCTATACATTTGTATTGTCAGTATGCGTGTTCCCTGGGAATCGAACCCACAACCTTTGCACTGCTAATACAATGCTCTAACCACTGAGCCACAGGAACACAGAAATACAGCAATAAACTAATTATTTGCATAGATTCATTGTGGGACATTACCTGCAATGGAGTCCACAAAGTAGTGAAACTTCCTCTTGAAGATGTCCAGAGTGTGCTGTAAGACCTGCTGGAAGTTTGCCTTTCCTAAAGATATCAGATTGAGCTGTTTTTCCACAGCACTGCGGATTGTGGGCAGCACCAAATCTGCATCTAACACACACACACAGATGTACAAGGGAAAAGATGAGTTTAACAAATGAGTCATGCACACACCAGCTAATTACCTGAGGTTCAAATGTTTCTCCTTACCAATCTTATAGTAACCAGTGAACCAGAACAATCCCCAGGTTGGTGGGTTTGAGTTTGCGGCCACTTTCAACCGTCACATAGTTTCTCAGGCAGACGTTGTTAATGTGGACAGGGATGCTGGCATCCGTACCTAGTGACAGAATCATTTGTTAATGCAGTCCACATAACTTTTACAATTTTCACAAAACTAAAAATAGTCTGAAATTAAATGTTTCTAAAAGAAAAAATACTTCACTTTACTCGGAGTAAATTATAAACAAAACTACAGATAAAAGTTTGGCAAAAACAGTGACTAAACGGTTTTTATACTTTTAATTAAAAAGTTATACGTTTACTAGCAAAGATGCATTAGATTGATAAACAGTGGCTGTAAATGATTATTATAAAAGATTTATATATCAAATAAAAGCTGGGGCCTATACCATTTGCAGGCTAGCCAGGTACGTTTCAGTTTAGTTTGCACCTATCCCGGGTTTTAGGTACCATGAAAGTGACTTGGCTTTTAGCTGCGTAGTAACTTACACTCCACGGCTAGCCTGCTCCGGGGCAGGTTCTGTTCTGAGTTAGAGATCGCAAACTGAAATTGGACCAATCAGATGTGAGCAAAATGACATGTTTGACACAGAAAAAGTCATCCCAGTTTCTCTTTCTACAAATTAAAGGTCACTATGAAGTACCTTAAAAAAAATAGATAAATTGTATGGCTTTAATGATAATTACAATTTACATAGGATTTATATAATTATAATGTTATGCATACTATTATCACTCCATTACACACAAGCATTTTTAGTATAACAGTTATTTTGAAGTATTTATTTAAAATGAATATTAATATATACAGATCATATGTAATATAAATAAGTGGAAGAATCAATAGATAACACTTTAAAAATGTGACCTTAGATGTTTGAGTCTCTATCACTATATATTATCAACTATATAAAGTAACTTCACTTGTGACTGCACTGATAGAGCAAGATCATTTCCTTTATTTGTCCTCTTTCATGGACAAGTACTTCAGTTGAATTACGTTTAAAAAAATAATATTCTTTAATCTATTTAACAAACGAGTTTTGAATCTCGCTGGCTCTCTCGTGAGAAGTGAATCACACTTGCTCTGTGTTGTGATTGGCTGTTCGCCGCTGATGTCACATTCATGTGCACGCGCTCCATTAACTCAGGATCAAGCCTGAGTTGACAGAGAAAGTTGATGATCAGCTTCATGGTACCAACAAAGCCAGATTGAAGTGGTTTGGTTTTGTCAACTCAAAACTTATCCTAGAACTCTGAATTTATTAATATACAATCGTGGTACAGGCCCCTGTTCTCATCCTGGAAAAAATGAATTATGATAAAAAAATATATAGCAGCACAACTGTTTTCAACACTGATAACAAGAAATATTTCTTGTTTAGCAAATTCTGAAAGATCATGTGACACAGACTACAGCAATGGCTGCGGAAAATTCAGCTTTGCTTCACAGGAATAAATTACATACTTTAAACTGTAATATTTCACAATATAATATACAGTATTTTTCATTATATGAATGCATCCCTTGGTGAGCATAAGAGACTTATTTAAAAAATTATAAATGACATATGTATTCATTGATGCACTATATCTGGTATCAACATTTCAAATATTAATCCAAATAAAATATGAAATGTTAAAATAGTCCTTATATAAAGGTTGTCAGCACTAATAAAACCGGTCGTACCGATGCCGTGTTTCTCCATGAGTGTGATGAGCTCGGCCTCAGTCAGGTAGTCTGGTGGATTGGTCTGTTTCTCCAGTAGTTTGATCTCGTCCACTGTAAATACGTCTCCTCTCTCACACACCGGCAAGGCCTCTTCCAGTGGAATACCCTGCCAGGGCATCACCTCAGTGTAACCTGTTTACAAGAAATATTAATAATCATCATCTCTCCGCAAACGTAAAAAACATCAAGCTCATCTGAAGACTACACGCACCAGCAGAGATGAGTGTCTTCCCGCTGCACGTGAAGCTCTCTGTGGCGATGCTGAAGGAAATCGTGGTCTGCAGGTACTTGCAGTCGGGGCTGACTGTCGCGATGAAGTGCCGTGTGATGTAATCATACAGACGCCAACCATCGCTGCCTGTAGAGACAAACAGACATTATAGCTCTGTTATCTTAGCTCTGACTTCAGATCAGTTAAGATTTTACATTCTAGATTTAGGATGTTCCTGCTATATGGAACTAACAAGCACCATGTCCTGAAATGTCAGATTTGGATCATAGTATGAAGTAGGTGTTTTCTAGAATATCTCTGCGCTAGACATTTCAATATCAAAATGTAAATGAAAATACGCAGTCTGACATTCGTACCCAGCTCGCTCTCAGAGGCGGCTCTCATGGGTGTGATTGGTGGATGGTCTCCTGCATCCCCTCCCTTTCTTGGCTTGTTAATGCCCTCAGAGAGCAGGGCTTTTACCTGTATACACACAAACAATATTAATCGCTTACGTTATTTTTTTGGCACATCAGGATTAAATATATAGGCAATGTATATTATAATAATGAATTATAACAACAAAATAATGCAATTAAACTTCCTACAAAAATACAATAACACCAACACCAAATCTATCATTAAAGAGCATATTCATTCATTAATGAGCATCTAAAGTGATCTCTTCAAGGGGGAGGAAGGGGCTATTGCGTACCGTTTCACCCCAGAAGGAGCTGTTGGCCTGCTGTTTGAGGGTGCCCTTCAGGTCAAAGTTTTCAGGGTAGTGTGTGGTCTCTGTGCGAGGGTAGCTGATATATCCCTGTGTGTACAGACGCTCCGCTATCTGCATAGTATGCTGGGGACCCATTCCTGAGAAATACACAGATAAAACCATATATACGCTGCAGTTTAAAAGTTTGAGGTCAGTACGGTTTTTTCCCTCTGTCAGCATATTAGAAGGATTTCTGAAGATCATGTGACATTGAAGACTGGAGATTCATATTTGTGTCACAGAAATAAATGACATTTTACAATATATTACAACAGAAAACAGTTATTTTAAGTTGCAATAATATTTCACAATATTACAGTTTTACCATATTTTGTATTAATTAAATGCATCCTTAGTAAGCAGAAGAAACTGCTTTTAAAAACATTTTTAAGAAATCTTCCTAACCCCAAACCTTTGAATGGTAGTGCGAGTTAACTATTTTAAGTCTGATTATTTTTAATGTAAATAATGCTTCAATGCTACAAATTACAGGAATAATTTGCCAAAAGTGATGTTTTTGGAGTAAATTAAGTTCTAGACCGCATAATATGAGTTCAATGGCATGACTGGTCTTTACATTTCACAAGTAATTGGTTTTATTGTCTCACCTCTTTCTTTCTTTCCTCATTAAAACCCTATTTCTTATGCTTTTGATTTGTGAATTCACATTTAATATCACAAGGAAAGCTGCCCACCCAAAGCAGAGCTGGCCACTCTTAACATCTCCACTGTATTCAATGCGATGGGTCTCTGCTTGGCTTTCTCTTTCTTAGACACGGAGTCAACCTGCAAGAAAAGACACATTGTAACTCATGCAGTTACACATTAAGCATCACTAAAATATGAAATGACACAATCATAACAACTGAGATACAAATACATACTTTAGTCTCCTTAGCAGTCTTTGCCATGTTAACAAACATTTGACCAACATCACGGTCAAAAACTCGCACGCGGTCCCAGTCCAAGGTGAGTGGACTGTCCTTGCCTTTAAAAACCTGTGAGCACAAATACAAATAGAGAAATGCAGAAAAGTATGCAATGCAAAGTGATATAGCGGTTCTGTAAAAGAATTGGATTTTGAGCCGAAAAGGGCAGAACTGACCTTTGCTTGTATAACCCAGTATGCTTCAGGTTTGAAGGACTGGATCTTGTCATGCCGTTCCACACAGAACCCCAGTGTGGGAGTCTGACAGGGGCCGAACGAGACCAAGGAGGAGTCCAAATTCCCATATTTCCCCTGGAAGTATTTAGTCTGGAAACTAAGAGTGATTGTGTGTGATGAACAGCTTACTATTATCCATAATAACACATGTTTGGAAAATGCACTACTGTTCAAAAGTTTGTAGTCAGTAAAGAAATAAATTAGAGAAAAAATTCTGAAAGAATTTAAAACTTTTATTCAATAAAGATGCTTTATTTGAATATAAAGTGACAGTGAATACATAAAATACTGTTCTTTTAACTTTCTATTCAACAAAGGATCCTGATAAAAAAAAAAAACGTACTACAGTTTCCAAAAAAAATATTAAGCAGCACAACTGTTTTCAACATTGATGCTAATAAGAAATGTATCTTGAGCACCAAATGACCATATTACAATGATTTCTGAAAGATCATGTGACAATGAAGACTGATGAAAATTCAGCTAAAAAATTACATTTTATAATATATTAAAACAGAAAACAGTTATTTTAAGTTGTAATAATATTTTACAATATTGCTGTTTTTATTATATTTTTAATCAAATAAATGCAGCCTTGATAAGCATAAGAAACTTTGATCAAAAACATTTAATAAATCTAACCAACCCCAATTTTTTTAAAGTAATGTATACAAAAGCAGATTGTATTATAATGGTACAAAAAGAAAGAAAGAAACCAAAGCAGGTGTGTTCTACCCAGATGAGCTCCTTCATACCGTGTGAAAGCACAGCCGATCCGGAGGTCCAGTTCCTGACGAGCATCTACAGACAGAGCCTCGTTCCTGTTGGGTTCTCCGAGTCGGTTCATGGCGTTACAGATATCCGTGTCTGTGATGGAGCTGAACTTTGTGCGATACACTGTACGATCATTACCGTAAGACTTATTCATCACCGGCTGAATGGCATCCAACACCTGAGATGGTACAACCACACAAACAAATCAAGAAAAGCACACTCTGAACACCTCAGGCCCAGTTATATGGACAATCTTAGCTTGTATTTTCTTTCGATAGATTCAGACTCACCTCAAAACAAATGTTCTCTCCTTCTTTATCACAATCCAACCACAGGACAACATAGTCACAACCTTTTGCTTCAACCTGTCAATAGCAACTTTGTTATTTAAAGATTTATGGAAGGGTTTTCAAATATGTTAAGATTTAATTGTTAAAATATTGCTATTAAATTTACATAGTAAAATTATATTCTATAATATTTATAGAATAAAAAATGATAATTCTTTGACAGGCTTACATGTAGTCTTTACATTTACATTTATGCATTTAGCAGACGCTTTTATCCAAAGCGACTTACAATTGCATTCAGGTTATACATTTTTTTTTTTTTGTGAGTACATGTGTTCCCTGGGAATCGAACCCACAACCTTTGCGCTGCTAACGCAATGCTCTACCACTGAGCCACAGGAACACTTTAAATATAGTTTGGCTTAATTATTTTAGACAATAGATACACTATAATCAGTCAGGTAATGAAAGGTAAAGTCACCTGAAGGAATTTGACCATATTTAGTTTGGGGTTTGCTTCTTTCTTCTCAGTCGGAGCTTTACTGAACAACTCAGCTGGATCAACTTTATCCCAGTTGTTATACTTTCCTGCAAAACATTAAGGATAGGGAATAATACAAGTCTTGCACATACACTACCAGTCAAACGTTTATGAGCAGTAAGATGGTTAATGTTTTTTAAAGAAGTCTCTTCTGCTCACCAAGCCTGCATTTATTTAATCCAAAATACAGCAAAAATTTGATTTCTTTTTTTAAGCTATTTAAAATAACTTACAATTTCATTTGTTCCTGTGATTTCAAAGATGAATTGTCAGCATCATTACAGTGTCACATGATCCTTCAGAAATCATTCTAATATTTTGATTTGCTGCTCAAAGAACATTTGTTGTTATTATTATTATGTTGAAAACAGCCAAGTAAAAAGTATTAATTTCTATAATCCCCCACCCCCCCAAAAAAACTGACTCCAAGTTTTTGAATGATATAGTTTATAATGTTACACAAGCTTTTATTTCAGATAAATACTTATCTTTGGATCTTTCTCATCAAAGAATCCTGAAATAAAAGGCACTCAACTTGATAATAATAATAAAACAGCGAATCAGAATATTAGAAGGATTTCTGAAGGATCATGTGACACTGAAGACTGGAGAAATTATGCTGAAATGTTTTGATCACAGGAATAAATTACATTTTAAAATATTTTCAAATAGAATGTAGTTATTTAAAATAGTAAAAATATTTTACAATTTTACTGCTTTTAATAAATAAATAAATCCTGGCTTGGTGTGCAGAAGATAATTATTTAAAAACATAAAATGCAATCTGAATGTTTAAAAACATTTATCTGGTAGTGTGCAGTTAAATATTTTGCTTGTATTTTAAAAGCAGTCCTAGTTGAAGACAAAATACTTGCCGATGAAGTCCAGACTCATGACATGTCCACACACTGACGTCATCTTGAACCTCACATTTTGGCCCATGAAGCTTCCTGTGTACTCGTGGACAGAACACGCTCCATTCAGACCTTTTCGGCTTGAACAGCTACCTGTAAGTGAAAGGCAATAAAAAGAAATGTTTAAAGACATCATGCATTTATTATAATTTCATGTCCTTAAAACTTGTTTGCATTTCTTTCTTTGGTTTTGTGTCCCTTTCACTTCCATAGTATGAACAAAAAATACTAATTGTGACTCAAATCTTTTAAGTTACCATCATTCTTCAAAATATATTTTATGTTCAACAGAAGAAAAACATGCAGGTTTGGAATGAAATAAGGCTGACAGAGTTTTCATTTTTTAGTAAACAATCCCATTAACAAGAACAAAATTTAAAAATTTAAAAAATCATGCAACATAAGCTGACACTGACTGAATAATTGCATTCAGACGAGACTTCATCCTTCTCTTCGTATGCACACAGTTTATCATTCATCTGCCGAGAACCACGTCAACGTCTGCAAAAGTAACTAACATGACCATGTAAGCTTGACTACTGCATAAGCTCTCCTTCAGAAACTTTGATGGAGGACATTGACGAATCGGCAGGCTAAAAGCAGTCTAATTGGTGCTGGCATTGAGCGATCCATCGTAAAGTAAAATGAGAGAGAGAAGAGCTGATTATGCATCATTCCTTTCATCCATTCTTTTCTAGTTTGTGCCCTGCCAGGGTTAAACCTGAATGACGTCAACGGTCACCATCAGGTAATGAGATGCTGTTCCCAAGGATGAACTCTGATGATGGAGTCCATTGTGAGTGAGCTTGATGATGACCTCTTCTCTTTTTGACCACTGGTTCGGCTACAGATTTTTGGAGGTCTCCGTTGAGATGGTGGTACATAAATATAGGCCCAAAAGGAAGGGATGGACACACTTGGACTGAAAGCTTTACCCCGACAAGCACGGCAAGCCTCTGTTTCTCCAGCATGCAACAGCTACAAGTAAGTCTCCAATGCCATTCTCACAAGATCATCTGGGACCCAGAACTAGGAAGCTGCACTTACTTTGATTGAATCGCTTTTTAGATTTCAATTACTATTGATACAGCCAATAACATACAATTAATAAACTATTCAAAAGCTTGGGGATGGTAATAAATGTCATGTTTTTTTTTAAAGAAGCCTCAACCAAATAGCATTTATTTGCTCAAAAATACATTGAAAACAGTAATATTGTTAAATATTATTACAATTTCAAATAACTATTTTCTATTGGAATATATTTTCAAATGTAATGTATTCCTGTGATGCAAAGCTGAATTTTCAGTGTCACATGATCCTTTAGAAATCATTCTAATATGCTGATTTGGTGCTCAAGCAACATTTATTTTTATTATCAATCTTGAAAACCATTGTGCTGCATATTAGTTTTATGGAAACGATCAAATATTAAATTTTTTCATGTTTTTTTACTGTCACATATGATCAGTTTAAGGAATTATTGTTAAAAATATTTATTTCTTACAAAAAAAAAACTGACCTCAAACTTTTGAAAGGTACTTAATATATAAAACATATTATAAATAATACATGACACATTATAAGTAAAAAACAATTGCTGAAATCAAATTATTATTAATATTTACCCAAAATGAATACTCATTTTTTTTCTCAAAAAATGAGAATTTATAAAAATGTAATTGGTCAAAAGTGCCCTGGGCGTGGCTGATATACGTCTATCACTAAACTAAAACTGAGCATCCAATAATTTAGGATAAAATCAATATTTAGTATATATTTGAGTATTTATCTGTCACTGATCACTGAGAACCAAAGACAATGTTTTAGTAAACTCTATTTATTTATTGTTCATCACTGATGTATTTAATATAGACTAAGGGACACATGGAATCTATAATTAATTGTTAACTTGAATGATGCCAATGTAGATTGCTGCACTGCATCTGTGAGCGCAGGCGTTATATTTTGGCAGTAGCTATGGAATAACCACAATCCATGACGGTGTCCACCGGTGACAGGTCCAAACTAATAACTACTGATGGTTTGTTGCCTACTTCTCACTCTCCCGCTCAGATTCTGGGACTCCTGAGCATTTTTCTGCTGGTCTTGAACCCCAGCCAGTGCAGTCCGATCATGACCCAGTGTGTGGAGCACACCTACTGCTCCTCCACGCTGAAAGAGTACCACACACAGCTCATCAACCTGCCCAGCAGGATCAACGAACGCAGCGTCGCCGCATGGAGCTACGAGTGAGTACAGCAGATTTTTAAGCCTTTTCAAAATATGGATTTATAGCCAGCAAAAGGGAACGTATACTGCAGGTGCATTTAAAAATTGGCATAAAAATGCAAACAATCTAATCTGAAAGACACTGCATGCATTTGGATGGCAATCAGGACAATTACATATCATCACATTCTGAATGTATAAATATTTTTCTGCACCAATAACAGGGAGAAAGTCGACCTGGACCGTGTGCCACAGATCATCTATGAAGCAAACTGCCTGAACAGTCATTCCTGTAAGGGGGTCGACAGCTCTTTTAGTCTGGAGAGCATCCCCATTGCAATCAAGATGCCATTTCTCAGAAAAAACCCAAGATGCCCAACTTACGCACTGGAATTCGAGGACGTCAATATCGCCTGTATATGTGCTACATCCAGACAGAATTAGCACTGGCTCTAACAGTTCATGCATTGGATTCAATTTTGATTATTATAATACCGTCACTTATATTTAATGTCAACCACAAAGAAGTCTACTGAATATTAATGCTTGCCGTCCTAAACAAACAACAACACAATGCATATGCTGCAATACAGATGCCTTGAGTTGCAAAATGCTTGTAAATGTGATTAAATAAACTAGTTTTGTAACAAAAACGTTTTATCTTGTGTTCCTGTGGTTCAGTGGTTAGAGCATTGCGTCAGCACCGCAAAAGGTTGTGGGTTCGATTCCCAGGGAACACATGTACTGATTAAAAATGTATAACCTGAATGCAATTGTAAGTCGCTTTGGATAAAAGCGTCTGCTAAATGCATAAATGTAAATGTAAATCTCATTCAGGAAACAAATGTTTCAAAATGTAAGACTCGTTTCTTTTGAAATACTCAACAAAATTAAACACCTTGTGACCTTTTTTCCTGCAGTTTGACTATTAAAAATATTCAATATACTCTTATTGGTATAAGTGTATGTGGCCAAAAAACAGTACGCCAATTATAAAATAATTAGAAACGTGCTATTCAACATATTTTTAGTCTAGCATCTCATTTGACATCTGTCCATCTGCTGAAGGGATATTTATGTAACGTTAATATTAATAAATGAATGTCAAACAGGACCAAACAAGACATCAAGGGTGCTAATTTATTTGAAGGAGCAGGAAAACCAAATTAAAGCACCTGTAATTGTATGCAGTTAATTTGATTTGTATAAAGACAATGCGACTCACCTTTAGAGAGGATTTTGGCAATGGACAGAGCCAGAGAGGGCTTCTCAGCCACCATAAACACAGTCCTCATCACTGCTGCTTTTCCTTATCCGTCACAAACATCAACGGGGCCTGACAATGAAATAACACAAGTATACATCTTATTTTCAAGTTAATAACTAAAGCTAAAATTAGACTTTTTAGACCAACAATCGAGATAGTAACACACCGGTATGCGATGCAGCCGCTTCTTTAGGCATGTTAACTTCCGGGTTGTCCATATTGTTCCAAAATAAAAGCCCTGACTGTTACGCTTCTTCTTCTCTTGGTTAATGGTGGATTGCAAATAACTTGTAGGTGCATACCGCAACCTACTGTATAAGAGTGTGTAACATCATGTCCTTTTAACTGCTTATATTCTTCTCATTAACTCTGTGTAATTAAGGAATTTTAATAATGCTTTCCTGGAGATCCTTATCCCTTCTCCCTTTCCTTCTGAGCCTAATATCCCCGTCAGGTTCCACTCACGCCCTACCTCCCGAACCCTATTTTGCAATTATATAGAATACAGTCCAATATGACATGCTCCGCATTTTCTTTAACCCCACAGTTATCACAGTTCTCATTATTCATTTTTCCCCATTAAAAAAGTGTGCTATTCAGTCCTGTGTGATCCACTCTCAATCTTGTCATTACAATTTCTTTTGACTGTTACACGAAACATTTTACTAAATTTAAAATAGCGATTAAAATTCAATTTCAAAAATGTTATTGTATCAATAATAATATGAATTAATGATATCAACAAACTAATACACAACGATAGAAAATAATATAACAAAATAATATTAAAAAATAATATTCATTTTTATTCAAGTAAAAATTTTATTCATTTGAGAAATATAATAATGTATTTATATATATTTTAATTTATAATTTTATGTAAATATTTACATAATTTACATATAAATAATATATGTATTATAAGTAGGCTATACAATTATACATTTTAATATAAATATAAAAATGTATATAGTATAAATTAATATTAAAAATACATAGAAAATGTGAAGATGTTTTGCCCTAAAATGATCAATAACTGACAAATGTCAAAACTTTTTTAAAATGTTATTTGGTCAACAAATTAAACTTCATGCAAGTAAACATGAAATACATAAGATACATTCCTCATACAATGGTAATAAAAAAGTTTACATTTTAAAAAACTTACAAATAAATAATAAGACTCTGTCATCTAGAAATAAAACAGCCAATGAAAGATGCAGTGTTATTTAGAAATACTCAACAATGCTCAACATTCTTAAATAAAATGGAAATGGAAAATAAACAATTATTTAATTAACTGAGTCTGCCCATATGGCCACTTTTGTTTCCATGCCAATCCAGAAAGCAGCTGTAACATTCTGTAATGATGTCATCACTCACTCAGATTCATTACACTGGCATTTCAGTTTTTCATTATTACATATAAAAATGATTACTGTCAATTTTTGCATCCTTGAAGAATTAAGTTGATCGGGTGGTTTTCTTTGAGAATGATGACATCACAGCATCTCTCATTTCCAGTCTCCAAATGACATGGGGCACAAAATGCCTCCCGAAGGCAGATTCAATCAGTGACATGCTCTATAATAACTTTCTATGATAGAGAGACTCTATTCACAACACAGTGACTGACATGTGGATCTGTGAATCTTATGCAGTTGTTCAATACAGTGCACTATACACCTTCCTATTTCAAAGGAACTGAGCTTGTGACGTTTTCTAGTCATTTGTTGTCAGTTTTCTTCCAGAAGACTGCTAGCTGTCACATTTTTCCGCTCGCATCACTCCATCACTCCATCACTCGCATCACTCCATCACTCCATCACTCCATCACTCCATCTCTCCCTTACTCCATCACTTGCATCACTCCATCCCTCCATCACTCATCACTCCATCACTCCATCACTCGCATCACTCCATCACTCCATCACTCGCATCATTCCATCACTCCATCACTCACATCAATCCATCACTCCCTCACTCCATCACTCCATCACTCCATCACTCCATCCTTCCATCACTCCATCACTCGCATCATTCCATCACTCCATCACTCGCATCACTCCATCACTCCATCACTCGCATCAATCCATCACTCCCTCGCTCCATCGCTCCATCGCTCCATCACTCCATCACTCGCATCAATCCATCACTCCCTCACTCCATCACTCCATCACTCCATCCTTCCATCACTCCATCACTCGCATCATTCCATCACTCCATCACTCGCATTACTCCATCACTCCATCACTCGCATCAATCCATCACTCCATCACTCCCTCACTCCATCGCTCCATCGCTCCATCGCTCCATCTCTCCATCGCTCCATCACTCCATCACTCCATCACTCGCATCAATCCATCACTCCCTCACTCCATCACTCCATCACTCCATCACTCCATCCTTCCATCACTCCATCACTCGCATCACTCCATCACTCCATCACTCGCATCAATCCATCGCTCCCTCACTCCATCGCTCCATCTCTCCATCGCTCCATCACTCCATCACTCCATCGCTCGCATCAATCCATCACTCCCTCAATCCATCACTCCATCACTCCATCACTCCATCCTTCCATCACTCCATCACTCCATCATTCCATCACTCCATCACTCGCATCACTCCATCACTCGCATTACTCCATCGCTCCATCGCTCCATCGCTCCATCTCTCCATCGCTCCATCACTCCATCACTCCATCTCTCCATCACTCATCACTCCATCACTCATCACTCCATCACTCCATCACTCCATCATTCCATCACTCGCATCACTCCATCACTCCATCACTCCCTCACTCCATCACTCCCTTACTCCATCACTCGCATCACTCCATCCCTCCATCACTCATTACTCCATCACTCCATCACTCGCATCACTCCATCACTCCATCACTCCCTCACTCCATCACTCCCTCACTCCATCACTCGCATCACTCCATCCCTCCATCATTCATCACTCCATCACTCCATCACTCCATCACTCGCATCATTCCATCACTCCATCGCTCCATCGCTCCATCTCTCCATCGCTCCAACGCTCCATCACTCCATCACTCGCATCAATCCATCACTCCATCACTCCATCACTCCATCACTCCATCCTTCCATCACTCGCATCATTCCATCACTCGCATCACTCCATCACTCGCATCAATCCATCACTCCCTCAATCCATCGCTCCATCTCTCCATCCCTCCATCACTCCATCACTCCATCACTCGCATCAATCCATCACTCCCTCACTCCATCATTCCATCACTCCATCACTCCATCCTTCCATCACTCCATCACTCGCATCATTCCATCACTCCATCACTCGCATCATTCCATCACTCCATCACTCGCATCAATCCATCACTCCATCACTCGCATCAATCCATCACTCCATCACTCGCATTACTCCATCACTCCATCACTCGCATCAATCCATCGCTCCATCGCTCCATCTCTCCATCGCTCCATCACTCCATCACTCACACTCGCATCACTCCCTCACTCCATCACTCCATCACTCCATCACTCGCATCAATCCATCACTCCCTCACTCCATCGCTCCATCGCTCCATCTCTCCATCGCTCCATCACTCCATCACTCCATCACTCGCATCAATCCATCACTCCCTCACTCCATCACTCCATCACTCCATCACGCGCATCATTCCATCACTCGCATCAATCCATCACTCGCATCGATCCATCGCTCCATCGCTCCATCTCTCCATCGCTCCATCACTCCATCACTCACACTCGCATCACTCCCTCACTCCATCACTCCATCACTCCATCACTCGCATCAATCCATCACTCCCTCACTCCATCGCTCCATCGCTCCATCTCTCCATCACTCATCACTCCATCACTCATCACTCCATCATTCCATCACTGCATCACTCCCTCACTCCATCATTCCATCACTCCATCACTCCATCACTCTCTCACTCCATCACTCCATCACTCCATCATTCCAGTCAATATTTGCCAACACAAAGTACCAACATTTCCACTGTTACTGTCCGAGAAACAAATCACACAGTTCATTTAGGAGATGTGGACTTTTATTCAGGATAAACGGTCCCAAAATAACCCATTTATATTTTATTTATTTATTTGATTTATTTATTTTTACAGTTTTTCTCAATTGTTTACACACATTTTCTGAAAGCATGCCTCATATTGTCAGAACTCTACACACAAATCCAAAAAAAACACACACAATGGGCAAAACCCCTCAATTCTCCTGCAAAATGAAACTTTACATTCAAAACAATGTTATTTCTTCTCAAAATGGGATTTTGTTTTCAAATGACACACAAACCATCATATGTATAGACATTTATAAGAACCAGCTGAACACTGATGTGCTCAATGTAAAACACTATGATGAATGTAAAACACTTCTTCTTCATTCATCATAATGACTTAGGCCTTTTTTTGGTTCATTGTTACACTTACTACAGATAGTACAAACATAAGTGTGTTGTAAAATAAAAAATAAAATTAAAAAAAAAAAAATTCGCAAAACAATGTACACAGTGCACATCCCATTCCCAACCAACACAAAGTTGCACATACACTACATACAAAACAACAGAAGAATTTACTGTATACAGTTACAGTAAAAAAGACCTATGCTGCATCCTCTCTTCTGTTGCGGTCTGGCCACAGCACCTCATCCACATCACAAGCAATGTTTTCCCTGGCCAAGCAGCGGGGGGAATATCGCCTAGCATGGCGATTCCAGCCATGAAAAGCATCAGCTGCCATATCTCCACATGCGTCCTCCATAGCTTGGAGAAGAGGTATACGCGTTTGTGGATTTCAGTCATACACTTTCCATCTCCAGGCAGAAAAAAATTCCTCAATAGGATTGAGGAATGGAGAATATGGAGGGAGATAAACAACTAAAAAGTGTGGGTGGGCAGTGAACCAGTTACAAACCAGAGCAGCCCTGTGGAAACTTACGCTGTCCCAAATGACAATGTACCTGAGCTGCTCTGGGCCATCTACCTGATCTGGTGGAATGAGTGTGTTGTGTAGGGTGTCAAGGAATGTGATCAGATGGGCGGTGTTGTAGGGGCCAAGGGTAGCATGGTGATGGATGACGCCGTGGTGGGTAATCGCTGCACACATTGTGATGTTCCCTCCGCGCTGACCAGGGACTTCAACAATGGCACGCTGGCCGATGATATTCCTTCCCCTCTTTCGTCTTTTTGTGAGGTTGAACCCAGCCTCATCAATGAAGATGAACTGGTGCTCCACTGCAGACACCTCTAGCTCAAGGACTCTCTGAAACACACATGACAATATCAGAAATAGACATGGAGTGGTCACTATTGTGAAGCACAATCATTATGATTACAATATTGAAATATGTATAATTTACTGTATACAGTGTTGAGAGTATGCATCAATTGTGGGACTCACTTGCACATAGTTATATCGCAATTCTTTGACTCTTTCTGAATTGCGTTCAAATGGCACCCTGTAGACCTGCTTCATCCTGAGATGATTTCTGCGCAAGACACGGTCCAGTGTTGATAAGCTTACCCTATCAATATTTTGAAACATGTCATTGTTTTCTGTTATTTTTCTTTGTATTTGCCGTAATGTTATGGCGTTGTTTTCCATGTTCATGATTTCAGTTTCCTGTTCAGGAGACAGAGCACGTTCCCGACCACCTTGTGTTGGTAATCTTTCAGTTCTGCCAAACAAATAGTAAAATACTGTAAATACAAAGTAGTTATACATTTCCTAAATACTTGAAACATACTTTACAGTATTTTTACAGTCCTACAGAACAGTCCACAGGCAATACTGTACTACTGTACTCATTGAGTACTGTATTGATATGCAGTACTGCAATTTTCTAGTGAGAGTGGATTTCTTACCTATTCTCATTTCGGAAAGTCCGGATGATGGATGCTACAGTGTACCTGCTCAAATGTGGCTGTACTCTTTGCCCAGCCTCCCTCATTGTTAGACCATGGTTGACCACATGATCAACCAAAGTGGCTCGGATCTCATCAGAGATTACGGTCCTTGGCCTTCCTCGTCCTCATCCTCCTCGTCCTCATCCTCCCCGTCCTCCTCCTCTTACTCTCACTCCTCTGGCTCTGCCTCTGTTTCCAATGTTGGCATCCATTGCTCCAAAACAGAAGAGCTCACCTGTTGCCCTTTTATGCTAAAGCTCTGATTGCTAATTGTAAAACTGTGTGACGGGTGTTTGCCCTTGTGATGAGTCAGTGTGCATATTTGAATGGCAGTGTGTTCCTTGTGAAAACAAGATATTTTCTGCATGAAAATTGTGCCAAAAGCAGAGAATTGTGTGTAGTGTTTTGAAAAAAGTGTGTTTTAGAACTGCAATTTGAGTGTAAAGCAGGAACTGTGCTTGTAGTTTAGCAGAATTGGTTCAGGGTAGCAGAATTGGTTCAGGGGGTTGGTGAATGAGTTACATGTTGTGGTCATTGTGCCTCAAGTACCAGAATTTGTGTGTAAACAATTGAGAAAAACTGTAAAACAAATTTCAATAAATTAAAACAAATAAATTGTATTATATAATTTCTAACAAATATATCATTATCATAACCTACATAACTGCCTTGATATAGCCTATCATCTACTGGTTTATATAAACAACTATAAGGTACACTAGCCAAGAAGGCTATACAATACGTCATGATATCTAGCCTAAATAAAGGAGAAATATGTTTTATTTCCATTCGCAGGCTGTATGCAATCACATTCAATGGCCACTCGGTGGCGACTTAACATTACGAGAATCTCTTTATTCCTCAAACAGATTGTTGAGTTCAGCTCACTGACAGACAGCAACTGTTCATGTGAAATCCTGCCAATTAGAAAATACAGAACAGGACACTTCAATTTGTTCGGCCAGTTTGTTTAGTCAACTGTCCAATGCTGCACTGCTGATTTATACAATGAGTGAGAAAAGGGGAAGAATGTAAAAACAAAGGGAAAGACAGTCAGTGCATCGCATTGCTGAAATCAGCATGTGTCTGTGACCCCACAGATGGCAGGGGGAGGGTGGAAGTGAGTTTGTCTCCTTCAGTAGAGAGATCAATTAAACCCATCCAACCCTCCTCCAGTATTGACTCATCTGGACTGCGTCACACACACACACACACAGATTATTGGCTGACACATAAACCGATGAAATTATGATCAAGATCCTCATTGTCACTGTTTTATTGTGCACACCAGAACAGATATGGTCAAGGAGAAACTCAAACATCAATCCGCAAAGAGTTTTACATGCATGCGTGTGTGACACTGATTGCATGAGATGAGTCATATTTCTATGATTGGCCACTTTTCATCAGCACTCTCTACCTCTTTCTGTCCCTTTCATCCTCTCTTACTCACAGACAGACACATAAACACATTTCAGGCAAGAAAAGGCTGTGTTTAAGACCGAGAGAACATGCACCACGTTGAAGGAGGAGGGCCGTAAAGCAGCAGACAAAGAGAAAGACAAGTGAATGATTACAGGGCCTAGGATGGATGAAATTACAGACATGGGTGAACAAACAGCACCTTCTGCGGTTTCGCTTTCTCTCTGATGAATTTTAGGATGGATTCCCAATACTGTACATGTTGGGTGAAAGCTTGAGGGAGGGAGGAAATGGCTGGCAGGATGGGGAAATGATCTCAACCATTACAACTGTTGCCAGTAAAGATGGCTGACTCACGCGCTCGGCTCTGAAGATCTCACTGGTTGTCTTGTTTTTCTCTATGCAGATTTTCATCATCATTACCTTCATTTTTGATTATGTTTTCCTACAAATGTGTATTAAAACAACTCAACTGCAGTGCTTTATCACATGCTAAACTTCCATGCTAAGAAAATAAGATATCTCTTCAACCCTATAACCCTAGTGTGTCTTAATTCTAAGGCTACTAAATGATCAATGTGATCAAAGCTGAAAACTAGTTGCATCTAAAATAAACGCCTTTTTTCATCTAATTGAGAGTTTATTTTTAATTTAAACACGTTGTTTTAAAACTGTCCACAATTTTTGCTGTGATATCTTTATTGATTTTTATAAAGTAAACATGAGAATCAATTATATTGTTCATGATGAACACACACTGGACTAAAGCAATATAGGCTTTTTTAATTATCCATCCATTTTTTTCATGTTAATCATGTTAAAATGTAATTATCAAATATGATCCATCAGCCTTTTGAGGAAATTGTCATTTTTTCATCTCTCAATCATCATTGCATTACATTGCATTACATGTTTTGCACCAAAGTAAAACTAATAAAGAGTTTTGACCGTAAAACTAAGCATTTAAATATAATGTTATAAGACGTGGTATTGATATTTATGTGCATTTTATGCAGTCTTTTGTACAGTTATAAAGATTTTTTACATCACAAGCTATCAGAGTTTTATCTTACCTTTTGGTCATATAAATAACATCAGTGCTAAATTGGATATTATTGGACAGTTTTGGTCTGAATAAAACTGATGTTTGTTTTTCTTCCTCAAGTATGAGCTCCATATTCTCTCTATATGGTCCATAAAAGCCTGAGCTGACAAATATGATACAGACAATAGTACACATGTGTACATTTGTTTACATTTTCAAAATATTTTATAGTTTATAAGTTTTCCAAACTACTATTTCGATTATTTCCATTATTTCATTTCTCATTTAATTATTCCAAGACAAAGTAATCTAAGCTATCGAAATTAATTTCTCATTATATCTATTTGTTTTTTCCTTCAAATGAATTTTCGGATAAATATATTAGAAGCTACACGAAACACGTCTGAGAGTCTCTAGAACAATGCAATTTTACTCTGGGTCTTTAAAGAGAGTAGAAATTAAAATGGTTAATTTATGAATTATTCCAAACATAATACGCTTCCTTTTTTCCCATAGTTTCAACTTGAATTCAGCTTGACTAAACTGTGTTTGAAGGGATCCTGTTTCAATGCAAACTTTTTACATGAGCAAGTTTACTCCTAATACGTATTATATGTGTATACAAAACATTAAAACAACATATTGTGTGATATATGTACAATTCAAATGTTTAAGAGAGGACACACTCTTAAAAACAAAGGATCTGAAATGGGTTTTCATTCGTGGTTCCCTAAAGAACCTTTCAGTGAACAGTTCATAAAAGAACCATTTTCCGTTTATAAAGAATGAACCTTGTGTGGAATGAAGCGCTTCCATGGATGTTAAAGTTCTTCATGCAATCATAAGCTTTTCTTATGTTGTGTCTTTGAGCAGGAACATCTCTCATTACTTCAGATAACCAGCACTACATAAGAAGCAACTTAATCATCAGATCATTGAAGAGCTCATGTTCACTTCATCAACATGGATAGTGTTTCAGATATCAGGCCGATCTCTTCATCATCATCATCATCATCATCATCATCATCACTGACCATCTAACGAATCACTGGTCTTCCTTCTCCTTTATCATATCCTTCTCCTCCTCTACTCTCATCTTCACACATATCTCTGAGATATGCAGGAAATATGAAGCATTCTGGCACTCCGCTGAGGAAAGATGGAAAGAGAAAGAGGTTGAAGAGATTTTAATACATCTGGACTTGATTGCTTTAGGGGTAAACATATTTAGGAAATGTTGAAGGTAAATATAGGTTTATACATTATAATATAATCTTCAATAAAACATTAAATTGATTAAAAGTGACAGTATAAAGACATTTATAATGTAACAAAAGATTTCAAATAAAGGCTGTTTTTTACTTTCTGTTCATCAAAATATGTGGTTTGCACAAAAAGAATATTAAGCAGCACAACTGTTTTAAATATTGATAATAGTAAAACATATTTCTTGAGCATCAAATCTATTAGAGTGATTTCTGAAGGATCATGTGACACTGAAGACTGGTGCTGAAATACAGCTTTGCCATCACAGGAATAAAGGACCTTTTTAATGTGAAGAATATTTCACAATGTCTCTTTTTTAAATTAATTTTAATATGAATTAAAATGCTTTTAAAATAAATGTTGCCAGGTCATCCGATCACTGAAGAATATCATCATGCAGTAGCTTTCAAAATAAGTTAGAATTTAATTTATTTCCATTAATAAACAGAAAACAAAAATAATTGTTAAATTAGTTAAAGAGTGTCACAGTTTGTATAAATGAAATATATATATATATAGGGGAAAATGATGTTTCTGAACTCTGTTTAGCTGTGTGCATCTGATGATCAAAAGCACCACATATTTTGAAGAAGAAACATTGTTTCATATGGAGGAATAAAGGTTCTTTATTAACATTCTATATTCCATTCCACACAAAAAAGGGTTTCTAGATTATTTAAATGTTTTTCACATAAAGACAAAAATGGTTATTTTAGTAACTGATCCCTGAAAGCTTCTTTGAGGAACCCAAAATGGTTCTTCAATAGCATTCCTGTGAAAACCACATTTTGAACCTTTATTTCTAAGAACGTAGATTAAGAAAATTAAGACACGATTTACTTACTTTCAATATTTTTAAGTGTTGCATAGATGTAAGCATTCAAAGTAATATTGTATCTTTCCAAGATTTTAAACAGCTATATTCATATTTCTGTTCAGATGGCACCTTGTCCTCTTCCCGCGCTCCTCCATCCCTCCCTCACTCAGTCTTAGGTGGGATTCTTTATTGTTTGAACAGGGTCCTCACATCAAGGCCATGCTGCCCTCTGACCTTTCCTGCATTAGGTATGTGCAGCGAGACCTCAAAGAGCTGGAATTCGTCTGAAGTCAAACACACACACACACACACACACACAGGACCACCGAGGGGCCGGGAGAATGTTGAAAACAACATGTTCAGGAACTCTCTTCATCACACGTATGCAGAAAAACAAGAGACCTCCTCCACGCACTGAACTCACCACCTCACACCAAAACACTGTGATGGACGCTGGCTTTTGTTGCATTTTATGAAAATGTAATTCTTGTTGACTTTTTTCACCCTACCTATTTAAAAAAAAAAATTCTCAGTATGAACAGGAGACTACAGTGGGACAGGCTCTGACCGGCATCCATCCATCATGGGACACTTTATTAAAAGCAATGATTAATTACTCACAGGTCA
The DNA here is from genome assembly GCA_003573665.1 of Oxygymnocypris stewartii. Taxonomy (NCBI): domain Eukaryota; kingdom Metazoa; phylum Chordata; class Actinopteri; order Cypriniformes; family Cyprinidae; genus Oxygymnocypris; species Oxygymnocypris stewartii. The sequence goes on from QVTF01024376.1 coordinate 347,907, forward strand.
CTGGTTCCTCTCTGATATCACTGTGGGTTTTTATCATCCTCATCCTCACATCGTCAGGGGTTTTTGGCATTTAGAAATGAAAAATCTTCTGTTATCTACTGTCATTTAGATTCTATGAACTTAATCATAATGTTTGATATCACAAAATGAAGTAAACTATTTCTAAGGAAGAATCAGGTATGTTTTATTCACTTGAGAAATCAAGATTGCTTTTTCATTTCTATGGAAGATATTACAGATTGTATTTCATTTTTCCATGTATTTCAGTTGTTTGAGTATTAAAATGATCTAAACATTCTCAGGAAGTTTAAAGGTTGTGTTTGCATTTAAACAAAGTAGATTATTCAATTAATATTTTTTGACCTGTAGTTTAGCAAATATTACTGTACTCATCAAGTTTTGAGAAGGTTATGGTTCTTTGAGCTTCATAAACATCTTGATGTCACATTATATGTTCTTCAGATCAGTGTAATGGTGTTTAGATTCTTTAAACCAGTAGATGGTTTTCTAAAGAAATAGAGAATTGAAATATTTATTGTGGAACTAATAAGGTTCTTATGAATTTGGTTTCTTATTGAATGTCACTTTTATTTTTAACTGTCATTTAACCTAAACAAGAAAAATCACTTAAAGAACCTACTTTTTTTCATGGAGCAGATTTATGAAAATCTTGCAAAAGAAAAACGATTAATGTCAATTAATACAAATTATGAAAGGAACGGCAATTCTTGCAATTACCGAGATCTTAATCATAACAGAAATGTCTCAGTTTTAACAAATGTGTCTTTGTAATACACACTTTGTGGTCATTTGGTGTCCTAACAATTAGTTGATCTTTTTAAAAGTTGTATTTAAACAATTATCCAAGTCCATAAGATGTGAAATACTTGAACATAAAAATAATGTTCATATAAAAATAAACGAATCTGAAATAACACACTAACATTGAACAAACACAATGTTTTTCTTCAACAAATATACCAGAAAAACACACCAGAAAAAAAATATTTTTGTTTTATTCGTTTAGATATCATTTTCAAAACACTTCAATTGACTAATTCGATGAAATAAAACTGTTGTTGCTTACACAAACATTATTTTTCGTTTTTACAATGATGGAGCAAGCCAATTAAAATGCGTTTAACAACGCCACTGTTAAAACAGACGGACACGTGACAACCGCCTCGAGATATTTGACTAATTAAGAACTTAAACGTCTTATCGGTGGTGCTATTATGTGCGCGATTTAAAGCGATGTTCCGTTTTCAGCCCAGTTAGGCTATTTCTTCAACCTTCCGTCTACACGCTTCAAGAACATCGCCTAATATTAGCTAAACAGCATTTCAGCGACCAAAACACGAGGAATGTCTAATTAACAATCACACATCAACGAAAAAAACATTGTCTTTCGATGATGTCGAAAAATTAAAGCGCGCCTGAGCTTTCATATATGTGACAACAAATGAGCACTTTACATAGACCCGCCTCTTCCCAACACACACACACACACACACACACACACGCTCTCTCTCTCTCTCTCTCACACACACACACACACACACACACACACACGCTCACACACACACTCTCTCTCTCTCTCTCTCTCTCTCTCTCTCTCTCTCACACACACACGCTCACACACACACACACGCACACTTTCTCTCTCTCTCTCTCTCTCTCTCTCACACACACGCACACACACACACACACACACGCTCACACACACACACACACACACACACACACACACACACTCTCTCTCTCTCTCTCTCTCTCTCTCTCACACACACACACACACACACACACACACACACACACTCTCTCTCACACACACACACACACGCTCACACACACACACTCTCTCTCTGACACACACACACACACGCGCGCGCGCTCTGAGGAATGTCAGACATCTCTGTGACCTTTAATCGCTTTTAAAGATGAGCTCCAAAAGTTTTAGATGAATGAACCGTCAGTTTTATGTCTCAATGGGGGTCATTCATAAATTTAGTTGTTAAAAGTGAAAGAATAGAAATAACTTCATAACGTGGATGTTCATAAAATCCATAATGGAAGTTAACAAATGCAACAAATTTAAGGATCATCATAAAACTCATAATAAAAATAGATGAAATTTAACTTTTAAGTAACACATTTTTTTTTATTTTCAACTTAATAACAAAATGACAAAAACAAGCAAATATTCTCTTTTCAAGGTTACATGTTTTCTGTATAATGTCATCTAAAATTTGATTACATTAATTTCACTTTATAAACAGTTTTAATGACTTACAAGGCAAAAAGGTGGAACAGTGTTTACTTGACAGAGGTGGATGTTTGTTAAAAAGAGTGTATTACATTATATTTGACAGGAAAAACATTATCCTGTCAAATTATACAGAAACATTTTTACACGTGGTAGTGATTGAGTTTGAATATATTAAGATGCTGACATTTTAATATAATATAAGTGAATTAAATTAAATTAAACGTGATTTTTTTCTTCTTAATGTGAGATTTAGAATTTATAGTGAGTTAAAACATAAGAAAATGTAATGCTTTAATTAAGCTGCCTTTAGATGGCTTTAGATGTTTTATTTATTTTCATCTTAGAAATGAAATCAGCTATGAAAGATTCAAGGTTTGAATATGGCATCTAAATGAATCTAAAAATGAAACAAAGAAAACAAACCAAACACAAGCAAACACCAAAAATCCATTGCAATTATTGATCCAGCAATGATCAATCAGTTGTTCTGTGACCATCTTTTGTTGGTTCTGCAGATTCTCGCTCTGCTGGGCAGCCACACTGATACCGGGCTGTAGGCTGAATAGCAGGTATGTAGTGGGATCTGGGTGGTATGTATAGCGGAGCAGTGGCCTGGCGCCACATGGATATGCACGAAACCTGAGACCCTGTGGAGTGGCTCTGAACTCTGACATCTGGGAATTCTGTGGATGCTGACCTCTGAGAGTCAGAGGTCACCCGGGGGTCCACCAGTTTCCTTTCTGAGAAGGGAGAGAGAGCAAGAGGAGAACGAGGGGCGGGTGGGGGAGCGAGGAAACCACAAGAGGGGTTATTGACTAATCTGAAGAGAGGAAAGAGGAAGGTTGATGATGCCCGAGCTCACATCTGGCAATAATGGTGGATTTCTTATTATTTACGTTTCCATTCAAGAAAGCATTTCCGGCACCTTGGTGAAAAGAGAGATTGGGTGTGCTGTGAGACACACATCTGCTTGAGATGATTGAACAGTCATGACGTTTTGATTCACAGTGCGAACAGTGAGTTTGTTACGTACAGCAGATGGGAAAGATTGATTTTTGAATATATATATTTTAATGTAAACATCTTGTAAAACTATGACATGTTCTGACTGAAATATCAAAATATATAAATGACATAATTAAAAAGGTAATAGCTTGCAATAGGTTAAATTAGTTAACATTAATGTTAACAAACTTATAATTAACACATTCATTTTATTAAATGTATTTTCTTAAATATGTAGGTTAATTTTAATATTTGTGAGCTAACAACTAACAAATGAACAATTGTATTTATATGAGTGAATGCATGATGCATTTTTTATATAGTGCTTTATATATATATATATAGACACACACACATACAGTATAGTATAGTTATTTTTTAATGCACAATGTTGATATTAGTTAATTAATTAATTAACTATAATGTAACTAATAATGGAACCTCACTGTCAAATGTTACCATAAAAACAATACTGATTTTATGCTGCTTAGAAATCATGCCGTCCATAAATGTACAAAAATAAAAATAAGTAAATACAAATTCATGCTTTTAGGTTTTACATAAATATAGGAGAAATACATTTTTCCACACAGCTACAAAAACAAGCATTAGACCTACATTTTCATTTTAAAGTACTGGATGAAATAACTACAACATTGACAAAGCAGGCCTATACAAAACAACTATGACAAACAAAAATACAGCATAACAATAATATACCAATAATAAAATAGTTTATACCGATCAGTCAGTATCTTTAAAATGCTCTGGAAATGTAAGACAGTAATGATGCATGAGAGTTTACAGTGATAGAGTGAAAGTGCATGACATGATCCTGCATTAATGTGTCTGTGTTTGCACGTCACTCAACTCTAAAAAGCTCTCCAGTTCCTGCTATAACACTTTACAGTGTACAGAAGGCTCTATGCCACCCACCCAGCTGGAATGTCATGCATGCAATTAGGTGAGATTGTAGCAGGAGCTGGGGGGCTGGGACGGGACGGGACGGAGGCTGGGGCTGGGGGTGGGGGTACGGCAAGGAGCTGGAGACTGCCTGAAGAGTCAGAGAGAGGGGGAGGAAAGAAAGGAAGGGGTGGAAGGGGCCTTCAGAAAAACAGGCGAGGTGAAGAGAGGAACACGCCGACTTCTCACAACCTCACAGTTCCTTCCTCTCACAGTCATCAATACACATCAATAGCCCCCTTGCAGGAGGGATACTAGGGGGGAGAGAGAAAGAGATAGAGAGATAGAGAGAGAGATTGAGAGAGAGGAGAGAGGAGAGAGAAGAGAGAGAGAGAGAGAGAGAGTGAGAGAGAGGAGAGAGAAGAGAGAGAGAGAGAGAGAGGAGATAGAAGAGAGACAAACAGAAGGAAATGTATGAATCAAAGAGGAAACTGAAAAAACACCCAAATGACGGGAATGGTGTTTGTCATTTCATTAAACCTACTCCATTATATGCAGATTTATTGCTTAAAATTCACAAGCAAAGAGGGATGCATTGCAAAAAAATGACATGATAGATAGATAGATAGATAGATAGATAGATAGATAGATAGATATAGATAGATAGATAGATAGATAGTTTTTACTGAGTCATTGATATATTCCTTTTGTTTAATATTGACTGCTTGTTTTAAATATTAAGAACCAAAATGTAACCCTGGAGCACAAAAGCAGTCTTAAGTCGCTGGGGTATATTTGTAGCAATAGCCAAAAATACATCGTATGGGTCAAAATTATCAATTTTTATTTTATGGCAAAAATCATTAGGATATTAAGTAAAGATCATGTTCCATGAAGATATTTTGTAAATGTCTTGCCGTAAATATATCAAAATGTATTTTTTGTTTAGTAATATGCATTGCTAAGAACTTCATTTTGACAAATTTAAATGGGATTTTGTCAACATTTAGATTTTTTTGAAACCTCAGATTCTAGATTTTCAAATAGTTGTATATCAGCCAAATATTGTCCTATCATAACAAACCATACATCAATGGAAAGCTTATTTATTCAGCTTTCAGATGATGTATAAATCTCAATTTCGAAAAATTGACACTTAAGATTGGTTTTGTGGTCCAAGGTCACAAATGGTGTCAGATATTTTTGCACATAAAACATACATTTTGCACATTAAAATTCAGCATAGACTGAAAGCTAATATTTTTTTCATTATTATAATTATTTAATCATTACATAAAACAAAATGATATGTATGAGTTGGTTGAGACAAATCCACATTTCTGAAAATGTTACATGCTGAAGGACCTTGAGCTATTTGTTCTGAACTCTTATTTACTTCTAAATGTATTGATTCTAATTGTGAGATTTATTCTGATCACACTTATTTATATTTCTTGTAATAACAATAATAAATGACACACACTAACCCTCTAAAATAACTCAGTTTGAATAATTTTTGTGATGATTTGGAAGATTTGTTCTATAACATCTGTGGTTCATCTTGTTTTATTTTCCATTAACAGCTAAACTGTTGTTCAGGTGAAACACAAACAGAAAGATGCATCAAAATGTTTCATTATTTTATTACAAACATTTTATTTGATGTCAAATATTTAATTATAGCAAAATCCTACAGCTTTAAATATGTTTGTTTGAACACAAATTTCAAGAGTGTAGAAAAACATACAATGCTGCTATTAAACCTAAAAAGACAAAAGTACCATGAGATTTTCTAAGATACGTTCATGGTGAAATTACACATAACTGTTTATGTGAAAACAACTGTAAATGTAATTAGTTTTGAGCTTATATGAGAGTGTGTGATAAACTGTGTTTATAAGTGCAGTGTTTGTGTTTAGCCTAGGCTATTTCAAATCATTTGCCAAAATCTGTCTGTACAAAAATATTTTTTACAGACATTTGGATAATAAAACATTTACATTTACATTTATGCATTTAAAACATCAATAACAAAGCCGTGTGAACAAAAATAAGAGCAAACTACCTTTAATCAAACAGTTTACGTCTTCGCTGGGATGTGGGCGTGGCCAACAGGGTTTGGTCACATGATCACTAAAAAGGCAGATGTTTCTTTATTTTCCTCTCTTCCTCTAACCGATGTAACATGGGTTGGATGAAAATGACCGTTTTATTTTTCTTGTAGGAATACACACAGAACGAACTCAAATTTAAATCAAGTTCATTTTTATGCTGCACGTGGTTTTAAAAATATTAAAGCGAAATATTTACATCATATAATATACAAATCACTGAAGCATTTGATCTAATGTAATACTTATCAACATTTAAAAAACTATTTCTAAAAAAAAGTCTATAAGATTTTCTTTACCTATTTCATTCTTGTTCATTTAACTGTGTATAAATAGGTTATCTATAGATTAAAATGCGTAAAAATAGTCGGGTTACTGCAAACTCTTGCTTGTGCGCATGTGTGTGTTTTGAACGTTTGAGCGCGTGGCATTCCTTATTCCGCTTCGAGATCACATGGACACAAAGGGCAGCACATGCATCGCGAATAAAACAAGAACATATATTAACCGTTGCATGCCTGCACGTAGACGAGGGTTAATGGTTCGTTGACAATTGTGAAGTGCAAGCCAATTTGTGCATGCTATTTTGCTAATGGGTTTACGGCCAAAGGGTTTTGGTAGATTTTCGATTACACGCCACGATTTAATTACCCAGCAAACATACAACGTTTAACGTTAAAGTATGTGGTTCCCATTAAAGTTATTTTCAGAGCCAGTTCCTCACATTCTCACAACATTCTTTATAGATTTTATTTTTAAACCTTCCCAGATCAGTCATCTCAAGGCCTGCATGCTCTGCTTTTGATTTGCTCTCTATTTCAAATAACCACACAAGAAGGTATAGCTAGGATAGGCCTTTTCGTGTGTGTGTGCGTGCGTGCGTGCGTGTGTGCGCGCGCGTGCGTGTGAATGTGTGTGTTTTATAGAAGGGGAGATGGGGAGGAGGGTGTCCCTCTTGATACGTCTGCTGCATACTGAATTCACGCTCTGCTTTGGATCAAACGCTCTCTGCCGATTAGCTACACAATCAGGTCCCCGCAGTAAACGGCGAGAGTAAGGCAGAGAGAGGCGGTTCTTTTCCGCCGGACAATGCCATTATCTAAGCTCCATTGGCCAGGAATGCCGGATTTTACAGGCCGCTACCCTCCTCTAGGCGTCAACCAAAGGGCCTCCATTGAGGCCCCCCTTCCTCTCCCTCCTCGGGTCACCATATCTATCCCGGAGACCTATAGCTTTCTCAGTGCATTCCACAGTTGCTTCTCTAAGCCGTCGTCTCTGAGAGGCTACAGAACTCAGCGGAGCCATCAGATTCTTACAAAGCATTAGATCCACCAAAGAAACTAGAATTTCATTTTCTTTTCGAACTGTCTGTTATTAGATTAAATAGCATATAATAATGAAATGTTTAATTTGACTGGAAAAACAAATGGGAAACATTCAACTATAAGAACTGTTGAATATGTAACAATAACTAACATCACTGATCTGTATACACATTAATTCATATCAACAAAATGAATTTGTATCAGTTCAATCAGGCAGAAATAACTCTTTTGTTAACAGCTGCAGGTTATTTCTACGGTGAATACAATATTTGAGTATTAATATATTGGTCATTATGGTTTTCTGCCATGCAAGAACAAATGAGTGTCTTTTGACAGTGAAAAAAGTCAAAAAATCAATGCTAATGGAACTTCTATTTGTAGAAATTTGACATTTCTGTTTGTAGATCAATAATAATCCTATAAAATAATCTATGACTCACATAAGGTACTTTTTGATAAACGATGAAATCATGAGAGAATATTTTTTTCTTTTTTACTAGAAATTCCTTTTAGGATCGTTTAATAGGCTATTCTTATAGGATTCGTATTTGTTTATTTTTATAGCTCTATTCTGATAGTTCTAAAGATAGAATTGGTTTTAAATGATGATCAGATTCCATTAGAATTGTTTTAGGATGTTTTGACCGTAAACAGTTCACAGTAAACCTTTCTAAAATGTACCTTGTTGTTTTTGTTCCTGTGGCGTGGAATTTAATAACGTTTTAATGCAATCTGCTACTTTAAAACTACAATTGATGTAGTCTTTCAGTCTAGCATCAGAAGAAATTTGTGAATGGAGAGCAGAATTTGAGTGTTCATTGTTAAACTAAAACTATGAGGTGACGTTTCACTCCAAGTAGCCTATCGCGGGATTCACAAGACAGTTAAATGCCTTTGACTTCAACCAATGGCCCTTCAAGCGGCAAAGACTAGCGCAGAAACGGGCCAATCACGAAGACGCATGCAAATGAGGAATTTGCTTCAGCAAGAGCTGAATGTCAACTAGTCAAAGATGGAGTCTTGAGCAAAGAGGGCCATTGGCTTGCCTTGGATAAATTACGGTTTTGACTTTTAAGGCACTGAAGGGAAAGAATGCGCAAGCCTGACGGGATGGCACTATGTTACGCGGGAAGAATGCGAAGATATTTGAAGAAATTCGCGCTTCTTGCCTTGCAACCCTTCGGTCCAACTTTTTCTCTATTTGTCGGTGTCTTCTGCTTTCAAGGATTGTCCCTCCTTTGGCCAGGTACCATTCATGAAATTTAGGGGGTCCTATTTCTGTTTGTGAGTTGCATCCGGGTGATTTGGTGGAAATGGCGGGAGCTCAGGGGCAAAAACGACAGCGTTGAGTCGGCTTGGGTGGGGAGAACGACGAATGGGGTGCCATAGAAGCCCCTTAACATGGCTGTAGTTAGAAATGTGAAGAGCGCGCTGGTGAGGATATCACGAGGCTTCGCGTTTGAGAAGTCTTGCCTGTCAGGCTGTCAGAGGGAACAATCTCCTTTCTTTCTCTTCTATTGTCATCAGTGTTGATCTGTTGAAGCCACCTTGGTTATTTAGTCCGAGGAATCCATGTAAAGCATCTAACTTCACCATATTCTGAAGAAGCCAATTATTAACTTGCAAAAGGGTCTGAGAAGCCTAGTCAGTTTTCCACGTGCTTTTCTACACATTCTCAATCATTAATTTTAAAATAAACCATTTGGGGAAAAAAAAGATTTCGCGAGCAGAAGTAGAAACACTATGTGCCACTTTTCTTTTCTTTTTTAAATATCGCAGATAAAGATTTAAAGTCCATATAAACCAAAACAAAAAAATCTGTTTTTAATTGCAATAGTCTGTTATTTTGTTGCAAGTTCTATGTTTGTGGATAAATTCCCGAATGCATTGAAATCGTGTCTTTTTGTGGCTTTTTTGTTTACTGTGCCAGTATAATTGCGAAAAAAAATCAGTCTATCAATTTATATATATCATTTAATGTCTGTAATGAATGTGTAAAATTGTACTGGAGGTTTGCACGAGGTTGTGCATAAATGTGTGTTTTTAGCTAGCCCGAAAAGTATGATTTGTACTGTTTGGACGAATAATTATATCCCGGCCGAATATAAAGGTTATTTTTTTGAAAAATGAAAACCTTCCGTGTTCCCCCCCCCCAAAACACTGTTAATGTATGCATTGAAAATAACAATCTTAAGGAGCCTCCGCCCCCTCGCCTTGTCCCCTGACCGGGGGGGGGGGGGTCAAATTGCCACTTTGGCAAAGAGGACAAGAATAATACGTATTAAATGAATGTTTCTCATACTCTATCGGGGAATGTGCTCTTTGCCCTATTTTTTTCCTATTCCTTCGTATCTCACTCAAAGCAGTGTGTTCATCGCTATTGCTGCTGAAATTGCATGAAAACATGCGAAACCATTGCTGCTAGATGTAAATGTTAATTTGGAGATATTGCCACGTCCTTGGTTTTGTTTAATTACATGTGTGGTGTTTCTCTCATATTAAGCTTTAATAACAGCCAGCATACCTCAATTGGAAGGTTTGGAGATTTTAAATTTGTTATAATTATTTTTGCCTTCCAGTTCTGCTTATTTTTTTCTGAATGTATACGCTTATAGGAAACATAAATTGCCTTAATTGTTAAAATAACATTATAATTAAGCCGATTATGACCATAATTACTGTTATGACCGGTACATGCATGGTCTGAGATTTACATGAAAATTCCTAGTAATTTTTTGTGCATTCGCTCTGTGTGGGGCACGTGTGATTCTAATAAATCAGTTTAAAATCTAAACCATTATAACACACCCCGTGTTCAGTGTCTTTACTGTTGTTGACCAGGGCCCTTTTTCTGTTGTACTACTGTGCAGTCAGATGAGCAGTGCAATATTAAAAGGGCATTGGCTGACAAAAAAAGAAAAGAAAAGAAAAAAGTAGCCTAACCTTCACCCCTCCCCTGTAAGCTTTCATGTTCTCCCAACCTCAGTGTATGTATTCGTCTACATTTAATTTGATATAACAACAGGTGTAATGAATTGATTCCATAAAGACGTATTAGGAAGTCAAAATGGCGTTGCTGCTCAAATACAGAATTATAAGGCATCGAATGCTGACGCGCTCGAGTAAAATATATTAACGAAGCGTCATTTGTTTAAGTTCCCCATTAAAGCAAGACGTGTAAGCAAATATTTTTAGGCTACTAGCTTCAAGCATATTTGATATATACCTCGTTACTTAAATTCACTTGACTAAGTGCAACTATGAGGGGTGATTTCGCCCCGTTGTGTTGAAGGCCAGTTCGAAGGTGGCCCATGCATTTCGGCTGTGCTAAGGTCTGTTGCTTTGACGATGTTGCACTACTGAACCATCTACTCAAGCAGTGCAATAGTATTGTCATTGCATTCGGCTTTCGCCTACGCACCCATAGAGCCTTAAACAGAGCTGGGAGAGCGGCATATGGTTAAGGGCGTTTAGGCTACTATTTCAAATGGCGAATAGGGGGTTTCGCACGAGTCTAGACCACCTAGATGTAGTATGGGCCCAGATGTGTGCACGATGTTGGATTCAGGCCATGCACTACAGCATCGTTGCAGAGCATGCACCAGGCGTGTGAACTGCAGTGTATGGCCCATGGTATATCTGTGACACCAGGTTTTTCCACTTATTTGAAAATGCCTACAGACCACGCCTCCTTCGAAAGAACATTTTGTACGACTTCGTTTGCATTGAAAACCACGTGTTCGATTAAGTAACACTCCAACAATGCTTTGAAGTGAGTTCTCAACCTTTTGCATATTTCGGGAACTTCTGTATGAGGCCTGCTGGCAGAGAGGTGCAGAAAAGCGGTGGATAATAACGAGCGGACGTAAATAATCATCTAAACGACATTTTGTATGGTTTTTGTCGATTCCTAAATGTCACTAGCGCACGAAATGTTCACAAAACAGACAATATTGTAAACAATATGATCCTCCTATAAAGTCTCAGGAACGTCCTTTTGCAGTTTTTAAATCTAGCTACACCCCCCATATGTAGTCGAATTACTACTTATTTTATTTTCAAAACAATTAAAAAATTTTACTTCTTTTTGGCTGATGTGTATTTAAAGTAGGCTACTAATGTAAATAATTGTATTCTGCGTGTTTATTCTTTATGATTTAATTATATACTTTTAATTTTCGTGCAATTAAACTTTGTTTATAATTTAACGTTTTTTCCCCCCTATATTTCTCAAATTAGAGATTTAAGCTATTTATTGTAAATTCCGTGCCAAAGCAATTATTGGGTTCTTTTACGCTTACACTTAAATAGGCCTATACATAAATCACTGCTATGGGAATTAAACAGTTTGATGCAAAGTAATTGTAACCAGCAATGCTTCCATCTCCCCGTAACTCCCACTAAACAGAGCTGGTAGGTGTGTAACCATATATTTAGATTTTTATTTATAGTGAATAGCTCTTCCAGAAGGCAGAAGGAAGGGATGGTCTCTTGTTTGAGCCAGATCGGTGGGGGATGGGACTATTTGTAAGGAATGTAGGGGGCAGGTCCCTTTCCAAGAGGGGAGGAAAGGGAGGGAATGTGTGGAGGGGTGGTCGTACATAGTGACATTTTACTCTTGGTCAGTATCTGCAAGGTTATGCAAGTTGAACTTTTTGGTTGTCTCATCGAGAGACTGGACACCTGGCCAAACGAAGTGTGATCTATTGGTTGCTATGTAATGATACGTAGGCAGGTCGGTGTGTGTGAGTGCACTGACGCAACACACAGACTTTGTATAAGTGATATGCAAGTCAATCGCGTGACGCTTGTTTTTATTAAATATATTACATGCAATTCGTTCAAAAATAAATTACGTTTCTTCTATAATGAGTACGGAATTATTTAGATATTATTCTTATGATTATTATTATTATTATTACTTAAAATGTCTAAGTGGTGTAACTGCTGAGATTGTAAAAACCTTTTAATTTAAAACATTAAAAAAGCAGCATTGGCATAAGGAGTCTGGCATAATTGTTTTATTAATATTTCTTTAATATTTATAATTGCATGTTCTAACAAACAATCAGCAACTATTTTGTTGTCATATGACAAGAAAAAAACCAGAGGAACATTTAAAGTGGACTCTCATGACTCGACTGTGTCTAGGCTATTTTATTTATCTATTTTTAAATCTACCTTTTATGAAAATGCACACTTTATTCGCCTTTGTTCAAACGAAATATAGGGCCTAACCCTACGTCATAAGACAACTTTGTGATATTCATGACATTAAAAAATCGTATTATTATTATTTTAATAATAGTTGTGTTAATTCGCGTGAAGTATTTTCAAACCACTAGTCTTTCGGAAAACAATGCATGATAATATGACACGCGTGTTTTAAATTAGAACATTCAAGGCGTTTTCCTTTTTGTCATCTGTAGCATTTTTCATTGACCCGTATATATAGAAGCTCCACTCCACAGCAGAAGGTAAGCTTGAGACTCACCGGTCTGTACTGGGTGTATGAGGAATGTAGCGCTAAATACCGCAACGCGCATGCGCAGTGCATTCTGAGGCCACTATATAGCATTCTGAGGCCTACAGCTCCTCTGTTCTCATGATCCTTCTTCAGCTCTCAGCTACTGGGTTCTGAGGCTTCATATGACGAGTGGTAAGTTTGCATTCACCTGCAGATTTGGTGGCGCATTCTGTATAACCCATATAGATTATAAAATCGCCACACGCATTCTTATTATCGAAATTTGCATACTACATTACCAAACAGCGTGTAATGTTCTTCTGGTCAGCGTGGTCAGCTGATACGCGATACCAGTCGTGTATACCTTTTAGAGCGTCGTATTCTCACCCTGTTGTCGTGATTCAACATTTTGACTGGAAGTTCACTGTATGAAACCTGATTGGTAAATTGTTTAACGTGTTTTATTACCGAGGGGGACAAGTAAGATCATGCATATGAATTCAATGTGAAATTCCCAAAGGAGAAAAAACCATCCTGTTGGAGCATGTCGTTAACTCCAAGGCAGAAGCTGGTATGCTTGGAATTGCAGAGCACCAAGACTGCTTTTGGACGCAGATAACCAAAGGGCTTTTAATATGCTTTCCTCTCAGTGTTTCTCACATTTGAATGCCTGAGTCAGTCCACCAGCGTGGCTTTGAAATAATGTATGTCTTTATTGATAGCATGCATGTATTGGTATAGAAGATGATTGTTTTATATGTAGCCCATTTCAAATGTCAGATGTTAAAATTATGTTTTTGAAAAAATGTCACATGGTATATTTATGCTTATAAATATTCAAGGTAATTTCTGTACAAATGTGGATGAAAGCATTTAAACTCAAACATGTAAAACTCTACATTTTTCCTCATTTAAACAACATTTTTTATGAAGTGTGTTGTTTAGCAGCAAATAAACTCAACTGAATTCTGCTTAAAATAAATTTAGAAATGAGCAGCATTTTGCTGTGAAGGGTCAGGTGTCACAAAGAGGTTTGTGTATCGTGTTGTAGAGCAGGAGCCATTTTCAGTCTCACCATTTAGCGGTTTAAACCCCTAGATTTAGTTTTGCACAGCCGTGTTATCTTTTCGCTGAAGTGCTGTGTGAATATCATGATAAATGCATCTTGCAGGCGAGACCCTATCAATATTGCCTCTGCTTTTTTCACTGTTTATGGAGTAGTGCAATATTGCTTATAGGGTCTTGACTTTAAGGGTAATCTGCAATTTCAGCAACATCCAAGGATTTGATTGTCCTTTGTCAGTTTTATTAAAATGTGCAATGATGTTGTGCTAAGGGTGGACAAGATCTCAATCTGCGAGGAATGAATGGGCTTGCAGCTCTAAACCATTTAATTTGAAATACAATAAATAACACCTTTTTTAATATAAAAAAAAATGGCCCACAAACACTTTGATGTGATTGTAGATAGCTTGCTTTTAGCAGTGCAAACACTTATACATTTAAACATTTCCTAATATGAATTATATCATTAAGTCAGAGAACACGCTGTCCTTTGAGAAGTCGTATATACTAATTTCAAGCAACAGTAATTTCATACCCAGTCTAATTCAGTTTATTCAGACTTCTCTTTAGTTGTCCACTCACTGTAAAGTAGCTTTTCTGGCAGGTCCGTGTATTTTGAAGGATATCTTTTTGGTTTTGATAATGTACATTTTTCCTCAACATGCTGTTACCGTCTCAATGTTACAGGTCAAATCAAGAAACTAATTACTACTACATTGTTACATTCCAATAGACTTAAAATTTGAGTTCTGAAACAACACTTTTAACTTCATTGGTTTCTCTGTTGGCCATATCTAATAATGATATTTAAAAACACGACAGTTTTTACCTGAATTCCTATTCACAAATTGTGATTTTTGTAAGTGAAAAACACTATTTTAGACAGCTGAACATTTTAACAGAATATACTTTATTATATGCGATGAATACTGAATTTCAGGTCATGCGGTTCAACATTCAATCAATGTAAAGCAAGTTAAATTCAATATATCATTATGCAGTGTTTGTATGAAAATCTAGCTCTCTAAATGTTGTTTCAAATAGTTATAATCTAGTTCATGTCATGATCTCTTAATAGGTTAACCTTGAGTGAGTCTGTGTATGCAGTAATATGGAAGCTGTGTAGAGGTCTGAGATATGAATTGTGAAAGGCATGGGAAATAAATTCTTGTGATGGTCAGAGTTTGACAGGTGTACTACTTCCAAAGGCTGTTGGATGAGTGTTTTATATTTTAGACCACCTGAAATAGCTGGAACCCATTTGGCTATTTAGAAACCATAACAGTTTAGTGGAATATGATGATTTCTGCAAACTTTCTGTTTGTGTGAGCATGTTCCTGGTCCCATTGTTTGTCTGTTGCCTGGCACTCTTTCCCTGTTGCACTACTGTGGGAGCTGCAGCTAGCAGTGCAATAATGAAAGGGCATCAGTCCACTGGACCAGACCACCACACACCTATCCCTTATTTACCACGACTGACATGCTTCTCCTGCATGCTTCAACCCAGATGAGCCACAAAGCACTAATCTGTCCATATACCTTTCGTAAGTGGTGGCTGGTATTTACATTTATTCATTCAGCAGATGCTTTTATCCAAAGCGACTTTGGAATGAGGAATACAAGCGATTTTTGCTTTGGCAAATCTTTGATTTGCTCTGTACACAATCAGCCTTCAATAAAATCAAAATGCATTAAATAAGTAAATAGTATGTGTTTTCTTTCTTAAATACTGTTAACCAAATGTATCGCCTGCTTGTGAAGTTAAATGTCTTTTAATTTTTATTTAAGGTGTATGGCAGCAATTCAGGCAAAATTGTATTGTTTTGTCATGTATGACGATTGTTCATAACAATGTTTACCTGCTTTATAGTGTATTGTAAGAGAGTTATGAGATTTCTAGTGTATTGCAGTCGTTTTGGTTGCTTGACCATATTTAAGATTACATTTTATAGGTTTATTCTGATTTTGCACCTCGAAATGCTTGTTGAAAATCCACAACATCTATTTTTTATACACTAAATGAATGAAAAGGTATTTTCAAGCCCATAATGATAACCAAATTAGGGTTCACACCTAAGCACAATAACACTTCTGTTTACTGTAATTATGGCCACAGTTTTGTCTCCTGTCTCTTTAAAAGCACGCGCTGTATGGATTCTGATTGGCTGTCAGGGTTGTTTATCACCTGAGGAAAAACTTCAGAAAATGATTCCAATGATGGCCTATTCCTCTGTGCCATAGTAGTTGTGGTATGGACTTTGGTATTATTTTAATATTTACAGCTATTTTAAAACTATAGTTATTGTCCTTGAATGCGCCTTAAACACTTAATTTCTAAAACGAGTTTGCATTAATTTACTGCTAATATGACAAATTATGTCTTTTGTGCTTTTCGTTTTTCTTAAATTGCCATGGGTATAATTTTTTATTTAGGTTGTTTTTCTGAAGGCATATTTCAGATCTAGTCGCTCTGTTCACAGAAGTGGTTCACATAATCTTTCGACACCTCCCTTTCCTGGTCACTCGCGCCGCGTTCAGGCGCATTTATGTTGTAATCTGAATGCTTGTCGTCTTTGGAGTTCGCTATTTTTTTCTTAGCTCTTCACTTGGTTCTGTGAGGACATGTTTTCATGGCTGCTCCATCCATGTGGATACTCAGTCCAGCTCTTAATTGGATTCTGAATAGTGCAATAGAGAGCTCATGTGGTTCTGGGCTCCCTTGGTGTAGTATGGCACTGCGTCAAGATTGTGTCTCCGATATGGTGACAGCACTGATAGGTGATACTGACAAGTGAACAGGTTTTCTTTTAATATGTTGCGTTGTAAGAATATATGCCGACAAACAGCTGTAATAAATGTGTAGAATCGACAATGAAGGCCCATTTGGTTCAACAGAAGGCCATGCCAAGCGTAGGATGAGAATAAAAACAATTAATTTTTAATACAGAAGCAGCTCGGTTTAGATGAGCTATATCTTTGTACCACATTAAATGAATCTAGATTCTAGAGTTCGTAATGGGCGACTGACTAGCTACGCAAGCCCTGTGTTATATTATGTCGCCATCTTCTGGGAAGACAAAACAACAATGTAGAGTTACATTCGATCCACTTCCTCTACTATGCAACTGTTTTTTTAACCACTTACTTGAAATTAAAACAAAAATTAGGCGACAATTTATTCAAATTAAGCTTAAATTAGTAGACCTTTATGAAACTTATCAAACTAGCATTCGTGATAAAATAACATCTCCGTAAAAGTTAGGCTATTTGACAAGTCTTCATATTTTTTAATTGATAAATCAGGAACAATTAAATTATATGATGCTTAAGACGTTATTAGTTAATGTACATAAACTCCTTTAACTCCCAGCATTATAAAAGTTAATAGATATAATCTAGAAGTTTCATTGTCTGCCAAATATCGTTTAGCATTGTAATAATGTTCCATTATGTTATTTATAAGTCTTACCAGAGGTTATTTATGCTTTTTCACTCGTCTCCTCAAATATGTAGCATATAGCCTACCATATAACCGGTTTCTGCTGAAATAGGTAAAGTGGGGCATTGTTATTAATTTAATCGGTTTAACAATCATTGTGCATTCTTCCATTACTCAAATCCGCATCAATCTAAAATGGTGAGGGAAGATATGCCTACATAAGGGATTTCTTTGGTTCTGAAATCACTCAGGGGCGAGTCATCAGCGGTCATACAGTCGCACATTTGGACAGCAGTGGCGGGAAGCACTGTGGTAAGTCAAATTACAAAACCTACTGAGGCAAAATATAATTTAAATATCGATTTACATACAGTAAAATGTGATGAGAAGGATAGAATAAGCCACGGTATCAGTCAAGGAAGATCAAAAATGTAAATAGTTATTTAGTAAAACCAGTTATTTACCTGTTTGAGAAAGCAAGTTATTTTTAATATTTAATACTTTTGTCTTTGCGTACTGCTGTTGCTGTTACATTGTGTCATATCTAAGAGGATAAACAATTTGGAACAACTAATTCAAACGGTGTAAGATTAAATAATCTTTCATGTTGTTTCAATTGAATATCAGTTTTACTGTAATAACCATTTTTAGACGAATTACCAAGGCCAATGTTTGTAAAGATTTGATTAAAACCAACCAGGCAAAAAATCTCAAACTATATAAATAGAGCATTACCCAAGTTAATGCGCTTTTAGTTTTTTATTAACAAAATGTAAGAACTATCCGTTTAACAAATATATTGTTAAAAACGGTAGTTTACATTTGGTAATCTAGATGTTCAGCCTTTCATTATACCAATATATAACGGTCTGTCACTGTGTATTATTACACATGATGTATACTGTCCTATGACAGTGAAATTTCCTTCTTTTCAATGTCCATGCAGTATGTACCAAACAGTAGCTAAATGCTGCCCCCACTCGGATGCTGTGTGTCGAGATGAGCAGAAATAATCATCTTGACAGGTGATTGTATTTGTAATCTTTAATAAAGTCTAGAAAGTGTGCAGTATTTATTGACAGGATTCAGAAACCGGCATCACAACAATGCATCTGCTTGTTTATAATTTTTTTAATTACATGGTTCTTTAAAACATGTTGTTTTAAATTAAATAAACAGTACCGTCAGTATGTTTTCAAAAACTTTATTCAAGCTTTCACCAAATTATGTACATATCGGGTCATATACAGTTTAAGGGGGAAAACAACTATTGGGAATTGCAGTAACAAACTTAAACCAAAACAGAAACAACCATTTGATATTTTCCCCACATTGAACTCGGAAAGATTACAGGAATTCATGCGTGTATAAACACTAGTTCATAGTACAATGCCACTTGTTCCAGTAGTCATCCAACCTAATATAAATAATACAAAATACTCAGTTTTGAAGCCCAAAATCCTAAAATGTAAAGCAATTGTATTCCCCTGTGAAAAAAAATTCAAATTATTAGCAATCTAGAAAAACAAACCTTTTTGTCTGTGAAGTTAACTTTACATTTCAAATTGCATCACACAAGTTGGACCACTAAAAGTAAAACTTTATAGAAACTAAAGGTTTAAATTTAGAGAAAGTGTCACAGCATGTGTGAGTGAAGTGCTAAGATAATGGCGCGGCATCATCAGAGCTCGTCGTGGCGCACTGGATCACTGCTGGGCTGAATAAAAACCCCTTCCATCACCTTCCAGTAGTTATGCTGATTGGGTGAAGGCATTCCATGGACCTCACGCTGGCCTCTGATTGGCTGACCGTACTGCTCTCCGGTAACACTGAGGAAAACCTCCGTGGCGACGTGTTTAATTCGTACAGCGTCATCACGTTCCCAGTATGTTTCGCCGCACTGCACGGCCCATACGTCTAAATCATCTCCTTCTCCATTTTCACCAAACGCACTCACTTCCTGCAAACATAAAACAAATCAACGTGATAATGTAATTCAAATCCAGCCAGTTACAGTCACCTGAACATGCAGGTTAAGAGAGGTGTTGTGTGGATCTACCTGGTGGTTAGACAGTGGGGAGCTGAAGTGATGTGAGTGCAGGTTGCGTCCGGTCTTCATGTGTGTAATTCGGATGGCTTCTCCGCATTGAATGGGCTCCCCACGCTGACAAACTTTGTTTGGTTTTCCACGGATACGCCAGTAGCTGTTGGCATCATCGGCAGAATCCACACCGGTTACTGACTGCTGGCCACTTCCTGCAGGGCATGGTGTAAACAATCTTTAATTTCGTGAACCTCATACTCCTTATATAGTGCTCCAAACAACTCAAAGAATATTATAGTATCTTTAGCATCCCATATTACATTTTCTACAAGAAAAAAATAAATCATGCATATTATTACAATATATGGTAACACTTTACTTAAAGCATTTATGTATAATGCATTACAAAGGGTTATAATTATTCATAATGTGCATTGTAATACACCTTGCCGTAAATAATTATAACCAAATTTAAAATGCATAACTCTGGTTACAATTATTAATGTAACAATTGTACAATGCATTAAAACTACTTTTATAATGCATTATACATAGGCTTTAATTTAAGTGTTACCAAATATACATTCCATTCAAAAATATCTAGAAATATTTGTAATGAAGTTATTTTTATTATTATTAATAATAATAATAATAATTTCTAATGTTGTTTTATTCATGGAATTCAGAGGATCATTTTATTTATTAAGTTATTTTGGTCAATTTATGTATAGACACATACAGATAAAATTACACAACAATTTGACCTAAACAACTGCTAAGACTTATAAATCCTCTGAGTGAAATATCAATTTGTTATTGTTAATGTTTATTTTTATTATTCAGGCAATGTATAGACACATTTAGATAATTATACAAATATTTAATTAAGCAACACCTAACACAATCTGGATTGACCAAGTTAAATATCACTTTATAATTATTAATGATTATGATCATTATTATTATTATTATGGTCAGTTTCTGTATAGATACATAAGTTTTATCCATAAAAAAGCTCAATTTCCAATGTTAGGTACAGTTACAGTTCGTTTAACATATTAAAGAGTTTTGTTAAAAGAACAATTCGAAAACATGCAAAAAATGAAAATCAAACAAACATTTAAAAAAGCCACTCGAATAAATATCATACTGTATCACATGTAATAAATATATGGTATTATCACGGTACCTTTGAGTATTTTGTAGTGCACCTGTCGTCATAATTACATGGATATTTCAGGTAAACATAATACATCCTAACCAACAAAATTAAACCACTGGGGGATGAATGAGAGTCTATAACTGGCTCACGGAAAGACAAATGCAGTATTTTACTGATTAGAAATATTAGCAGTCATTAGCTTCCTGGCTAATGCATATGCACCAGCTGCTATTACACTAAACAGTATAATCAACATAAGAGCATCAAAAAAGACAAAAAGCGAAGATTAAGCTATCGATTAGAACAAAAGCATTCTTTCAGGTTTATGATTCTATTGACCTGATCCGTATTTGACATCATGCGAGTGAAGTCTGACGCTGTGCCGGGTGTTCAGCAGTTTGACCACAGATCCACACGTCACGTAGCTGGAGTCCAAATCACGAGCAGCGCACTGGGCAAACACCAAGCACACTACAACGACATCCAGAAAGACAGATAGAACTCTTAATGTCCCCATTGTTACAGCTCGCGTCTATGTACGTTACAGTACATCACAGAAAGATGGATACGGAGAGCCCCATTCAAACGCTGACACGCTTTCTAACCAATCGCATCATGACAAGTCCGATAACAAGGAAGTGATCCACGCGCACACACGGAAAACAGTGATTGGGCGAGGGTGTTGTGACGTCACGACACGTTGATGAACGTTACATTTGATTACAGAATCATTAACATATCATTAGTTCATGTAGTTAGTACAATCAAATAGTTAGAAATATTACTAAACTTACATTTATTTATTTAAAAATGCATGAATAGATATTTACAAATTCTTGTAGAATTACAATATATGATATAATTATTTTATTGGAATATATAAGTTATCTTAACGGCGTCATGTTAAGAATCAATAACACAAACTTTTTTTTTTCATAAAGAGCTCCAATGTCTGGATTCAAATGTATCATTATTAGGGCATGTTGTCGACTTGTCACACAATAAGATAATAACAAAATTGTTCTAAAACATGCAAATAAATAAATAATTAAGTGTAAATAAATTTAAAAGAAAATAAGAAAATAAAACAAAATAATCAAACCACTGTTTTTTTTTTAAATGATTTAGGCCTAATTGTATAACATTTCGACATTTACACGACAACCTGCACAGTTTAATATTTGTTTAAAACTACTTTACTTGTTTACTAATATATATATATATATCAGTGGTGGGCAAAGTACACAGATCAAGTACTTGAGTAAAAGTACAGATACGTATGATAAAATATTACTCCAGTAAAAGTAAAAGTACTGCTTTTTCAATTTTACTCGAGTGAAAGTACAAAAGTACTAAATTTATGTACTTAAGTAAAAAAGTACTGATAGATTTATTTTGCAATTTTATAATAGACTACTTTATTTAATTTTATATTAGCACATATTTGTATAATCCTACTGCCCAAAATAACCACTATATAGTCAAGATATATATTTTGTTGATATGGACTATGTTGATGAGAGTGATGTAGTAATGTTCACTGTGAAGCTTACACGGCCATGTACCTGAGAGAAAACAGATTTCACCATCTAATTTTCACCAGTAAGAAAAAAGTGTTTTAGAACTTGTTGTTTTGCAGAACGTCAGTTATACATGACATGAGAATTAGGCCTGAAATTAGGAAGAACATTTTAAGGAAAATCTAATTATATTTTCATAATGATTTTTTTTTCTTCTCAAACCTTGTCTGTGGTGTAAAAACACCCCTGGCCAAATGCCCCCAGAGGGCATCACTTCCCACTCTGATAATTACTGTAGTTACTATGTTCTGAACATCACATCCTTTCTTTTTCCCTCAGATGGAATCTATCTAGGTGGCTGAATAAAGATATTTGGACTTTATATCTAAAAATGTCCTCAACTTAGCATCAGCAAGCTTTTTAGCTAGACAGATAGCATCAGCTAACAATATTTACTTATTTTCAGTATGGTTATGAATAAACATTCATATCTGTCTAACTTACTCGGCTAGTTGATCTAAACGATATAAAAATGTATACTGTTGATAAACAATATAAAAACAGACGTCACATAGGTCTAAATGCATAGCATTTTAATAAAACTGCTAACGTTACAGCAGCGGGGAATATGAACGTGCATGAGTTATTTTATTTAATCTGTGTTATTTTAATGTTTTGTTTTTTGACCTAAAACATAACGTTAGAGACACTGATGTTGATCTGTCTGCATTTAAACATTTCAGTGGGCTTAAATAGATCACCCTTTACAGCAGATTTCGTTCACAAACAACTGACAGTTTTGATCTAAATATTATTTTCAGTTACAATAATGAATCCTAAAATTCGACATTAGTAACTTACTTTTCGCAGCAGCTGCTGCGCGCCTGCGCGCGCGCTCACAAAATCTCCCGGTTCTTTACTTGTGAGTTCAGTTCACTCAAGAAGACTCGCTCTAAACGGATCATTTGAATCAGTGAGTTTTCGACTCGAGAACAGCTGCAATCGGATCATTGCAATTCGTGAATCAATCGTTTGTTGCGATTTGCGAACCGATTGAGCAGGGTTCATTGAAAAGAATCCGTTTGTTCATGAATCAGACACCGCTTCTACGTCTCGGAGCACGTGTATTATAAGGAGTAACGATATGTTTTATGAAATGTAGAGAAGTAAAAAGTACGATCTTATGCTTTGGAATGTAGTGAAGTAAAAGTAAAAGTTACTCAAAATAAAACTACTCCAGTAAAGTACAGATACTTGAAAAATGTACTTAAGTACAGTAACGAAGTTGTTTTACTTCGTTACTGACCACCACTGATATATATATATATATATATATATATAATT
This sequence comes from Oxygymnocypris stewartii, assembly GCA_003573665.1. Classification (NCBI taxonomy): domain Eukaryota; kingdom Metazoa; phylum Chordata; class Actinopteri; order Cypriniformes; family Cyprinidae; genus Oxygymnocypris; species Oxygymnocypris stewartii. The sequence goes on from QVTF01024376.1 coordinate 371,561, forward strand.
ATTATATTTATTTAATTATATTATTTTAAATAGTCTTATTTATTTTTGATTAGCCAAGAATATAAAGTGTAGTCCTAATTTGACATTCCTTTTGAAATTGTGTTTGAAACTAGAGAAGCACTACTAGTGGCAAATTGGACTTTAGCCTCAAAACTTTTGGGTTCACTTGGTTGTGGGTTCAATTCCCAGGGAACACACATACTTATATATAAATGTATAGCCTGAATGCACTGTAAGTCGCTTTAGATAAAAGCGTCTGCTAAATGCAAATGTTAACACTTGCCCCAGTTTCCACTACAGCATAATAAAGAATACATTTCCACTTAGTGTTGTCCCACAACTAGTTGTACAATTCTTCATTAAGAGCTGTTTAAACGGGATGCATTATTGTGTTTAACGAAAGCGAGACATATGAATAAATACTAATTTATAATAAGAGGAACAAGACAGGTTTCATTGTTTTTAAGTAAAATGTATCACATTTCTAAATGTAACTTAACTTCCACTGTTTCCACGAAACTGTTGTGCAACAGTGTTATTCTAACACATAATGTATGTGATACCATGCTTATTATTGCTACGTCATGTGGTTGAAGTTGAGAACAATTCATGAACGTGCGCAAACAAAGATCACAAACATGATATCCTCCCTCTCTTTATGTCTTCCGTATTTCTAAACAAGGTTACGTGTCTTGGGAAAACATTCAAAAGCCTCCACAGACATGTAAGCAAAGTCACACCTGCTGCCTTTATGTGTTCAAGAATAACATTCAGCTTACTTTCATAACACCGAGAACAGCAACATCCTGGCTCTGGTGAGTATGCCTATATAGCCTAGTTTATTAATTCATATCTGATTAAAAACTTCTATAAATGATCACAATAAGTTTATAACTTTTTCAATTTGATCTATAAAATATCTATCTTCTAAAACACCACATTGTCGTATTTTGATTCAGTCTCTATTATTCCTAAAGTGGCATATCACTTGGTGTTTTTGGTTGCCAACATCTTGGACAAAATAAAATTAATCCTTTAAGAACAAATGATAAGCATTGTTGATAATGGTATATATATATATATATATATATATATATTAGAGGTGGGCATAGATTAATTTTTTTAATCTAGATTAATCTAGATTAATTTTGGAATTAATTAGATTAATCTAGATTAAAATGGCTCATTTGAATTCTGCCGAAGGCATTCAGAATATGTGTGCTACCCAAATAATGACTAAAAGTAAGTCTTTGAGAACGGGTTTCTCAAGCCAGGTGGCGCATTAGACCAGGGGCTCATCTCCTGTTTCCAAAATGCATCACAAACTTTAATCTCTTCCCGTCCCAATCCCACGGAAAAAACTGGAGGAAAATCCCGTTCCACTCCCGGAAGAATGACTCCCATTCCCTCCCACTCCCGTGTTGTTGTTTTTTGCCGATAACTGTCAATTACAGTAAAAATATAGTACAGATCACAGCGTGCCCACCTTATTAGTTGAATAAAAACCCAAAATGTCGTTTTTGTTATTATATTTAACTGAAAGCCATCTTATGCACAGTGTTGCACAGATTAAATTTCATGTAAATCATCCATGCTAACACACACGTCTTCTATTTTTATTTTTTAGACATTTCACTCTCTATAGATATATTTTTCAAAGACGGATTTTCTCGCTCAAGTTCACATGAGACCTAAAGCGCATCCTGTTTGCTTAAAAGCGCAACGTTTCGTTGTTATTCTGAGTGCACACAAATAAACGTAGAGTCTTTACAGATTCAAAAGATGTATTAGGCTACTTTTATCTGTATGACCAAGAATGACGGAGATTTTAAGAGCAAGTGAGCGCACCGTAGCCTGTCCTGTAGCAAACGCGCTTCCACACAAACACTTCAATAGCGCACATTTCTCTAGGTTAACATCATATTGAGCGGCCATGTAAAGTTGCTACTACATACATCTTTCAGATGAAAAGCCATATTTGAAGTTGATGAATGATAGATGAGCGTTTGGATGTCCTGCCCGATTGTATTACCACATAGACCAGCCGTTAACAATCTGTCCATCACGGACTGCGAGCCTCTAGTTCGAAGACTCGTTCTCGCCCCCTACAGTGCAATTCGGCTAGGTATACATCCGCGCTAAAATATCAGGGTGAAAGTCATCATAGCTTGAGTAGTATAGACCCAGCTCCCAACCCAACTTTGAGAATAGATTAACGGCGATATTTTTTTTATCGCCGATAAGAGTCTCGCGTTAACGCAGCACGTTAACGCCGATAACGGCCCACCACTAATATATATATATATAAATGTATGTGTATATATATATATAATTTAATTAAATTAGACTTTGATATATACTCACTGACCACTTTATTAGGTTCACCTGTTCAATTACTTGGTAACACAAATTGCTAATGAGCCAATCACATCGCAGCAACTCAATGCATTTAGGCATCTAGATGTGGTGAAGACGACTTGCTGAAATTCAAACCGAGCTTCAGAATGGGGAAGAAAGTGGATTTAAGTGACTTTGAACGTGGAATGGTTGTTGGTGCCAGACGGGCTGATCTGAGTATTTAAAAAACTGCTGATCTACTGGGATTTTCACACACAACCATCTCTAGGGTTTACAGAGAATGGTCCGAAAAAGAGGAAATATCCAGGGTAATCGTAATAACCGTGAAACCGTGATTATTCCTCAGACTATAATTGTGCCAACAAAATCTATAATTGTTGCATCCATATTTGAGTTACCGTTGACTTTCTATCATCTCTAACCATAGAAAGGCAACCGTAACTCAAATATGGATGCAACGATTATAGATTTTGTTGGTACAATTATAGTCTGAGGAATAATCACGGTTTCACGGTTATTACGATTATTATGCATTTATTAATTTCACAACATAAAATCACAAACTCTCTTTAGATATTAAAGTGTTATTTATTGCTGCCTTTTGAAACAGAAATAACACAGTAAGCAATAATGCAGCACAAAATAATAATACTAAAGAATAAAAAAAAATCCATATCTTCTATTGGAATTAAAAAGGTGACCTCTGCTCTGTAAACATCAGTCAGTATTTCCCTTTTAAAAATAACAAATGGAAATAGATCACAAATGTTTATGGTGTTTTCATTTTGTATAATCTTTCTACATTTCTTTTAGACCTGAGGTACATAACTTGGAAAGATGGTGAAAGTTTTTTATACTTATGAATAATACTATAACAGGGATGATAAATCACAATGTTAATTAAGTATTATTAATATAATATTAACTTTATTTATCCCACAGAGGACACTGTTACTAATGAGGGGAATAAACTGAACTATTATAGTAATCAACTGTCATCCATACTTATTCATTTTAACTATCTTTATTCATCTGATTTTACATATGACCTGAGAAAATCATGTCTATTATTTTGGTTTGTGAGCTCGAGATCGATTTAGGAGGACAGAAACTTGTCAACGCTGCCCAGACTTTCATTAATAAAATAGCTTAGATATTGGATCGCTACATTATATTAATCAGCAAAGAGGGGGTAAAATTAATGTTTAAATGACTAAACTCAAATCTTCATTGTTTGTAGTGATGCGCAGATGCAGGTAGACTAATTCACACACGCAACTGTCATCTCTCTCTCTGTCTCTCTCTCTCTCTCTCTCTCTCTCTCTCTCTCTCTCTCTCTCTCTCTCTCTCTCTCTCTCTCTCTCTCTCTCTCTGCCTGAAGCGGGCAGAATGCTAGAGCTAACGAACTTCGCGTCAGGTGGTCCTTGCCTTCACGTTGTGCATTAAAATCCTTTATTTCACAACGAGAACAGGTTGGCTAGCCGAGCATTATCCCTTATGTAATGTATACTCTTTAACAGCAATATTTAAATGACGCCCTGGTTATTCTTGGTGTACCCAAAATGGTCCCACACAATGGACATCAGACATTCTCTGGTGGAAATAAAGGATCGCTGTTTGGTTCCTCTGTCATAGTTAATCTAGTGTGTGTAGTAGCCTCCGTGTCTCTGATAAGCACGGTATTTTAAGCTAGTGCACCGCCGCTAGTGTAACTTTTTGGTTTTGTTTTGCGCAAGTTGCAACAGTTCCGTTCCGTGCAACAGAAATACTCGGTTTAGCGGAGCTTTTACGATTAATTAAACGTGACGTTTTAAAGCGCAGTTAATCGCTGCATCCCTAAACTCAAATAACCACTTGTCACAACCAAGGTATGCAGAATACCTTCTCTGAATGTACAACACTTCGAACCCTGAAGCAGATGTGCTACAGCAGCAGAAGACCACACCGGGTGCCGCTCCTGTCATCTAAGAACAGGAAACGGAGACTACAATTCACACAGGCTCACCAAAACTGGACAATAGAAGATTGGAAAAACGTTGCCTGGTCGGATGAGTCTCAATTTCTGCTGCAACATTCAGTTGGTAGGGTCAGAATTTGGCGTTAAAGAACATGAAAGCATGGATCCACTCTGCCTGTCTCAACGGTTCAGGCTGCTGAATGGTGGTGGAATGGATATTGTCTTGGCACACTATGAGCCCCTTAGTACCAATTGAGCATTGTTTAAACGTCACAGCCGACCTGAGTATTGTTGCTGACTATGTCCATCCCTTTATGACTACAGTGTACCATCTTCTGATGCTACTTCCAGCAGGATAATGCACCATGTCACAAAGCTCAAATAGTCTCAGACTGGTTTCTTGAACATGACAATGATTTCACTTTACTCAAATGGCCTCCACAGTCACCAGATCTCAATCCAATAGAGCACCTTTGGGATGTGGTGGAACGGGAGATTTGCATCATGGATGTGCAGCCGACAAATCTGCAGCAACTTCATGATGCGATCATGTCAATATGGACCAACATCTCAGAGTAATGTTTCCAACACCTTGATGAATCTATGCCAAGAAGAATTAAGGCAGATCTGAAGGCAAAAGAGGGTCTAACATAGAGCCCTGCGCAGGACTGTTTTCTTAAACCCGCATCCGCCCGCTAGCAGCCAGATAGGTTCAACACTTCCACGAAGTGCTCAGCCTCCCTGAGCCAGAACAATTAGCCAACATTACAACAACAGACGATATCCTGGAAATCAACTCCAACCCCCCTGACTCTGTTGAGGTTAAAGTTTCCATCCAAAGCCTGAAGAGTGGTAAGGCATGTGGCATTGATGCTATTTATGCTGAGATGCTCAAGGCCGACATTCTAACATCTACACGAGTGCTGACAGACCTATTCCAAGACATTTGGAACAGTGACACCATCCCTGAAGACTGATCCAAAGGTCTTATTGTCAAAGTCCCCAAGAAAGGCAACATTAAGAGCTGCAACAACTGGTGTGGAATCACCCTTCTATCTATTCCAAGCAAGGTGTTCTGCAGAGTCCTTCTTAACCGGATGAAGACAGCCATTGGCACCAAGATTAGACAGGAGCAAGCAGGCTTCAGGAAGGGAAGAGGATGTATGGACCATATCTTTGCTCTGCGTAACATCATAGAGCAATATTCGGAATGGAACGCACCCCTCTAAATCAATTTCGTGGACTTCAGGAAGGCCTTTGACAGTGTCCATCGAAACACCCTCTGGATGATACTGCACTCCTATGGAATACTATCAAAGATAGTCTCAATCATAAAAACATTTTATGAACATTTTGAGTGTAGTGTCATCACGGGAAACGACCTCTCGGAGTGGTTTCCCGTGCAGTCCGGAGTGAGACAGGGGTGCATCATCTCTCCTATCCTCTTCCTGGTCACCATAGACTGGATTACAACCAATACCACAGCAGACAGATCCAGAGGCATCCAATGGACTCTGTTCTCCCAGCTGGAAGATCTTGACTTTGCTGACGATCTTGCTCTCCTATCAACCAACCAGTATGCCATGCAGGTTAAGACTGATAGGATAAGCAACTTTGCTAGACAAGTTGGGCTCAGTATCAACACTTCCAAAACACAAGTGATGTGTGTCAACTCCGTCCCCACAGCACCCATACTTGTTAATGATGAACCACTTGAGTTTGTGGAAGATTTCACCTATCTGGGCAGTCTTATCAGTAAGGACAGTGGGGCATCTAAAGATATTAGAAAAAGATTGGGAAAGGCTCAGGGTGCCTTCTCCCAACTCTGGCCTATCTGGAGATCAAAACAATACAGCCTTAAAATGAAGATGCTCTTATATAATAGCAATGTAAAATCCTTTCTGCTGTATGATTCTGAAAGCTGGCGAGCTGTCAAAACAGACATGAGGAGAATGGAAGTGTTCCATAATGGATGCCTCCGATGAATATGCCAGATTTTTTGGCCTAATAAGATCTCCAACAATGAACGGTACAAGAAAACGGGAAGTTGGAGCATCATCAAGGAGATAACACACAGACGCCTGAGATGGCTGGGACATGTGCTGAGAATGGAGCAGGACCGCATCACAAAAATCGCCTTAAGATGGACACCACCTGGCAAAAGAAAACCTGGGAGGCCCAAAACCACCTGGCAGAGAACTGTGACAAGAGCTGGAACAGATTAATCTCTCATGGGGAGAGGCACAACATGCTGCCAGGGACCGAATACAATGGAGAGTGCTCATTGAAGCCTTATGTCCCACAGGGGGTGAAGAGGAGTAATGTAATATAATGCATCCGCCCGCTCCCGCGGATTTTCTCTCAGAGATTGTGAAAAATGTACACATAATTAGACAAAATATTCGTTCAAGTTAACATCCAGAATAACAGGCTTTAAACATGATTGCGTTTAAATAAGATGCATTAATGCTAAACCAAAGCAAAAACAGTTTTTTTATTAGCGTTTTAAAATATAAACCATTAAAACAAAGCCTCAACTAGCAGCACCTCAGTTTTGAAACACAGGCCTAGTGCATAATGATACACACTCACCAAACGACTGACTAAACAAACAGTTATACTGTTATCAAACAGTTTAAGTAAATAAGCCAAAGCACAACATGAAATAACTTTAACTCATTAACTAAATAAACGTATAGAAATTAAAAATTAGGTATGTCGCCTCAGGACAGAGGTGCCAGATTTATATCAGTTGTAAACAAACACTTTTGCACTTATGCCAACTTAGGCTACTAAGTTTAACTCTTTCCCATTTTTTCAGTGACCATTGAGAATTGTTTCCAGATGTCTGACTTGCCTTGCTTCGCTTTTGTCAAGTAAACAGCCACTTTTATTTTCTTCTCAACTTCGTGTGTCGACTCCAGTTCTATGACACGCCAAATCCCATCATTCCCCGCGGGTCTCCCGCAGCAAAGGTAAAACAACCCGCTCCCCAAACCCAATGCAGCCCTCTAGTCCAGGGGTCTCCAACCCTGCTCCTGGAGAGCTTCTGTCCTACAGATTTCAGCTCCAACCCCAATCAAGCACACCTGAACCAGCTAATCAAAGTCTTTAGGCTACTTGTTAATTTCAGACAGGTGTGTTGGAGCAGGGTTGGAACTGAAATCGGCAGGACGGTAGCTTTTCAGGAGCAGGGTTGAAGATCCCTGCTCTAGTCCAACCTGTGTTCTGTCGATTAGTCCTACCCTGCAGATTTTGCTACCTCCCATTAAAACAGTGGTTAGTACAATCCGACAACGAAAAATGCTACTTGTTAAATAATGTTTTATTTATGTGTACACCTACCACAACCCTAAACCTACCCTTACAGTAATGCACATACAGTGATTACGTGCTATATTCGCGGTTGTGGATAAACACAACTCTAAACCTACTCTCATAGTAAGGCAGATACATTAACTATTGTTGTTCAGCTTGAGAAAAATGATGCAATATTGACGTGCGCATGCGCAGTAAACCGAGGTAGGAAAATCTGACGGGTAGATAAAATGTCCTAATAAAGTGGTCAGTGAGTGTATATCAGGAAGAGAAACCTTGACACTTCATAGGCCTTTTTGCACATGTGGCGTTGTTTTATTCACATCCGGTGGAGGGCGCTGCAACTCCGGAAAGGGAAATTAGTTTTATATCTAGAGACGGTCATTCTCTCCGCACAGTATTGAAAACATCGTAAAAGGACTAATGGCAAGAACCTCGCTATAAAATGGGTAAGCGATTAACGTTACCAAACTATTACAGCCAGGTAGGAGTATATCACAAAGCGCAGTTAGTCCATTTGACATGATAAAAGGTTTGTTTGTTTCTTAGCTATTAATAGAGCAAGCGGAGCAAATCTAAGCAGTATGTAACAGGGCTGAGTAAATGCGATTGTGGCAGTGGCAGCTGCTCGTGTTAACACCGATGAAGCGATGAAGGCGGCAGAGATTTAGACCCGTCTCATTAACGAGCTGGTGATTTCCCGGTAAGCAGCTGAGACTCGCGTTTCGTTTAGTCTTTCAACAGATGATGTTGTAATGACGTGGTTTGACGCGTCGATTCAAGGAACGTTTCCTGAATGATTGGGTTTCATGATATATGACTCATAGACGGATCTCTCTCTGTGTTCATACGGGAATTTCTCTCGTTTTTAAGAGATCAATAATCGGTTTTATAGCTATTTTAACGGATATTTACGTTTCATCGGCTGTCAGTATCATTGGATCTCGTTTCATCGGGTGTTAGTAACGTTATATATTGGATGTAACGTTACCCAGATGGCACCGTTTATTGAAAATAAGGCAAAACAACAGGTAAAGAATTTTTTTAATACATGGTATAATTACTCGTTTTAATAATGTAAAAATGACAGCAGTTCATTTTCAAGTGAGAAATGTATAGCTTAATAATTAGCCTGAAAATTAATGGGCTATGTGACCTTTTAGATCAGGCAAAACGGGTTTAATAAATATCAACCATTTTTAGCTCAACTAAAATATTATGTTAGTAAATATGTTAATAAATAATTGTTTTATTAAGGTATACAAACCAGCGTTATTACATGAATAAAATTAAGTCTAATGATTAATGAAACGGCAGTCCATTTTCAGGTAGGAGATGAAAAGCTTTACGTTTAAAGAGCCTAAAATAAAGATGAAAATACATCTGTGACTTTTTAGATCTTCATTTGTGACTTAATTAGCACAGGTATATTTGTAGCAATAGCCAAAAATACATTGTATGGGTCATAATTATAAAAAAAATGTAATGCCAAAAATATAATATGAAAATATTTTGTAATACTGTAAAAATGTATCAACTTAATTCCTGATTTGTTATATGCATTGCTAAGGACTTAATTTGGACAACTTTAAAGTTGATTTTCTCAATATTTAGATTTTTTTGCCATAAACCATACATAAATGGAAAGCTTATTTATTCAGCTTTCAGATTATGTTTAAATAAAAATTTGGAAAAATGTACCCATATGACTGGTTTTGTGGTCCAGGGTTACATATAATGACATAATTAACAACATGTATTATCAAATCTTATTATTATTTATAAAATATTTTGATTCATATTCTGTAGTGCAGTCGAACGATCCTTTAGTTATTATTATTGTAAAAAAAAAACAAGACATAAGAAATAAAATTCTGCTTAATGTAAAAACAATCAGCATTATTCATAATAGAAGCTATATTGGTCAATGTCTAGTCTAGAGTTTTTGTCTTTCATCAGCAAGGCGAGGAGAAGATGCCTCAACCCAAGGTGAAGCTGGTGGTGACCGGAGATGATTTCGGGTACTGCGAGAGAAGAAATCAAGGGATTGTGGATTGCTTCAAAGCTGGTGGGATCTCCAATGTCTCTCTTCTGGTCAATGCAGTCTCAGCGGAGCACGCAGCAGAGCTGGCTAAGAGGTGATTTCAAACTAATTTTAGTTTCAATAGATAAATATGAAAATACGCTATCAAAGTTTGAGTATCTTATATTTACACAAAATGTTACCAGACTCTCCCTTATGACATGCAAGCCGTTTAAACGTATTGCCAAATGAAAGATTAGGCTTACTGATAGGGAGTATATAGGTTAGATGTAGTTATAATAGTTAATTAATGTATTTTATTTTTGTTAAATAACTAAGTTATTAATATTTATATTATATAATATTTTAATAATAACTAATAGCTATTACTATTTAATAAATTATAACTTAAGAATTTTATTGTAGCTTATTGCTAAGAAAAAAAAAAAAAAAAAAAAAAAACAATGTTTTGATTTTAACTTGATTTACTATAATAACAAATACCAAATCTAAAAATGAATAAAAACTATATAGACTTAAAATAAAAACGTACACAAAAAGTACAATTTAAAGGAGAACAGAAAATCGAAGCAGCCGATTCAAGGTAGTAATACAATCTATAATAGCATCTCAGTGATATTAAAATAACCCTACTGTTCTCTCACTCAGGAATCACATCCCCATTGGACTCCATGCGAATCTCTCCGAGGGTCTTCCAGTGTCTCAGGATCTAAAGGGCTCAACGCTCCTCAACAAGGATGGATTCTTCCACGGCAAGATGGGCTTCCGGGAGGTTTTACAGAGCGGTCAGCTCAAGATGTCAGAGGTACACAGAAACACACACTCATAAAGACCAACAGGAAGTCAGATGGGAGTGCATTCAAACCATGCAGTGTGTTTACATCACAGTATAGGACTGGATTCATGTTAGACAGCAGTGTCAAAGTTTACTCATAGAACATGAAAGGACATTGTTATCTTGCTCATAAGAGTTATGGCATTATGTACTCTTCAAACAAAAGTTTAAAGCAGCAGTTAAAATATCTACCACTATGTAAATCCTAAATGGTGGTAAAATAACTTTTACAATTTGTATATTTTTTTTTTAAGTTCACTAATGTTAGTCAAGATTGTTTTCACTAAAACAGATGTCAAATACTTTTACATAAACATTTTCCACCTTTTGTTTTATTTAACAGGTTGTTTAATAAAGCTTAGTTTCAGTAGATGTTGTTTTTGGACTGTGGCGGAAGCTTTTTCGTTGTATTAGTTAAAATTAACCTCTTATTTCCAAAGATTAAGGATGGTACTTTTCATGAAATAACCTCTTTAAACATACAGTATTCGACCATTTTAAAGTTTCAGACTTCAGAAGCAAGCACAGCTTGGTTTGTTTGATTCTGTTTTGTTGTCTGCTTAAGTTGTGTTGTGTGTTCTGGTTAAAGGTGGAGGCGGAGCTCAGAGCCCAGGTAAACCGATTTTGTGAACTGGTTGGCCACATGCCCTACCACATGGACGGCCACCAGCATGTGCACATTCTGCCAGGTAACAGTGGGTTTGTTTTAAACAATCCTTTTCACCGAGACTTCACGTACACTACTGTTCAAAAGTTTTGGGTCTATACCAATAAAAAAAATAGTTTTTGAAATTAGTTACCAAGACAGCGTTTATTTAACCAAAATGTTGTAAATATTATATTATATATTTATACATATATATTTTCAAATGTAATTTATTCTTGTGATCAAATCTGAATGTTCAGCATCATTACTCCAGTCTTCATTGTCACATGATCCTTTGGATGCTATATTGATGCTGAAGAATCATTTCATATTATTAGAAATGTTAAAAACTCTTGTGCTGCTTAATATTTTGGTGGAAACTGATGCATTTTTGTCAGGGTTTTATTTTTTCATAGAAAGCTCAAGAACAGTATTTGTTTGAAACAAAAATATTTTGTAACATTTCAAATGTCTTCACTCTCACTTTTGATCATTATTAAAACGCTTTTTATATTTGACCATATTTTTCAGAGGTGCGAGAGGTGTTTGCGCAAGTTCTCTCTGATTTTGGAATCACCTACACAAGGGTCCCCATTGAACCCGGACTTCAATTATGCACCTTCCTCGCGCAGCATTTGCGAGACTTTAACGCACAGGTTGAAAAAGATGCCCTTGAATCTATCGAGGTCTTTCATCGTCATGGAATTAGGTGTGTGAGGCAACAATTTAAATGATCAGAACCTGTTTTTTGGTTTACAAATGTCTTAGGAAATGTTTACAATGTTTACATTTACAGTATCTTGTGTAGTTATTAGAGCAGGGTTTTTACATTTGAATAGCCTATTATGTCCTTCAAATACATTAGGTGCAGTATACAGTGCCCTCCAAAAGTATTGGAACAGTAAAGACAAAATTGCTCTGTTGGCTGTGGAGTCAAGACATTTATAAATATGATTAAAAGATGAATATGAGACCAAACTACAGAATGTCACATTTTATTATTGGGTGATTCAACACATGGATGTTTTACCAGCTAAAAGAAGCACTTTTAGTTTCAACCCCCGATCTGATGTGATCATAAGTATAGTTGCCTCACGGGTCTTTCTAAGTGATCAGCTTGTGTCCTGTTGCATTAATTCTTCAGATATTAAAAGCAGGGAATGTGTCGTGTCAGTTATATCCAATATTTCTGTATTCTGAATCTTGCATTCGATGATGACACACACAAACCAGGATGAAGATAGAGAGAAAAGCAAGTAATGTGGATGCTAAAAGAAAAGAGGAAGTCAATTAGAGCTCTAGAAAAAACAGAGCGTGGTGTCATGGCATAGATATGTATGACTGCCTCTGGAACAGGCCCTCTCAACTTTACTGATGACTTAAAGTATGACGGTAGCATAATTCATTTGGAAGGGTACAAAACCATCTTGCCTACCAATATTCAAGAAAATGCCACCAGATTCATCGGGAAGTGCTTCATATTGCATCAGGACAGTGACCCAAAATGCCCTGCCAGTTCAGTCAAGGAATTTATAAGGGCAAAGAAATGGAAAGTCTTAGATTGCCCAAGTCAATCTCCAGATTTAAATCTGATTGAACATGAATTTCACCAGCTGAAGAGGAGAGGAAAGACAGAAACTCCCCAAAACAAACAACAAATGGAATTGGCTGCATTAAAGGCTGGTTATGTATTTCAAAGAATGAGATCAAGAGTCTGGTGATGTCTATGTGTCACAGACTCACTGCTGTGATTGTGCGTAAGGGATCTGCAACTAAATAATAGCTTTTAATCTTTTATATCTGCCTTATGTTCAGCTGCCCCAATACTTATGCTCACATCGATGAGTGGGATGAACTCTAAAAGTGCTGTTCTTTCTATTTGGTAAAACATGTTTGTTGAAACGGCTAATAATAAAATGTGACATTCTGTAGTTTTGTCTCATTCATATTTTAGTCATATTTGCAAATGTCTTGACTCCACAGCCAACAGAGCATTTTGTCTTTACTGTTCCAATACTTATGGAGGGCACTGTATACACAATATGCATGAAATGTGTTTTTCCACTTTGTACTAAAATCTTTGCCTGATGAAATCGAATCAACTACATACTGGTTTTGTATGTCCTCTCAGATGGCCTGATGTATACTTGGGCCTGAGCACCATGGGTAAGAACATGTCTGTGTCCAACCTGAAGCGAACTTTGGGCTTCACACTGGAAGCTTCACTAGATGACCGTGTATCCTCCCCGTTGATACAGTCCAATGATGCCGTGACCGACTCCTATCGTCCGGTTACAGCAGAGCTCATGGTGCATCCAGGATATCCAAGTCAACCTCACCAGGGCGGATGTGGAGAAGGACCGGATGACTTCTCACAGTCCGCAGACCGACTACACGAACTGAATACTTTGAGGGACCCTTTGGTGCTTAACTACTACAGGCAACAGGGGATCCACCTCTGTGCCTTTAAAGACTTTTAAACACTTCGAGCAGAGGATTTGGGGCATTGCAAACTGAATGTCTTCTGCTTTAAGATCTTGACCCACACCTCGATTAGTCAGAGTACGAGTGCTTAGTTTGGGAAAGACAGAGAAATCGGCATTGTTTTATTGTGCTGCTTCTAAAGCCTGTATGAAACATTTTGAAGCTGCTACTTGAATAATTATTCAACAGAAACACATGCTATTATATTGACCTGTTTTTTAATTGTTCAACAAGACATTTAGTTCCCTTTTTTAAGCAGCCAGCCATTTCAATAAAGAGAGCTGGGTCCTTATAATAGGTGCAATTTTATCTGGAATTGTTTCTGAAAATGTTGCCTCATTTGAGCAAGTTTCTATCAAATCAAGATATTAATACGACAAAGAACTGTAAAATCTAACCGCAATGCCACATTTATGACTTTAACATACTATATGAAGATTTTAAATCAACTGAACATGTAGCAATTACTTTATATTAAAAATCTACTGTATTTTTGGGTACAATATTTGTAACTAATGTATTTATATTTTTATGACCCTGAAATAAAAGTAAATTTTACTCTGGAACTCTTTCTGAAATGTAAAAATATCTTTGATACAAGTATTACGATGGTGAAAGTGATTTAGGATTGAAAGAAAATAAATCTAATATATGAGCACAGCAATTGTTCTGCACTATATATTGTACGTACTAGTAAAAACTAGAACATGCTTAAACCAACCAGTTGCACCATAGGAATACATCTGCATGCCAAGCATCCATCCTATGGAAACATTCATTCAGAACTAGGTCAAAATAGCCTTTATTTGGGGAGTTCAACGATTTCACATATTAGGGTTATTAACATGTCTATAACCTGTATGTTTCAGGCTATTAATGGCATTTCAAAATAAGCTGTAATTGAAGCAACAGTTTGGGGTTTAAGTAGTAGTCCTCATAAATATATAGTTTTCTAATGCTAATATATTCAGGTTAAACAATGACTAAATTCTCAAGTTCAGATTTGGTTTATCACACACATCCGTAATGCTGTTTTTAACTGAGGAATCCCAGAAATCCTATTGGATTGGTTGATTTCGATTTAAAAACCCGAAACAGATTAGAAGTGAATTTAGCCAGTGTTTGAGTGTAACATTGCTTGGCCTTCCTTTTTTATTACAGTCTGATACTGCATGAAAGTACGTTTTCAACAAGGCTTGAACTAGAGCCTCTTTGCATTATAAAGAATGACGTAAAACTGGATTACGACAGGTTGAATGATATCCTTTAAAGAAAGTGTAGAGAATGTTCTAGAAAACTCACGGTCAACTACTGCGTTTATTCTGTGTTGGGAGGAAATAGGAATAATAATCATTCTCAGTAGCGTACATCTCTTTAAATCTAGGGGCCGTTTCCATGATCAACAATATACAAGAATGTCCTATGAAACATGTTCAAAGATGTTTAAAATTAGTGATCATCATGGAAAATTATGTGCACTCACAAAGAGCATTGTTTTCATCCTTCCTTTTATCATTTGTGAAACAAAAACGTATTTCATAGCAATATCGGCTCCGTTTGTTCCTGACTTTACAGTGGTTTTACCGATTCGAGGCTTGGCAAAGGGCTGAAAGTAGCCTGTTCCTTAGACATACCGCGCAACCCAACAAGTGCAGTGAAAGTAACATTTTATATGAAATAATCAGTCGCTACGTAACCTCCATTCCTCCTTTACGTCTCCTTTTTTGTTTTGCGGAAATCAAAGAGCACAAATGTAAGAAGAGGGAACAACAACAACATAATAATGTACATGATAAATTACAATCCATCTTTGTTTTGAATGAAGTATCACTTCCAAAACTAGTTTTTGAAAGTTTTGTGTAATAATGCAATGATTCTTTTTCTCATTACAAAAGGGACAAACAGCATTCGTTACTGAAACGCCCTGTACAATTTCCAACTTCTTTGTCTCAAGTTATCCTCTAACAAATTGTGATGCTTTCAAAGTTGAGAAAGGGAAAATAAACAACATAGTAGAAAGTTAGTAAGAGCCTCGAGCTAACACCGAAACAGATCGGATGTCCTCACGGCGTCCTGCTTCAAGACGGAGGCTGCAGCTGCGCTGTACTTCTCCAGCTCGACTAGAGTGATGTGGAAAGGAGAGGAGAAGGAGGGAAAGAGAGAGGGAAGGAGGGATAGAGGATATCGTTTGGGAAGTAGAGCGAGGGGAAGAGGATCAGAGGAGTAGGAGGGGTCTGGGGCTACACACTTGTCTGGTATTGTTAGTCCACTGGCCTCTTTTCGCCGTGTTTCTTTGTAAACTCATCTGCATTCTTAAAGAATTTTTTACGGTCTTTTGAGTATTCTTCTGCTAGGTCGGCCCTCAGAGGGTGCTCCGGCTGTGGGTCATTCACCAGGGCAATGAGCGACTGAATTACTGTAGGAAGAAAGGGAAAAGAACGTACGTTATCATTGGTTACAACAACAAAAATGTATTCTTAATTACCTCTTAATTAGGGGTGGACGATATGGCAAAAATATCATATCACGTTTTTTTGTCATGTTGGTTTTACTTTGTCTAAAACTAATTTCCCTGTTATAAAGAAATCCTTGCAAGGTAACAATAAAAAAAGAATGGTGGATATTTAGGCCAAACTGGGCAAAAATAAAAATCTTTGTAATTATTTTATCTTCGCCCACTTTGGCCTAAATATCCACCATTGTTTTTTTATTTTTGAAAAAAAATAATACAGCTGCTTTAATCGGAATCAATCTGTATGGTGTTTTATTTTTATATTTGTCCATTCAATTTATTGAATGCTCTGCTAAATATGCCTATTGATTCCGATTAAAGCAGCTGTATAATTTTTTTTTCCAAAAGTATCGAGTTATTTTTTTCTCTTTGCGTTTTAGCATTATAGGGCTCAACATTAACGCTTGTCCCAGACAAGTGAATGTTTTGGACGGGCAAGTGAAAGATAAATTTACTTGCCCAATCGGACAAGTTACTTGATAAAGTAAATACCAAAAACAATAACAACTTGCTTTATTTATGATATAGCCTTTGTTATAGAGGTGTGCAATATCGGTTGCGATAATTTCGTAATTGTTGTTTTAACGAGTATATTGCAAGAATCAAACAAAACACACCAACAGAGTGCACGCATACATTATGTAAAGTCGTCTATGTTAGACTAGCTCACGTGCGAGTGTGTTCTTTCACTGCATGATTCAGTGTTACAATACATTATGATCAGAAAATTCAAGATATCGTAGCAGAAAATTATAGAATTTCATATAGTTAAACAATATCACACAAAGATCGAGCGCCGTTTTTTTCTGATCCAAAAAACATCATGATTACAAATGTGATTTTATAAGTTTAATAAACAAGAAGTTAACATTAAGAGCGTAAAAACACAGGCTGTATATGTAGCTGCAAGTAACAACAATCAGGCCACGTTTCCACCAAAGCCAGCTGAAAACACCCAGGTGTGAGTGCTTGAGAGGGCAGCGTATTTTCGAGACGCTGCGGTTGCTATGATATGGAATATCCGCTGAAGTAATATGGCAGACGCATCGCGAATTAAATGTTTCTCCAAGCATTATTGTTCATAACAATATTATTGTACTCCGGCAATTCCATCTGGTAAAGACATAAATACTCAGAGACAAGCAATATTAACTTCTCCATTGCTGTTCAGTCGTAGTACAAGCAGGGCATTAGTCCCGCCCCTCCTCCACTGTGATTGGTTAGCTGACTAAAAAGTGACAGCGATGAGTGCTAACATTCTTAATTCTCGGTGCCAAGAAAAAAACGGCCGAGTGCTCAGCATGAAAAAGACGCTCCCATTTAAAACAATAAAAAAAAATTGCTTTGGTGGACACGCGGCCTGATTTATATTTAATTCTGAGATTCCTCTGCGTACCACTAGAGGAAGCTCACGTACCACACTTTGAGAACCACTGCTTTAAACGATTCGGTTCAATCTCAGTGACTCACTTAATAACAGTGACTTTATGCCACCTACTGGTGGTTTTAATTTCACATTTAAAGTAGGTTATTTTTATTTTTTATTTAAAATATCAGTATTCAATATTTTATGAATCAAAACATTATTTATGAATTTGTAACTGAAGATTAAAACATTCCATGTCCCTCAGAGCTGCATTAACAGTGGGTAAATATATATATTCCACTTCAGATGCAGTTTCTGTGTGTCCTCTACATTGCAAAGATTAATTTTGTTGATTGATACTTATTTAATTTGTTTGGTAACAGCCCAAATGTCTCATACTAATTTACTAATTAAATTGAACTAATTTAAAAATGTAAAATTTTAGTTTGAAAATTCACATATATAAAAAAAGTAGTTTAAGTTTAATATAAAATAATTGTATTTGTAATGAATACTCCCTTTATTTTAAAATATAATAGAATTACAATTTTCATTTTACTTAAAAAGAAAAATCGAACTAAACGTGTTTTGTATAACTACAACAAATTATTATAAATACAAATTCTCTCTCCAGGCAAGTCATTTTTGTACTCGGACAAGTAAATGACAAATGTACTTGAGTTTCTTTTTTCTGCTGAACATAAACACTATTTTGAAGAACTTGGAAACCAAACAGTTACTGGTCCTCAGTGACTTCCATATGATTTTTTCATTCTATCAAAGTCAACGTGGACCAGCAACTGTTTGGTTACCCATGTTTTTCAAATATATTTTGTGTTAAGCACAAGAAAGAAATTAATACAGGTTTGGGACAACATGTGAGTGAGTAAATCATGACAGAAATGACATTTTAGGGTGATCTATCCCTTTAATGACAGTCGGCGGCATGTTTAGTTCGGTCCCTTTAAGACCTGCGCGCATCTAATATACAGGCGCGCGTCCGTTTGTCTCTGCTGTTTACTTTCATTTTAGACATGACCAACTGAGTCTATACATAAAACTTGTGTTTTGACAGCATTAGCGCAAAAGATAACTTAGTTTAGTTATAAGGCGCTGTTTAGCTTGAATTAGTTTTCATTTTTATACTTGGTTTTTATTTTTAACTTAACAAAATAAGTTATTTTGTGTTTTTCAACAAGTTAAACCAAATGAAAATGAGAAATGTTTCCTTGGGAACTAGCAAAAATGTCTATCTTTTAATTCAGTTATTTATTTAAAGGGTTAGCAAGTTAAAAAAAGTACATAAAAAATCTTGTTACCAACAGATATCTAACCAAAAGGTAAAAACAGAGATGCTAGTTATTCAAGAAGAAACTCCATATGTTTATTCCATAAGATATAGCAAAACTTTCATCTGCACAGCTTTATAAACTAGGAATTTAGTACCGCATGATCTAAACGTTAGGGATGGGTCACGATATTCGAATATTCTATTTAATTATAGAATATCGATTAGGTTGTGCGATTATTTTCTAAAGGTGTACCAGGGGGCTTGACAATAAAGACTGTCCGATGGCGTGAAGGACGCTCGGATTTGTCACACCAGATCGGGCCACTGCAGGTGGTCACTAAATTGTATCATTTGCATGCGTTTTTAAGCCTTGTTTGTTTAAAAATGTAAGTGATTAAAAAGCATTTGGGCGCGAAAGACAACTCCTTTCAGTACATGCGCGTTGTGTTCTGTTCTGTGTGAACAGCGCGAGCACCGACAGCCACGTCTCTGACACGCGCGAGCTGCCTGAACGGGCAAATACATGAAGTATGTCAAACTACCCCTCTTGGCAAGTAACTTTAGCAATAATTCATCTATATTGAATTTATATACTGGAGTACAGATGCACCGATCACCAGGATATTTGTTTGTTTTATTTTAGAGCATCTTCTGTTCCGTGCTTGAACACAAATTGCACTGTCGGCACGCGGGCGCGGCACACATACACACACACAAACACACACTATAGTGTGAGCACTAACCACACCGGAGAACGAACTTCTGATACGTGCAGCCTGATTGCGTGAACAATAGACCTGTTAAACAATATATTGTGAGAGGGCCGTTTGCTACAGCGTCCCAAACAACTCAAAATAATAAACCGAAGTTAACAAAACGATGCACTCCACAGAGTGCTTCTCTGCCACCTTCACGTCCTGTTTCCCATTAATGAAGCCGTGACGAGCTCCCTGCATTCAAATTATTCTTTTTTTGCTGAAATAATAACGTAATATTCCGTATATTTAACACGTTTTTCGTGTTAAATGTGAAGAATGACAGGTTGGATGCCACACTTATTATTATTATTTTTTTGGCAGAGTATACAGGTGTAATTTTAACTTTAACTTCAGGCAATGTAACATGATTTCATGATCGTAATTTTGACTTTATTCTTAAAATATTATGACGTTAATTATTTAGTTATTTATTTGAGAAGGATAAACTGATCAAACTTGCGCTGGCCGCTTGGTATTTAAAAAAACTAAAACTTGAATTTAACAAAAATAAGATGTTCCAATCATATTTCTAAATTAAATTAATAAAGAAAGGAAACAAAATAATGACCAATTTGCTACTAAAAACCAAAACTGAACTATTTAAATGGCTCAGCTAGAGAGAGAGAGATAGAGAGCGAGAGCGAGAGACACGGGCTCTGGTCGGACTCAGGCGGGGAATTCTGAGAAGCTGAAGGGCTCTATATTCCTTCCCTTGTTTCAATTCAAAGTTCACCGAACTAATTGTGAACAACACTCCCGTCTTCTTCCCGAGCATGTGAACATGTTAATCTAATATATTTATATATATGAAATAGGTTATTGTTATGAAGACAGATGTTAAAATTAATGTTCACATAATAAGTGCCGTCATTCAGGTGGTTCACAATGTTTTAGCGCGTAATGTTTTAAGAATGATATTCTGTTTAGCGCGCAATATGTTTTACGCCTAATATTCATTGATGCATTAATCAGATTTAAGATTTTCTTTTTAATAATATGAATGTTCATGTTCATTTTTAAAATAAAAATGTATAGCCTTATGAGCAGTTGATAATCGACGGACTGTTCTGTTAATAAATGCCGTCCCTCGGTTATGTTATATTAATATGTTTCAGCACTCATACTTTACAATCGTTAATTTTCTTGGGTTAAGATAGACTATTCTCTAATTAAACAGTTTGTTATCATACAGATTGAAAGCCTGGATGGTCTCTCTCCCCCTTTCTCTCTCTCTGTGTGTGTGCGTGCATGGGCGGGTGCATGCGCAGGAGGGGTGCGATTTTCGAATAGTAATCGAATAATACCCAGCGATTATCGAATATTACTTTTGCTTAAAATGACCATCCCCACTAAACGTGTTTAAAGCAATCAAGCTTTCTAAAGAAACGTGACATCACAACAATGATGTAGAACAATTGCAAACATGCTGAAAGTATGAACATCTATTCCTGGATAAATGTATGACATGCTTCATGTATAAAGCTGCAAGACTAGCAGATACAGTAAATCAGTCATTTTGTCCAATATCAATACAATTTAAAATAACTATTTTTAAATATTTTACATTTTAATTTATTCGTGATTCCAAATCACAATTGTCAGCAGCCATTACTCCAGTCTTCAGTGTCACATGATCCAAAGATTAATTTCTAATGATCAATGTTGAAAACAGTGGTGCTGCTTAATATTTTTGTGCTAACTGAGATACATATTCTTGGATGTATAGAAGTTAAATATAACAGTTTTTTTTAAATAGAAGTCTCTTGTAAGAAATGTCTTCCCGTCACTTTTGATCAATTTAATGGATCCGTACTGAATAAAAGACTGATATATATAGTTTTATTAAATTCAGCATTAAATCATTCATGTAATTTAATCAGAGAGAGCTAAATGGCCTTTATCTTTACAAAAACCAGAATAAAAATATTAATGAATCAGTCTTGTTTGGGTAGTCAATATGAGGTGAGTGTTCCTGTGGATCAGTGGTAGAGCATTGCGTTAGCGGCTCAAAGGTTGTGGGTTCAATTCCCAGGGAACACACATACTGACAAAAAATTTACAACCTGAATAAGTCGCTTAAAAAAAAAATAGAGGGTGTTGCCTACTTAATAAACAGATGGACAGTAAACACTAACATCATCACAAAGCTTTCTATTTGTTCATGATTTCTATATACGGAAGTGACAACAGGACCGAGAGAGTTTATGCGCCAGGATCAACCGAGCTTTAGCAGTCTCACTCATGTGGCGCTTTCAGGAATACTGTGACAACTGCAGCGCATCTCACCTTGGTCAGTTTTGGTGGCTGGTTTCCAGTTCTCTGCACTAATGACAGGCAGGCAGACCTGTCCCTTCTCGTCAATGTTGGGGTGGTAGATCTTCGTTTTGAACGTGATCTTGGGTGGTTTGAAAGGGTATTCTGCAGGGAAGATAATCTCGATCCTGAACGCCCCTTTGTCGTATGGAGGGTTGTCCTGTAGGAGAATAAGTTAAATGAGGTGATCGCAGGTTCGGGCATCTCTATCAAAATCCTAAAGCTATACCAACATACTATTTCTTGTCTGTTTACTTTACACATGCAAATAACATGCAAGCAATTCATGAAAGATGTATGAGCATTTACTAAACACTTACCGGAACAATGAGGCCTTGCCATGTCAATATGTTTGATTCATCGACTAGAATGTTACGGAAATTTTTCATCCCAGATTTGCGGATTTCATCAAGCTCCTGATAATAAGGGATGGAAAGAAGGATGCGTTAGATACTATTTTTGTGGGTTCGCAACTTCTACTTGTAAAACAGAAACTTGGAGATTTAGCTTCTGCTAAAAGCCTCTCTTAATAGCACAATCGCCATTAATTTGGTAATTTCAATGCGCAAACAAATGAATTAGGAATTACAGTTTACAACATTAGCCAAAACCTTCAATGTATCTTTATCTTGGTCATCATTCCCAAATGTAACGTGAGCCAGGTCTTGAGCTAACCAGTAGGAGAAGTGACCCCTTCCTCAGCAGCTTACAGTAAATAACTGATCTGAAGTACAAGTGCATTAAAACAACAACAAAACACACCTTAAATGTTTGAAGTGCATATCCAATAATCAATGCTCTATGGGCTGTTTATGTTATCTATTTAGTCTCACATAGGGCTGCAAGTCATTTTGATACTTTGATTAATCTGTCAATTCCCTTGATTAATCTGGTAAAAAAACATATTTAAGTTATTGTTTGAATTTATAATCAAAATTATAATGTATATATATATAAATCCTTACTGTATTAAATCAAACATGAACTACATTTACCCATTTCCTTAGCACTGGGAGTTGATTACAGTTACAGCCATTCTTATCTAACAAGGAAGTACGTTAAACTCCTTCAAATGAGTCCACTAACTGTATGAACACGACCAAACATAAAAAATACAGAGATTCAGAGAGGTTAACCTCCCAAAACGTTTGGTCAGACACATCTAGGTGGCTAAATAAGAGTCATTCACGAGTTGTGAATGAAGTGATTTCGACAAAACGGAAACTTATAAAGCGAAAGCTTGCGAGCACTCACAGTTTCGCTTTTTATTAAGGGCGTTGCTACAACTAACCACCTGGAACTCACTAAACCGACTTATTTAAGCAGTATTCTGCTTATTTGTGTTTTTCAATCTTAAAACGTGTATAGGACGGCGATTTCAGCTTAAATGTGACAGGTTTGGAGACTTTGAGTCATGTCTAACGTCACTGCAGCGGGGTTAAGACAGCATTATTCGGTTAAAACATATATTATCTCTAATAACAGTCGATACAATTACAGTAACTGTATTCAGACGATTACGATCTTTATGAATCAACCGAATCCGGTGTGACGGAACTCATCGCATTAGACTCGTATGTGTTTCATTCCTATTAATTACTTGCTGTTAATGAACGAAAGGATTTGTTAAAACACTGAAGCTTACTCAAACGTGACTTTTGACCCGCTAACCCCCCGATCTCGACCCTAAAACCCTGTACTAGAGTCCCGCGGCCTCCACCGGCGCTTTCCCTCCTTCATGTTTGGAAACGCGAAGCGAGCCGAGTCATCGAGTGAGAGAACCGCTCAAACCAACGCCGATTAACCACCAACGAACCATCAAATCGCCTTTTTTGCGAGCTAAACTTTATGTTTAACCTCTCCATCGCGTCGTCGCATGTGGTTTTTCTTTATTTGCGATATAAAAAGTATAAGGTTTGGACGTCTACCTTGTGTAGTCTCCTGCTCGCCGCCATCTTGAATCTTTCAACTACTACCAGAATGCACCGCGCGACGCAGCTTTGGAAACTTGAGCTCGTCTGCGTTTTTAAAACTTCGGATGATCTGGGATCAGATTTAGATTTCGAGCACAACACACACAACAGGCAAGACGAGAGCGCGTAATTATCTCAGATCAGCACCCGTGGGTACTTTCCATTACAAAACGAAACAAAAATGCCATATATTACACTGTGAATGGAATTTATTTCCCCATAATTTAGTCAGCCTTATCTCGAAAATGTATTAAACTAAGTTAACAAACAAATATAACAGTAAGAGTAAGCTTCGGAATGAGACACAACATGCAATGAACGTCCTTGACAATGAAGTGCGTCTTCCGGATTTCTAGTTGCGCACTACTTTAATGACCACGCGATGTCCCTACAGAGTTAGGAATAACGCCCTCTGAATAATCAAATGGTTTATTTCATTTAAGTGATATTTGAATTATTGGTACCTTTTACATTGGCTTGCCAAACCGCCATAAAACACCAGAAGAAGAAGAAGAATTACTTGGGACACAAACGATGGCCCTGGTCTTATCTGGCTTACTGATCTAAAATCATTCAACAGACCAGTCTGACTAGGCTGGGAGACTAGCCAAGACCAGAAAACCACTACTGGCCGGTTCCGCTAGTAGGGCTTTAGTACATCAATGAGAATGAGAGTTCAAAAACAGCTGATACAGTCATCACAAGTAATCCACACCAATTTAGTCCAACAATTAACCTCTTCGGCGTGTTTTAAATAAACAAATCCATCATTAAGTCATTTTTACTTAAATGTAAGAGGCCAACAGAGGCTTTTTTCACTGGAGAAACTGTTTTTATGGATTATGTACTTGTATTTTTGTCAGAAGTGCTGATTTGAAGTTGAAACTCCTGAATGATGGATTTGTTTCTTAAAAACTCACATACATGTATTTTGACTTTACAAGATGTTATTTGAGTGGAGTGGATTATTGTGATGTTTTTATCAGTTTCTTGGACTCTGACGGCACCCATTCACTACAGAGGATCCATTGGTGAACAAGTGATGTAATGCTGAATTTCTCCAAATCTTTTCAGACGAAGAAACAAACAAACCCGAGTGTAAGTAAATTTAGTTAATTTTTGTATAAACTATTCCTTTAATATATGATGTATAACTTTAAATATAAATGGCTTAAAGCTACATTTCAGTTTAACAAAAATGCTTGTCAGTACATATGACTGTATACATTTTAACCATATTTCAAAGGTAATATAAGTATTTATGAAATTAAATATCAAATGTACTTAAGTCTTACTTAAATATGTAAAAATGTCTTATGTTAAAGCAATTGCATTAAAATATAAATTTAAACTATAAATAATTTTCATTTAATTTGAAATAACATGCAATTAGATTTCTTTTAATAGTATATTATTTTCATAATACAGCGCACTTCTTTTTCACAAGGTACCATCACTGTAGTGTTCCTGGAAAAAAAAACCACAGACACTTCTACCAGCCTAACATGGTTTGTTGGTCTCCCAACCTGTGGTGTGCGTTTCTCAAAAGCCTTGTTAGCCAATGGTTGTGAGTTCCGCCGAGCTCTTTTGGTAACGACGGAACTTGCGACCATAGCTACTTTTGGGAAAATCACCCCTGGTAAGGCTGTTCTGTTGGCTGGTTTTCAAAAGATTTAATGCGATTTGATTTTGCACATCAAACACAGGTGCATCTCAATAAATTAGAATGTCATGGACAAGTTCATTTATTTCAGTAATTCAACTCAAATTGTGAAACTCGTGTATTAAATAAATTAAATGCACACAGACCGAAGTAGTTTAAGTCTTTGGTTCTTTGGATTGTGATGATTTTGGCTCACATTTAAAAAATAACTCACCAATTCACAACAAATTAGAATACTTCATAAGACCAATAATAAAAAAAAATTTTTTAGTCAATTGTTGGCCTTCTGGAAAGTATGTTCATTTACTGAATATGTACTCAATACTTGGTAGGGGCTCCTTTTGCTTTAATTACTGCTTCAATTCGGCGTGGCATGGAGGTGATCAGTTTGTGGCACTGCTGAGGTGGTATGGAAGCCCAGGTTTCTTTGACAGTGGCCTTCAGCTCATCTGCATTTTTTGGTCTCTTGTTTCTCATTTTCCTCTTGACAATATCCCATATATTCTCTCTGGGGTTCAGGTCTGGTGAGTTTGCTGGCCAGTCAAGCACACCAACACCATGGTCATTTAACCAACTTTTGGTGCTTTTGGCAGTGTGGGCAGGTGCCAAATCCTGCTGGAAAATGAAATCAGCATCTTTAAAAAGCTGGTCAGCAGAAGGAAGCATGAAGTGCTCCAACATTTTTTGGTAAACGGATGCAGTGACGTTGGTTTTCAAAAAACACAATGGACCAACCCCAGCAGATGACATTGCACACCAAATCATCACAGACTGTGGAAACTTAACACTGGACTTCAAGCAACTTGGGCTATGAGCTTCTCCACCCTTCCTCCAGACTCTAGGTCCTTGGTTTCCAAATGAAATACAAAACTTGCTCTCATCTGAAAACAGGACTTGGGACCACTGGGCAACAGTCCAGTTCTTCTCCTTAGCCCAAGTAAGACGCTTCTGACGACAACTGTAGCCAAATTCCTTGACACGTCTGTGTGTGGTGGCTCTTGGTGCCTTGACCCCAGCCTCAGTCCATTCCTTGTTAAGTTCACACAAACTCTTGAATCGATTTTGCTTGACAATCCTCATTGCGGTTCTCTCGGTTGGTTGTGCATCTTTTTCTTCCACACTTTTTCCTTCCACTCAACTTTCTGTTAACATGCTTGGATACAGCACTCTGTGAACAGCCAGCTTCTTTGTCAATGAATGTTTGTGGCTTACCCTCCTTGTGAAGGGTGTCAATGATTGTTTTCTGGACAACTGTCAGATCAGCAGTCTTCCCCATGATTGTGTAGACTAGTGAACCAAACTGAGAGAAGTTTTGAGTTGATTAGCTGATTGGCATGTCACCATATTATAATTTGTTGATAGTGAATTGGTGGGTTTTTATTAAATGTGAGCCAAAATCATCACAATCCAAAGAACCAAAGACTTAAACTACTTCAGTCTGTGTGCATTGAATTTATTTAATACACGAGTTTCACAATTTGAGTTGAATTACTGAAATGAATGAACTTTTACACGACATTCTAATTTATTGAGACGCACCTATATGCTGTCAGTGAAAGGCATTGATAAATATTTTACATTTCAATCATATGCATCTTCTAAAGCTGAACAAAAATCAAAATACAGACAGAGCTGAAATTATCTACAGAAGGAAGTTTGCATGGAGCCTGTACATCAAGAGTTATTTGTGTCAACTGTTTGTGTGCATGTGTGTGCACTTGTAGTTTTGTTTTATAATTTTTTTAATATTTTCTTGTCACAGCAGCCCATACTTCATTGCCAACATGCTTTCCAGGCCAAGGACAGATATAAAGTGGGATTGCATGCTCCCTCCGGTAAACCACATGACCGAAACAACTTGATAAGACTTGCTTCCCCTCCAGCAATTTCAGGTAAAGATGGGCTGTTACAGATGGGAAAAAACTTGTTTTGTTTCCACTTTTGCTGTGTTCAGCATTCAAAATATTTCACTAATTTCGCTTAATACTATAATCCATGATTATTAGGTAAAATGAAATCTTTACATTTCAAGATTAGTCACTTTAGTGAGAGTCTTTAACTTCAATGAGTCATTCAACAGGGCATGACCATGTAAACACAAGAATACAATAGAAAAGAAAACACCTGTCAAAATACATATCTTTGAAACTTATGATATAACCTACATTTGAATAATAACTGCTATATTTTCACTTCCTTGCAGTAATGACCTGCTTAATGCAGTTTTGGACTTGTAACTATGTTAATTATTGTTCATAAAGCCTACAACCTTAAAGATGAGCTTTAGAGCACCGATGTAGCAAAGTAGGCCAGAGACCTTTTAGCCCCAAATTCAAAGAAAGGCAGTAAATTGATTTACTCTTTGCTGACATCTTAATCACATTTAATAATTGATATTATTTACAAGAGAAGTCTCTTATTATGGATTGAGCTTAAATGTAATGGTTTATAATCACACTGAAAAGATTTGGTTCAGTCAGAAATTGCTAGTAAAAGTCATAAACGATTAAACAAAAACAACAGAAACAGCAGTGTTTAAAAAGTAGTTGTTTTAAGCATTAAACTCTGCTATAACTTGTACCATAACAATGTGGTAACAATTATTAGCCTGTAGCTCTCTGAAACACTTAAAACTATTTAAAAGCGTTTTTATATTGTGCCCACTAAATATGTTTTACTCAAACCCTCTTTCTTTCCACATAATAATAATCATTTAAACTAAATATCTCATGCCTGAAGTTCAAGGCTTTCTCAGCAAAATCAATATAGGGGATTTCTATCCGCCTTTGTGGCTTGTGAGTCGTCATTGTTGGCTTTATTGCTCTAGATTACTGGAAAATATGCCACTTCCTCCAACATTGTACAACTGAGAAACCACTGAGGGTCTTTTCCTCCAAGTGAAAGTCATTTTTGTTATTCATTGCACTGGGGATAAAAATACACACATTTGGTCATTTTTGGGTTAATACCTTAAAGGGACAGTTCACCCAAAAATGAAAATTCTCTCATCATTTACTCACCCTCAAGTAGTTCCAAACCTGTATGAATGTCTTTGTTCTGCTGAACACAAATGAAGATATTTTGAAGAAAGTTTGTAACCAGGCTGTTTTGGGGCAACATTGACTTCCATAGGAGGGAAAAAAAAATACTGGTTCCCAAGAACTGCTCTGTTTCCCACATTCTTCAAAATATCTTCCTTTGTGTTCAGCAGAACAAAGACATTCATACAGGTTTGGAACTACTTGAGGGTGAGTAAATGATGACATAATTTTCATTTTTCGGGTGAACTATCCCATTAAAATGTTTTGCAGTGCTTTCAGGAAGACACAACTTTTAGCTGAAATAAAATGGATCTCAGATTAAATTGGTTTTGTTTGCTTGGTATATGATTGCTGATAAGAAATCAACACATATTATATTTAGAAATAATTCAACTAGTCTATTTTTCCAGATAGAATATCTTGTTTCATCAATACTCACACACACACGCTTTACAATAGATATAGGCAAAAAATGAGTCAAAGTCAATTTTGTTTAAATATTTAGTTTTTATAGGTGCACATTTGAACATTTTAACCACAAACCACTGGTCAGAAAAATATCAAGAATTGCACAAATACTGTAGATAATGTAATTTAGAACAAAATATCAATTCCCTTTATTTTTAAAGGTTTTATATACCATGTGGGTAAACTTGCAGATCATTTTTAAGAGTCAATGTTGATGGCCTCAAACAGTCAGAATTGAAAATGTCTCCCAGTTAGTTGGAGTTTAATGTGAGACCAAATAGGGTTCAAATCTGGACTCTGACCAGGCCAAAACACGAGCCAGATGGACTTGTTTTCAACCGCTTCTTGGCTATCTTTGCAGTGTGGGCAGGATCGGTGTCTTGTTGAAAAAAATACATCAGATCGTTCCTCTTTAGATAACAACTTTTCAGTTTTGGGAAGCAAGCCATTCTGTACCAGCACCACCGTGGTATGTACATTCAGATCTTCAAAAACACAGCTCTGGTGCATCACCATACAACAAGTGTTTTATCGTGATTAATCACTCCTCATAATTCTGTTGAACCACTCTATGTCAAACTTTCCATATTCTGCTGAAAACTTAATTCTGTCTTTGGTGTCTTTCTTAAACAGCTATGGTGTGTTTTGCTAATTTCCTTACCAGTAACTGTAAATAGGATCATAAAAAGATTCTAAAGCGAAATTTTAAATATTATGGTGCAGCCACATCACTGTTCCGTGGTTTTAACACTTAGCTTTTTTTGGGATGTGAAGAATAAAAATATAATTTTAAACTTCATAGCAATTTTTTGGTTCATTCTGACAGGAATATGATAGGTTATTGGCATGAATAGACTATGTTGTTTTTGGAAAGCTACGGTAAATCAGAGCGGTAAAAGTTAATGTCGCGCCAAGTTGTGCTTTCTTAAAAGCGAAACTGAGTAGTGCATATATGGGCGGAGGGCGGTTCTTTTGAAAATTAAGCAAATAAAAATACCTTTTCATTTAGCAGTTGAGCTCAGGTCAGTGTTGAATTGTAGTTGCACATTTCCCCTTAGTCTATTCACAATAGTGATGCTCTTGGCGATGTTGCTTCACGGAATAGCACACACCCTTGGATCCGTTCCAAACTCTCTGATATCAAAAGACATTCAAACTATTCATTACTAAGATAATGACATGTTTGAATCACTTTAAACACGCTTTTGTTGAACAGGAAAGTTTCGAAAGGTCTGGATAATGCACATTATTAAGAAATGTTACACACATTTGGGAAAATTTATTTTGTCCATCATTTTCTAAGAATTTTAAGAAATAGACATTCCATTGAAATCTTGGATTACATTTTTTTAATTTAAAATAAGCAGAATGTTTTGGCATGTGTGCATGTGTATTATTATAAATCAGATTATGACTAGATTTATATGCAGATAATTCAGTCTATACTATTAAGTCATATGCACATACACACCTGAACAAACTCTTAAGACCGGGGGAAACATTACAAGTATTCAGATTTCGCGCTGGTGGATTGTAACCAGGTTATAAGTACTGCTTCAAAATGCCAAAAGAAGAAACCCGAGCAAGAGACAAAAAAATTGAGAAAAGACAATTTATTGAAAACTGCATTTAAACTCAAACAGGCTGTTCATCAGCTGATCAAAAGTTTAAGAAAAAGTTTAAATCTGCGCAAAAATGTGGCTTTCGTGTCATTGTCCTTCAGGCAGTCACACTGTCATAACCTCCTGATGGCAAAGGCAAAAAGGCTTTCTGTGTTTGTACATGGCAGGATGGTTGAGCTGCACAAGCAAGGACAAGCACAACGCACCATCACTGCCGGGGTTGGATGCAGTAAGAGAAACATTTTACATTTCTTAAGCGATCCTGAGAGTTATTGGAACAAAAAAGTCAAGGAGTAGACCCCAAAAAAATCAGTCAAACATGCAGGATGGTCCAAAAGAGCGACGTTATTCTCCTGAAAGAGGTCCTTCATGAATCATCAGGAAGTTGTTGTGAACTACAGCGTTGTTCTGCAGAAAACCCCAGTCATTACCGTACAGACAAGAGCCCTCAGTCTAGAAGGATGCCCGCTGCATGCAACATTTCCACATAGCCAGCCGCCGTTTGACGCCCTGCACAACCTGGAGGAAAAAGCCCCTCAGATCATGATGAAGCCTCCTCCACTGTGCCGCATAGAAAACATCTCTAATGGGATCTCCTTGTCATGCCAGGAAGTCATCAGGACCATCCAGGTTAATTTTTCTCATTAAAGAATAAAACTTTCTTCCACCTCTCAATGTCCCATGTTTGGTGCTCCCTTGGAAATTCCAAACGGGCAAGTTTGTGGTATGGGAGGAGACGTGACCTTTGAAGATGGTTTCTGTTCTTGAAGCCCTTCTCTCGCAGATGCCGTCTTATGGTTATTGTGCTGCAGTCAACATCAGTAAGGGCCTTAATTTGGGTCGAGGATCGACGGGCTGTCTGTGAAGACACAGGCCGATCCTCGACCCAAATTAAGGCCCTTACTGCATCCAACCTCTGCAGTGATGGTGCGTTGTGCTCTCCCTTCCTTTTGCAGCTCAACCATCCTGCACCGTACAAAGACAGAAAAACTTTTTGCCTTTGCCATCAGGAAGTCATGACAGTGTGACTGCCTGAAGGACAATGACATGAAAGCCATTTTTTTGTGCAGATTTTAACTTTTTTAAGGCTATGGTCTTAAACTTTTGATCAGCTGATGAACAGCCTGTTTGAGTTTTCAATAAATTGCCTATTCTCAATGTTTTTGTCTCTTGCTCCTGTTTCTTATTTTGGAGTTTTGAAGCAGTACTTATAACCTGGTTACAATCCACCAGCGCAAAATGCTTGTAATGTTTCTCCCAGTCTTAAGATTTTGTTCAGGTGTGTACTTAGAAATTGCACATTATTTGAATTCACTCAAATTGCTAAGCGCATGAATATAAACATTTTATTGTAAAAAAAAACTGTAGTGAACTAGCAGCAGAAATCAGATTTTTATTGTTTTTTTTTGTGAAAACTAAAGTTGTGAGCATCAAATTGTTTTTTTCAAACAGTTCTTAACTCTGTTAAGGAAAACCCCTAAACATTGCTCCGAGTATTCAGCTGGATTCGTGTGTGTCCGGTTGTTTATGAGCTGCAAAATAAATGATCAGGTCATGCACCCGTGCAGACAACTCTACGGGAATAGAGGGGAGAAAAAACAGTAAAGAATGTGGGAATGATAAGCGAAACTGATGCATTTACAAGATAGGGGTGGAGCAAGTACGGTAAGTCTTGGCTTGAAAGTGAAAGTTAATTTTTTTTTCTTTTTTTTGTGTATAAATACCTGCACCTGATACCTGCACATCACACCTGTTCACAATTGTCTGATGATCTTGTGGCGATCAAACACAAAGACAAGTATGCAGACCGCAGCAGTAACTCTCCTGGTCATTGCTGCAGTCCTCTGGGGCAACACTGAAGGTAAGAAATACTGAAACACCTATTTCACAGAACACATCTCGCAGCTTCTCAGAAGCAGCACTACAAACTGAAACTTCTTCTGAATTCTGGCTGCAGCTCAGGATTAATAAATAAGGATAGTGCCATTCTTGGCTTTTTCTATGCTGGCTTGCTTTTCTTAGGGATGTAGTTATAGTAACCATGGGAGCAAGTTCCCGTAAGTCCAGAAATGCGCAGTAACAGGCCAAGTTTTGTTCTTTCACAGAGTCAAATGCATATAGAATGAAGGGGTTTTCTGTGAAAAGCGTAGCTAATGTCATCCTTTCATTCTCAGCTTTTTCAGACGCAGCTGTGGACTGCTGTCTGACCACCAAGGACACTCGTGTTCCAATACAGATTGTTGCATCCTACTTTCACCAAACCACAGAGAGTGGTTGTGCCATTCCAGCGACTGTGTAAGTTCCAGTTCAGGTTCTTTAATGGCATCTATGGTTCCATGAAGAAACTTTAACATCCACGGTTCTTTATACTGAAAAATATTATTGAAACGTTCTTCGTACTATGAAAAAGGGTTCTTTTCACTTCACTTTTGACCGTTCACTAAAAGGTTCAAAAAAATTATTCTCTATGAAAACCTCCTTTTGGAAGCTTTATTTTTAAGAGTTTTGACTTCATTGATTGTGAACTAGGTTTATATTCATGCATGTTCCCTTCTTTCTGTTCCCATAGATTCATCACAAAAAAGGACAAGAAACTGTGCGCTCCCCCAGAGAAAAACTCCTGGATTACCAAGATCATCACACACTTACAGAAGAAGAAGAAAACTTCTCAGTAGGAACACAGGTCCAAAAGACTTCCCCTCGTCAAGCTCTTAGTTCTGCTCTCGTTAGTTCTGTGACATTTCACAGACATCTTCAAAGCTAAATCAGACATTTAGCAGAAGTTGTGCAGTTCTTCTTCCTTGTAACCTTGTACTGGCTCCTGATAACAAAAATGTAATCTGGTTTGGTTTTCCTGCTTCATAGATGAGAGCCGAGCATGATGACCCTGTAACTGCACTGAGCAACACTGACACTGGCAGACAGGAAGTGACTACTCTTAATCATTAACTGCCACAGTGGTTTTTAAAAGTGTTTTTTGGAAACCATGCAGATTTTGGGAATGCATGGTGGTCAGACTTTGTAAATGATTCAAAGCAGATATGCCATTTGTTTAAATTTGACTGTATTGTTTTACTGTAGCAATTATGATTCTAATACATTTGCATGAATTATCCTGTAATGTGTCTGTATTTTCTATTAATGTATGTAGCATACTTTGTTTGACAGGAATTTTTCTAAGAATGATTTTTCAATAAATTCATTTTGTTAAATCTCCTGTGCACTATAATTATTTAATCCAAATCACCTCACTATTATGAATGTTTATAGTAATATGCCTTATTCAAAAGTCCTGTTCAAAAATTTGGGCCCAGTAAGATTTTTTCGATTCTTTACCAAAGAGCCTCTCATGTTCACCGAGGCTGCATTTATTTGATTAAAAACAGTAAAAGCTGTAATATTGTAAAATATTTTTACTGTTTAAAAGAATCATTTTTTGTTGGTTAATGTATTTTAAAATATAATTTATTCACATGATGTAAAGCTGAATTTTCATTAGCATTACGCCAGTATTCAGTGTCACATGACCCTTCAGAAATCATTCTAATATTATTATTTTTTTCAATGTTGAAATCAGTTGTGCTGCTGAATATTTCTTAGAAAGCACCAAACGGTTTATTTGAGATAACAAAATAAATACATCTTTGTATCATCACTTTTGATCAATTTAATCCATTATTGACAAATAATAATATTTATCTCTCTCGTTTTTATCTTACTGCATGGAATGGAAGAATTTTAAATTGAGCATATATTTTCACATGGCAAGTAATAACGATACCGAATGTTTATTCACAAGATTGCTGTCACAATCAGATGTTTGTGATGTCAAACGCTTGAGTGATGATGATCCTTGATAAGCGGCACATTAAAAGAATGTGTGCCTGTGCTACCTGAAATTGCTGGGACTTTCCTGTCAAATACACAATAGCAGTGCTGCGTTTAAAGGAATGTTTACACCCACAAGGCATTTAGATTTACTCAAAGTGTTACACATTTAAGCATTTAATCAAATAACTCTCAGTTTATAACCTTAATATTAAGCCATTAAGCCAATCTTTTCAAACCAGCAATAAACCAAACAGAATTCACTGTGTGCTTTCCAATCACACACTTGGCCCAATAATACACTCTGTGACACCGAGTAAACATTAACAGGGGTAATGCAACATGTTTTAACCCAGTGGAATTCCCAGTTCTGTATTGACAAGGATCAGTATTTAGAAGCCGACCAAATGGTTTGTCAACTGCTTCTTCAGTCATATCGAAACACTTGCCAGTCTGCTGTCCTTTGAGTGAGAAAGTATGTGAGAGTCTGTGAGAGTTTCTATGTGGGTTCAAGCGGAGAAGAGGAAAAGAGAGCGAGGAACAGATACACAGAATGTGATACATTGTGCCGTAAATTTGGCCCTCCTTCAAAAAAACAAAAGTCTTTTGTCCAGGTCACAACCCCTGCTGCTTTGACACTTGTTTTTTACAGGACAGGGGAGGGACTATGATAGACATTTGTGCAATAATGAAACTTAAGATTGTCCTATAAAGCAGGGGAGCGATGGAGCAGTGAGAGGAAAGTGTCAGAGAAGAGACAAAGATCCTCCAGACACTTGTTCCAGCAGCTCATCTCCATGGCTTCAGTCCTCGTATCTGCGCTGAGCGTGATTCTCTCACTCTCACTCATTCTCTACAGCAGTCCGGCAGGTACGTCATGTTTTCTTTCCTTCATCTATTTATGTGCTTCATGAGCGCACGGTGAACGGGATCTATGTGTTCATTTATTTCTCATGTATTTCTTCTGATCCTTTATTTGTGATAGCAGATGTGTCACACAACTCAACAATTCTACTTAATAATCGTTTAATAATTATTTAGATTAATTCAAATCTAATCATCTAAAAAGATTCAAACTGTGAGTCATCCCAACAGTGATCAGTCAGCTTATTAATAATTATATGTATAATAATATTTCTATAAATTATATTTTTATTATCATGACATATACACGGTTTTATTTGTAAATTTATATATATATATATATATATATATATATATATATTAAACATGTACTCTTCATATTTTAACCAAATTAATATAATTTTATATAATAACAAATAATATAACACTTTTTTAATAATCAATTTAAAAAAGTCTTGAGAAATCCGATATACAATATATATATATATATATATATATATTTATAAAATTTCGTTCAAATGCCTTTAAAAAAAATCAAAAAATAAATATATAATTAAAAATGAATTGTCTTTAAGTCTTAAAAGCACTGTGAACAGTTTGTCTGCGATGACAATGAGGTTTTTATTTGTAGTTAGTTATTACTAGATTCCAGCTGCACTGCACATATGTTTCGGTTTATTGCAAACTATATAAGTACAACATTATTCACAATAAAAGTTTTGATCCGAGACACTTTCTTTTTTTTCTTACATACAGAAGTCTTCAGACTTCTCTAGCAGCAGACACCCATTTCCCTGTATTTCCATCTCTTGTCCCTTATCGTTTTTCTCTTATGTCTCTATCTCTCTCAGAGGCTCAGGCAGACTTAGCTTTGGACTGCTGCCTGACGGTTAGCTACAAAGTCATCCCTAAACATGTCCTCCTCACTTACCGGAGGCAGTTCAGAGCTGACGGCTGTCCCCGAGATGCTGTTGTGTAAGTATAAACTATCGGACTGGCTCATGTGTGGGAGGCTGGGAGTGAACAAAACTATTTATGATCACAACAAAGCAGATGTGAAAGAGCCTGTTTAATGGGGAATTCCATGGCGCTTAACATACAATGCTCGAATTGTCTTCTGTTCTAGTCAAATAATTTGCAAAAATCAACTCTCTTTCAGATTCATAACCAGGAAAGGTTTGAATCTTTGTGCCCCACCGGCAGAAAATGAGCATTGGGTTAAGGAGACGATCAGGTTTCTGGACACCAGGCTCAGGAAGTGCAAAGAAACCAAATTTCATGTATGTACTTCATCACAGCTTCACAGTTGTGTTTCCTCAGTCATCTTCTGTAGTATGTGATGACATAAAGCCGGTTGCACATCAGCTCGTCATTGTTATTGCACAAGCCCTGCAGCTGGTCACTTTCTCTTTTCTGCTTTTCATCTGACTCATGACATTGTTTGTATATAGTAGATCACGATTAGGATGTTATAGTCTTACTCATACAAAACCACAAACTATTCAGCTGTGAAAGCACAAGCCAAAACATCCTCCTACGGCAAAGCTTTAAGCCGACCACCAACAACGAGGACTCAGACTGTGGTGCATGCTGCATTATACACGAGCAGCAAATCTATATGAAAAATAATACAAATAAGAACTATTATAACAATTCAAGTGAAAGTGTAAAAGTGTAACATCTCTTTATAAGCAGGCTTTAACTAATGGTTTTCTCTGTGTTCTTTCATTTCAGGAGAAACGCTGTCACGCTCTGAAGAATGGGTCTTTTTGAGTGAACAAATGCAGATTCATATTTCGTTTTAATGGCAGCTGATGTAGTCATTATGACACAGCTCACCTCAGTTTCTGTAACAAATTCAGATTCTTCCTCCTTCAGCATTTTTAACCTAAATTATCAAAACTCTCCAAGTTGCCTTGTAGTTGATTTTGTGTGAACATATTACTATTTTTCTATTTTCATATAATTTTTTTCTATTTTGATGTAATAAGCTTGTTGCATTTTTAAAGTGAATAAATTGGTTGACAAAAATATTGTATTCTTCATATTCATTCCTGACTTTATAGACATGATAAATATATAAATACATGGTAAAGTGTATATATAAAAAGTTCTCACACACATACACACATAACCACACATCATTCATATATATAATTGCGCTTTACTGTACTGTAAGATTAAATATAATTACCATAATCTCTCCTAAACCCCAACTTTGGCAATTTAAAACTGAATAAAAGCATTATTTATATAGTCTCTTTATTAATTATTTAGCATTTTTGTACACAATATTGCACCCAAATGAACATCTAGGTCAGAAACACACAAACGTGTGTAAAAGGGATCTTTTTATTGGATCCTTAAAGTGAATTCCAATGATTTCAGACTAATCCTATCCCTAAAATACAACTTTTGGCTTTTGGGAGTCGTTAAAGACATTATTTAGCGTCTACATTATGATTTCGCTGCTGCTTTAGAGATTCTGTCTGATTTGATTTCCTCAGATCCACAGCTGCGAGGTCACTCAAGCACACGCGCCAGCGCTAAACGCCACTGAGCGGCGCGAGCGAGGCGATCTATTCTGTGTAGCGTCAACACGTCACGAAGAAGAGGATTCACTATACCAGCACCACATTATAATGACGCGATTATCATCCTCTCACGTCGTATTTCAATTTATATGTGTGATTATTATGCTCTTAAATGACGGAACTATCTGTAATGTAGGTAAGTGCGCTTTGAGCGAGTGAAATATCAGTAAGACAGTCCGTGTGCAAAACAAAACAGAGTCAGCTAAGTTAACTTAGTTGGATAACTGCTAGCAAACATCTTGTTGCCATGGAGAAACAAAGCTTGAATGTATATTAATGGTATAAATAATTGTGTATTAATTAATAACTTAATGAGTATTTAACTAAATCCTTATATTCCAAACGCTACAGTACAAATGTACATACACAAATGCATATCTGTAGTCAATGTGGAATATATATGAATATGATTATTTCAGTGTTTCAGCCTGCGTTTATTCTGGCATCTGGTCCGAGAATATCATGCTTTCTGGTCGGAAATGTGTCTGGCATTTCCTTCAGCCTCAGTGCTGTTTCATCCTCAAATGCATCAGGTAGACAATTTTTTCAAACCGTGTTGATGCTATAATAACTGTATTTGATCTGCTGTAAACAAATGTATGTGTTTCAGAATCTAGTCTGTTGTCTACCTAGACAGTATTTTTGGCCATCAAGTTGTGTTTAAACACCCAGTAATGCTGTTATGATGTTCTGTTCATAAGTAATTAATTGTGCATAATTCACTTTTTCCCCACAGTTTTCCATGTATTTTCTCATTAATCAAAATTATTCCAGATTCAGAACATTTGGTCTGGCTTTACTTTAGGTTTCATGTACTATGCTCATTTATTAATTTAGCAGACACTTTTAGTAACTGTATATAAATGTAAAATCTGCAAGCTCTAAGCTGTAATGCTTAGGCCTTTAATTATGTTTTCACTGTGAACTTCTTCAGGTAGCATCCCGTCATCATCCTGTTGGCCAGTTTCCCAAACACAGTGGAATCTTTCAAACGAATTAATTGGGAAGGTGAGTTGATTCTGCCACATTAATAGTAGGTGTATATGTATGATAGAGGGGCAAAAATTCAATCTCTGTCATCATTTTGATTAGGAGTTAGTTAGAATTGGCAACAAGGAAAGAATTTACAGCAGTAAACAAGCATAAACACAACAAGCAATTAACTTGTAAAGTCCCCGATGAAATATCAGGACAATTAAATCTGTGTTATTAACCTTTATTCCAGACAACCTGTCATTAAGCAGGGTGTGATCATCATGAATGAAATTCCCCCACTGTTTTCCTGTTTAGCCTTATCTGTACAATAGTTTCTACAGAGATGTATATGAGCTGCAGAACTTGCATAACAGTAGTCAGTACCGTAGGTCATTTTTCTGGGGATTTCCACTGACGTGATGTGTCACTTTCTTGTAAGTTGCTGCAGTAAGAAAGCATCTTCTGAGAATAAATGTGACTGTTCCAACATTTGAGGTCAGTAAGATCAAAGATGCATTAAGTTGATCAAATGGTATAGTAAAGCGATTTATAATGTTATAAACAGTTCTTTTGAATTTTCCAATAATCAAAGAATCCTGAAAAAAAATGTTGCACATTTTGTACAACACAAAATCTGGAAAATGTTGGGATGTTTTTTTTTTTTTTTTTATATAAAATGAAAACTAAAAGACTTTTAAATCACACGAGCCAATATTTTATTCACTATAAAACATAGAGAACATAACAAATGTTTACACTGACAAGTTTTACACTTTTATCCACTAAAGGAACTCATTTCAAATTTGATGCCTGCTATAGGTCTTAACAAAAGTTGGCACGAGGGCAACAAAGGGCTGAAAAATCAAGACATTTAGAAAATTTTTACATTACTAAATGGGCCTAGGAATACTTCCAGAAACCACTGTCGGTAAACATAATCCGCCATGCCATCTGCAGATGCCAACTAAAGCTCTATCATGCAAAAAGAAAGCCATAAGTGAACATGGTCCAGAAGTGCCATCATGTCCTGTGGGCCAAGGCTCATTTAAAATGGACTATTTCAAAGTGGAAAAGTGTTCTATGGTCAGATGAGTCCAAATTTGACATTCTTGTTGGAAATCACGGACGCTGTGTCCTCCGGGCTAAAGAAGAGGGAGACCTTCCAGCATGTTATCAGCATTCAGTTCAAAAGCCAGCATCTCTGATGGTATGGGGGTGCATAATTGCATACGATATGGGCAGCTTGCATGTTTTGGAAGGCACTATGGATGATGAAAGGTATATAAAGGTTTTAGAGCAACATATGCTCCCCTCCAGACGATGTCTATTTCAGCAGGACAATGCAAAACCACATAATGCAGCTATTACAACAGCATGGCTTCGTAGTAGAAGAGTCCGGGTGCTGAATCGGCAAGCCTGCAGTCCAGATCTTTCACCTATAGAGAACATTAAACGAAAGATACATCAAAGACGACCACGAACTCTTCAGCTGCTGGAAACCTAGATCAGGCAAGAATGGGACCATATTCCAACACTAAAACTCCAGAAACTCATAACCCCGATGCCAAGACATCTTCCAACTGTTGTGAAAAAAGAGGAGATGCTACACCAGGGTAAACATGCCCCCGTCTCATCAATTTCGAATCCTGTAGCAGGCATACAATTTGAAATG
This sequence comes from Oxygymnocypris stewartii, assembly GCA_003573665.1. Classification (NCBI taxonomy): domain Eukaryota; kingdom Metazoa; phylum Chordata; class Actinopteri; order Cypriniformes; family Cyprinidae; genus Oxygymnocypris; species Oxygymnocypris stewartii. Next base: position 412,143 of record QVTF01024376.1, read on the forward strand.
AGCTCATTTTGTGCATACAATTTTAAAATTTCTTAGTTTAAACATTTTATGTTATCTGTATTCTGTTGTGAATAAAATATTGTCTCCTGTGATTTGAAAGACTTTTAGTTTTTATTTAATTAAAAAAAATGTCCCAACATTTCCGGAATTTGGGTTATACAAAAATGTTAAGCAGCACAACAATTTTTTTTAACATTGATAATATTAAGAAATGATTCTTGAGCAGCAAATCAGCATTCTACAGTGATTTCTGAAGGATCACGTAACACTTAAGACTGAAGTAATGATGCTGAAAATTCAGCTTGGCATCACATAAATAAATTACATTTTAAAATGTAAAATAAACTTATTTTTAATTGTAATAATATTTCACAATATACCTGTTATTTATTCGTTGTTGGTCAATAATGCTGTTTTGGAGAGCAGAAGGGAAATCTTTTAATTCAAATTAAAAAAATTGTACCAGCTCCAAACTTTTGAATGGTTAGACGATACACTTAAACAGACCTGTAGTATGAATTCATTAAATATATTGTCATGCAAGATATTTAATGGGGCGTCTTTATTATAACATCAACAAGACAGAATAATAATATTATTCATAATACTTTTCTTTTTTAAATTATCCTTTAAAATATAATATTGCAATGTTTGCTTCAGCTCATAGCATGGAATGGATCAGATTTTTACTTTTTTTTCTATTTTTCATATGAACTCTACATGTCATCACAATTCATCCGGTTGACTTCTTCAGTAAACATGATGGGAATATCCCTGATATTCAAGTTTGACAAACTGTAATGGCATACCACTTGCAAAATTGTCGTAGGAGTTTTGAATCATGATTAAAGGAATCACCTCAAGTAGATCCTGACCAGAAGGAGCGGCTCAACTACATTTTTAGAACTTGGTTTCCTTAATGTATAAACCACAGCATTCCTCATTACACTAAATGACATACATTATTGTTTTGTTGAACTTCTGCCTGAGACTGTGCTGAGAACTCTACACCTAAACCAACAAGTCTTCAATGTCACGTGTTTCTTCAGTAATCATTCTAATTTGCTGATTTGCTGTTCAAAAAACATTTCTGATTATTTTCAATGTTGAAAACGACTGTGTTACTTAATAGTTATGCAATTATAATATTTGTACAATTATTCTTAAATTATTTCAGGATTTTTTGATGACTAGAAAGCTCAAAAGAACAGCATTTACAGCCAGGTTCATATATATATATTTGAAGACAGGCACAATTATTATAATTTTTTTTTAGCTACTGACAAAAATACACTATATTGCCAAAAGTATTGGGCCACCCCTTCTAATACTGGAATATACTGGAGTGCTTATACTACTAAATACCATTATATCCTCTCTCTTGATTATCAATATGTCAGAATGCCATCTTGGTGCGACTGAGTCTCAACCGCAATCTACAGCTGTGTGGGAATGAAACCTCTGTCCCGGACTGCTGCCTGAACCGCTCTGTCATCAGGAGACTCTCCTCGTGTCTGCATGTGTGGATGAAACTCCCAAAGCCTCACTCCTTATACAGACCCAGATTTATGCCCACATTGTCCCCAACAAACCCCCATCTGGTTAGTGTCTGTTTTCATGTAACTAAAAATGAAGTGCTACAGAACATCCTAGTGGTTTTTACTACTGTGGTAATACCATTAAAAATTAAATATTTACAGTTCTTTGAGTGCCATGAAATACCCTGGTTCATGAGTATTACTGTTGTTCAAACATTTGCATTTGCATTAATTTAGCAGAAATAAACGTACAAATGAGCTACACTACGAGCAGTAGAGCATTGCTAGTAACAGCAAGGTCATGGGTTCTGTTTCTAGGGAATACATGAACTGGTAATGTATGTTGCGTGCTTTTACATCAATGCGAGGTAGTGTACAGATGTAACAGTGTTAACAGTGATGTAACTACTCGCCGCGGGAGTTTTGCGCTTTCATTCTCGTGTTTACATTCCCCCGCAAGCACACGTGAGCTCAGCTTCACAGAAACTTGCTGATCAGATCACAGACACAGAACAACAACACCCAGACTCTGTTTTAATAATTTACGGGGACTTTAATAAAGCCAATCTCTCCAGTGAACTGCCAAAATACAGACAGCACATCACATGTCCCACCAGAGACAGTAATATATTGGATCACTGTTACACAGCAATAAAAGATGCATATCACTCTGTCCGACGGGCAGCTTTAGGACTCTATGATCACTCTTTGGTTCATCTTATACCGACCTACAGGCCGAATCTGAAATCAACTAAACCTGTTTTAAAGACTGTTAAAAGATGGACTAATGAAGCAGAGCGGGATTTTCAAGCATGTTTCCACCTCACTGATTGGAGTGTTTTTGAGTCTGCTGCCACCGATCTGGACTTGCACACAGAGACTGTAACATCTTATATCAGTTTCTGTGAAGATATGTGCATTCCTACCAGGACTCATTTAACCTACAACAACGACAAATCATGGTTCACTGCAAAATTCAGACAGCTCCGTTAGGCCAAAGAAGATGCTTACAGGAAGGGGGACATAGTCTTGTATAAACAGGCCAAATACACACTGGAAAAGGAGATCAGAGTGGCAAAGAGGAATTATTCTGAAAAATAAGGATTCGATTATATTCCAGTGATTCGGCATCAGTGTGAAAAGGTCTGAAAGAGATCACCAACCACAAGACACTATCCCCAAGCACTGTGGAGAATCAACAACTGGCAGACGAACTTAATGAGTTCTACTACAGGTTTGAAAAACACACCTCACCCGCTCTGAACAACTCTCCCACCAAACTATTAACACCTCCAGCAACCCCCCCACTTCCAATTCAGATCAGCGAAGACGAGGTGCGCCAGGGCTTCCGGAAGCAAAAAAGGAAAAAAGCACCAGACCCACACCAGTCTGTCTAAAATCCTGTGCTGACCAGCTGGCCCCCATCTTCACCCAGATCTTCAACAGATCACTGGAGCTATGCGAAGTCCCTTCATGATTCAAACGCTCCACCATCATCCCCATCCCAAAGAAATTAAAAATTACAGGTCTAAATGACTACAGGCCTGTGGCTCTAACATCAGCAGTTATGAAGTCTTTTGAAAAACTGGTGCTGGCCCACCTGAAGGACATTACTGGACCCTTAATTGATCCTCTTCAGTTTGCCTACAGAGCAAACAGGTCTGTGGATGATGCAGTCAACATAGGACTGCATGATGTTCTGCAACATCTAGACAGACCAGGGACTTATGTGAGGATCCTGTTTGCGGACTTCAGCTCGGCCTTTAACACTATAATTCCAAACCTCCTCCTGCCCAAAGTAACAGGAGGTTAAGGAGCTGGCTGTCTTTGTGCAGTCTTAACAGCCTGGAGCTCAACATGCTTAAAACTGTGGAGATGATTGCGGACTTCAGTAGAAACCCCCCAGCTCTCCCCCACTCACCATCATGAACAGCACTGAAACGACAGTGGAGTCATTCAGGTTCCTGGGTACCTGCATCTCCCAGGACCTGAAGTGGGACATTGACATAGACTCCATTGTTAAAAAGGCCCAGCAGAGATTGTACTTTCTTCACCAGCTGAGGAAGTTCAACCTGCCACAGGAGGTGCTGAAAAAGTTCTACTCGGCCATCATTGAATCCGTCCTCTGCATGTCAATAACTGTCTG